>CM047528.1:3963972-4251472 GCA_026122265.1 Ammodytes dubius | reverse complement strand
TATATAATGGTGGCATGCTGCGTTCTTGTTCATCAAACATTGGTGAGCTCGGTGACGGGTAAATACAGCTAATGCCGATACATTTGTAATTATGAGATACACTGGGAAGCCAAAGTCAATTTGATCCTTGAGAGGTTACTAAGATAAAAACAAATTATCTCCTCCACTTTTATTTTCTAATGTTGAATCAGAAATGCAGCAGAATTTTTTTCCCCCGTCTCCCACACAAACAAGAGTAAACACAAGCAGTGATGCACTAAACTTTTTTTTTTTTGCTTTTAAAACTTCGAACTTTTTCTTAACTTCTGAAGCCGTTCCCAAAAATTCTGCTGACTTCACCTCCAGTGTCGTTCTTAACCGACTTGGTATTCAGTGGGGGGGGTGTTGTCCCAGAAAAAAATCAAACAAGCTGACTGCGTTGGCCAGAAGTTGAGGCAGAATTAGCATTAGCCGCTCGCTTTTGTGATGCGACGTTTGGTGCGCCACCTGCATATTCAATGACATGTCAAGATTTCCAGAAGCGTTGTTCAGGAGTTGTACTGACATTTGTTTTGGGGCTTGGCGGGGTTATAGTTTCCCGCTTGGGGGGGGACTGTTTATTCAGTTATGAAAATATACTGTAAGTTTTAAAATATTCACTCCTCTGACCCACCAAAGTTACATAGTGCACCTTTAACTAAGATATGTTTTGTTGCAATGAGTGCAAACCTTGATGCTAGTTCGCTGACTGAACTGATATTCCGTTAGGGTTTATAGACGCATCAGAGTTGTGCCAGTACATACAGTACATAACTCATTTTATGAACTGTGGGGCAGTGTTTTGACACATTGACTGACATGTGCAGGATGTGCTGTCAATGTTTTTTCTTGTGCCTATGCCCTTCCAGGCAGTTCTATTTCCTGAGCGAAAAACGTGGTGACAGAAAGAAGCCATTTTTTCAGAAGGAGGTTGAGGAAACGTGCCCCAGAGGGACACAGTCCTTGTTCTCTCACCTCATCAGCTGCACATACCTGCTTAATCTCCCCCGAGCATACACAAACATACAGCACCTGTGCCCTGACATTTCTGACTCCTTCAATGGCTCGTGGTTAACATAATCAATCTCTGCTCTGAATATCAACACCGGCATTATGCTGCCGTCGCTCTGACGGGAAACGGGGCATTTATGCAAAGTTAATGCAACACCTAAACAAAAGCTATGCAAGGTGGGAAAAAAATATATACAGAAACACAATGAGAAAGTATAGAAATCTGTCCCATTTTTCCTGTCCTATTTCACTACAGGGAACAGAGATAAGCCTTATATTAATAGACCTACAGTTGTTGGAACCTGCCGATTTAGGGATGCAAACATTGCAGGCTCAACTGAGTCGCACGGGAATATCTTGGCAAAGGGACACTTTGCATGAAGAACCCCCAGTCTTATTATGCGGGAAGTCACTAGATATAGTGTGTTATCACTTGAATGTTGCTAATTAACAAACTGCAAGAACTCAATAACACATCAAGGTGTGGTGAATGATAATTATGAAAATGTTTCTCTGGAAAGGTCTGCAGTACTGTAGGTATACACAATTGTCACACTACAAACTCTTGTCATGGGTTTGTGCATTTTTCCATATAGCTCTTTGTTTATCTTGTGGGTGGATCAGCCGAGCACTTCCTTTGTTTTCCACTCCAACGCCCACAATCGAATGGGCGAATAATGAGAAATACAAATGAGTTGTTGTGCTTTTCAGGCTGTGAAATGTCAAGTGGAACTCAGGCATTAAATGCATTTGTCCATACATACTTCATTTTTCATAAACACCCAAGAGTCTCGTGACTATGCCGAGTGATCATGTCAGAGTTGACTTTTCACGTGAGCGAGCTTTAATTTGCCATGCATCCATTCAAAAGACTGATTACATACATTTGCACCACATGGGAGAGATAATCCAGGATTCATCTGTCCTCGCTTGTACATGCATGAGTGTGCACTGCAAGGATCTGTCTAGGAATTACTCTGTTTGCACAAGATCAGCCACCACACTGTTTGCTTTGGACCGCCAAAGTTAGGGTAAGATTTTTTTATTATAAAGGGATGATGTCATCAAAGTGAGTCAAGATTCCCTTTGTGTTTTGGATTCTACCCGGATGGAAATTTGAGAATGCACTTAAATCAAATCCAAAATTAAACAAAGATAAGGCCTTTAAAGTTCCCCATGCCATGTGGCCATTTGATGAACAAAGTGGTTGTTGCACCCACATCTGCAAAATTCACTCTGCTCTTGTGTGTGTGTTGTGTGTGTGTGTGTGTGTGTGTGTGTGTGTGCTTGTGGAGTAAGGCAGTGCTGCTTGGGGGTTTATAGTGTCAACTCTGCAACAGTAATTATCTCCTAGCCCAAGGATGGAAATACCATTGGTCCGTGGGGATGACAATATAACTGATGAGTGCATTAATACACTTTCATTTTACTTCGGGAGAACAGGAGCCGAGTCTCACATGGAAACGGCATTGGTAGCTACAAGCTCATAGGGGTTTGATGTTGTTGGATTTTCTACTCAGTTTTAGATTTTTGGGAACAAAGATACTTGACATGTTTAGTGCCTCTGTTTTCCTTGAGAATATGTTTTGTGCAACATGCAACTAGGGAGAATCATTTTCTTAATCAGACATCTAATTCTGTCAATAAGAGCCCGAGTTGTCTTTGGTGGTTTGCTGTGGTCTAGTGGTAAACCACATTTTTAATATTGGATGCTTTAAGGGGAACAAATGTACTTTTAAGCACGAGTAATGTCTGATTCATGTATGCATTTCCCCCTGTTATGTTGATTACTGATATATATCCGTAAAACCCAAATAAATTATTTGTGGAATTATGAAAATGAGTAGAGATATCCATGGTGCCAAGAGGATTAACTCCTAAATCTTTATCTGGCACCACTTATCCGGTGAAAATCTCAATATCCACAAGGCTTGTTGTCAAATTTGGATTTGTCAACAAACATTGAGGTGAATGCCAAGGAATTTGGTGCCGATATTTATGATGCCAAGAAGATGGATCCTATTGACTTTTCTACCTGCGCACACTGCTAACTCCCAGTTAACACAATTCTAATGCAGATGCCATAGTGAAAAGTGTTAACAGCCCTCAGACCAGTAAAAAGCTTTGTATTGTCCCGTTCTCAGCCCCGTACGGATTTCTGTATCAAGGCGCCGCATTAAAAAAAAAACAAGGCTTCCGTCCTTGGTGCACACATACAGACGTGCTATACATGTGCGCACACAGTTTTGAAATAAAAAAATGTCCCGGGCACATAAAGAGGGGAACCTTGCAGAGTGGAGATAGTGAGTACAGACGGCCATGGAGTGCCAGTGATAATGGTCATCTCCTGGCTGCCCAAAGAAGCCTGACGGGGCCCCGCCATTCCGTGCCCCGACCGATAAGGACAGGGGCATTGGGAGAGAGAGACACTGCAGCGGGGGCCATTTCTTTCTTCAACAGCCTATTCACTCATTCCTACCCGTTATGGCCAGATAAACAGCCGCAATGTACAAGCAGCAAGTTCACTCACTTATGCACTGTTGATTCATAGAATATGGAATAATCATGTGTGCGCCCACTGAGTGCTGCACTGGAAGAAACATGATGGAGGGGGAAAGGGATAGGGGTGTGTGTGTTGTGGTAGCATTACGTGAGTGTGTGTGTGTGTGTTGTGTGTGTTGTGTGTTGTGGTGGTGGGGTGTTGTGTGTGTGTGTGTTTGTGTTGTGTGTGTGTGTGTGTGTGTGTGTGTGTTGTGTGTGGTGTTTGTGTGTTGTGTGTGTGTGTGGTGTGTGTGTGTGTGTGTGTGTGTGTGTGTGTGTGTGTGTGTGTGTGTGTGTGTGTGTGGTGCGTGCGTGCGTGCGTGGTGCGTGCGTGCGTGTGCGTGCGTGCGTGTGTGACATGTCGAAGGGTGACTTTGCTTAAAGTATTCCTAATCTTATTTAGAGATACATAGTGATGTGATTTGATAAAAATGTATTCTGTAAAGAAGCGATTAAACTTGACAACCTCACGACATAATTGGCTGAACCCAAAGTTCAGCATCAGCTACAAATCAATTAAACTGTATTTAATCTGTAATTAATCAGTCATTTTATCAGAAGCCTTGCTCTGACGCTGTATCCTATCCTTCAGTATTATTGCCTTTTTTTTTTTTTTAAATGTTCTGCCCCCAACCAATTCTCCTACTAAGTCCAATTAGTAAATTTGCCTGAAAAATGAGCATGGATAAAGTAGCCATTATCGTTGTGAATTATAGTGGTGGCGCACTGACAGTTTTTGTCCTCTTGCCCGCTGCCTGTGTCGGTTCCCCTGCTTGACAACAGAGCTAAAAAAGATGTCAGATTTCGGCACAGAAAGCAGACTGGGAAAAAAAATAATATTTAGTATCATTATCGGGGAGAGCCAGACTTGACTAACAGAAATCTCTGTGAAAAAGAGGGTCTGTTTGAGAGGCTGCTCATTCACCCACACGGCAGTTTAATCACTTGCTTTTCCCAAATGGGATGTCCTAAAGTTTTATAATATGTTTTGCACTTACCCACTGATGTATGTCCTCATGGCACTATAAGAATGACAATGAGTTCAGATATTTTCCCATCTCATAATATTATTATAACCTGTTAAAGCTTAATGAGATAGTTGACTTTGTAGAGATGACAGAAATAGAGAGAGAGAAAGAGAGCGAGAGAGAGGTGAAAAAAAGGTGAAAAAAGAAAAATCTGAAAATGTAAGTTTTGTGGAGAATAACTATGTGGGCGTGCATGGTAACCACTGCATTAAATACTAGTAATGAAATCATCCCATACAGTATAGCTGTGAGATACTTAACACCATTTTGTGAGTCCATTCAAGCCATCGGGGAAATGTTTTACTTACATTAGGCTTACTGTTGGAGCCAGCTCTACTTAAAGGATAAGGCTGGCCATAATCTATATTTATGTTACTGCCAAATGAAACCCCATGAAGAGACTAAACCCTACAATGCTTCAACTTCCTGATTCTGTCCTCGGCTCTCTGCCCAAAGCCCATTGGTTCCATATGAAGAAACAAGTATATGGTTTAGCTTTTAGGATAATTTGATTCTTTTTTTTTCCTGTAGTTTTTTCGATAATGTGACTCAGACAGCAGTTAATAGTGCATTTGTCAGGGGACTATTTTCAGTCGTGGATTAATACAGATTGTGTCCTTACAGCAGCAGGATTGTGTAAATGGGATCAACTCAAAATAAACTAAAGTGTCCATTTTTATTGTAATGTATAGGTACATTTCACCCAGTAATGTAATCCAATTATTATCTATTTAAAGCTGACGCGACAAACTTTTATATATTTCTGAAACAGTCTAATTTTTCCTCTGATGATCATAAATGACATGTAACAGCAAAGGAGACCATTGGTGCAAATAATGCTATTTTCATATTGTTTTTCTTATTGCCTTTGTCATGGGTACGCTCACCCAGGAAACAACAGCTGGCGTAGTAAAACCACTACCTCTTTTCTCCAAAAGGGGTGCAATAATTAACACTGAAAGTTCCTCGGTGCACCTTTACGTAAATAAGATAACTGACCCTATATTTATTATTAACACATGATTGAATCAGACTTATACAAATAGTACTGTGAATAAGCATATTCAATCTCAAAACAACATTAACACACTGTTACTTTTGGAATGTATTTCTGTATGTACCCCTTCATATGGCCATTGTGTGTGTGTGGGGGGGAAAATGCCCATATGTGGGTTTGTGCGCTTGCTGCAAAGACAAATGGACCTCCAGACAGAGATGGAGAGGATGAGTTTTGCCTCCAAAACAGCAGAGGATCCATGATGGATGTCTCTCCAGCTAATAGTGTGTTGGCATGGGGACAGCAGGCAACAGCAGGCCCCTGGTTTCCCTCAGAACAGAGTATGGCTACCACATGAGGCATGGCTCCTTCTAACACTGTTGGATCGCTCCCCTCACCCCCTACTCTAAATGGTAATGCCTCCCTAGGGCAACACAGCATGGTGCTACATATGGAGCTACAACATGCCCACCATTGTGTGCCTGCGTGTGGTCACTCCATTTGTGTGTATGTGCTTGTGTGTGTGTGTGGTCTTATAGCACAGAGAAATATAGTGAGCGTGGAGAGAGCAGCTGTGTCCTCTGCATTCAGCTGGTGGTCACTTTCAGCCAATCAAACTGCTTTCTCACGCACTGTTGATCCAATCACCTCCGCAGTCACGCGCCATTGAGCCAATCAGGGAGGACAAGGCACTCTGTCCAGGTCTGGAACCTCCCATTAAGACATGGAGCTCACAATGCTTCATCCCTGACCAAACATATGATCTCACTGCAAAACCCTTACATCATTTTACCAGGCCTGCAGCTGTTCATCTCAGCTAGACACACACACACTCATGTCATGCGTACACACTGAGCCCTGTGTGTTAATGGGAAATTAATGCCATGTTGTTTATGAATGAGGGATTAACATGTTCTTGATGGGAGCAGCTGTGACATACACACAAAGGACACTTAATGTAATAATCAGTCAATTTACTACATAATTCTATCATTTTTCCTCATTTGTCGGAATCTGAATGTTAAGGTTAGACTGTAACGGAAGCCAAGTGGCATGCCCATGTTTATTGTATTGTACATTTGTCATTCAGCCTGGTGTCCCTGGGAATTTATGTCCACATTGGACAGATCTGCAACGGACGCACGATTTACGACTTCAGTGCCGACTGTGTCATTTACGCAGTGATGCAGAAAATAACGGGTAATGTATGCAGGGCTGTAACTAACATTGATTTTCATTACAGATTAATTTTAAGATTATTATAATTATTATTAATCAATTAATCATTCTGGTCTAGCCGTGCTCGGAAATGCGCTTGGGTTGAGTCCCCTGCTACAGATTCCAAACTCTGGTTCCTTGAAAGAAAGAAAAAGAAGTGAAGGCTGTCGAAGCAGCATATTTATGACCATAGCTCTGAAATCAAATGTTGCGTTTTGGCCACTTTCCTGAGAAAACAAATATATTCATCAGAAAAAAACATCCTGATATTCCATAAAGCCCTAATAGACATATTTATGTGAGTGTAAATCTGGGACACAATGAAGTGAATAGCATTGTGTAATAATAAGAAGTGGTCTTACAGGGTCAATTAGATACATATTTGGCAGCTGAGAGAGCTGTTTCGTTGATCCTCCAAATGTGCTACCCTCATTTGTGTTAAAAAGAATTTTGTGTCGTATAAAGGCTGATATCTCCCTCGATATACAGACATAATCTGTCTCTATTTCTCAGTTGCAAAAACAGATCAATGCCGGACTGAAATGCCAGCGTACAATCAACACACACACACACACCACACACACACACACACACACACACACCACACACACACACACACACACACACACACACACACACACACACACAACAGAGTGACTGATGTAACTTCACGTGATTATTGATATAATATGTTATTATATCCATATCTCCAACTCATTATGTGGACGACATTCAATTACAAACACACACACACACACACACAGTCCAGCACGGAGCTCTGCAAATTCAAGGACTTCAAATCACTTTATTTCTGCCTGTGTGTGACCTCGCACATCCATATTGGCTTCACACATTCACCGAGCTGTTTGAACTATGTGTGAAGCCATGAGATTTTGAATAGAGAGAGACGAGAGAGAGAGGCCCCACTCACGATAATGACTAGCCCAATCCAAAGGCACCACGACATGGAGTTAATGGCTATAGCATGGTAGCGTTAGCAGCATCTCAAAACAAGGTCACAGTACTACTTCTAAAGGGTCAGCCCAGATCGGGAGCAATGTGATGTATGAGTCAGCGCTGGCTGGGCAGGGCTCTGGCGGGATGCGCTTATTTCCTCTGCCTGAGCTGTAATGATTTGGAATGTAGGATGTCAGGCGGCACAGAGGACTAACTGCCTCATCCCTCTTCCCCCAGTTCTGACAAGGGGAAAATACACCCATTTAAAAAAAAAGGATAGAAAATGAGTCCAATACCCTTGGAAGTTCAGGAAATTTGACAAAATGCTAATGAGGCTTGTCAAATACAAAAATTTAGAACACAGCCGCTATAGTAAGATAAAGGAGGTGATATCGCAAACGAGCATTACAGGATTTGATTTTAAGAAGACGCCTGAAAATGGTGGATACGTCTCATGAATGCGATATTGTTTTTAAGTGTTCAATATTAAGTGTCCCCTGGGTTCTGATCGGGACTCTTAATAGTGTGTTACTAATCATTGTTGATAGGCACCACTGCTTGATTTTACAAATACCAATCTCAACAGATATTGGTATAGAAGTTCATGTGGATATGGAATCCATTTTATGGAAATGTTTTCAATTAACCAAAAAAAACCTTCTTATTCCTTTAACGTAGCTCAGCTGTAAAGCTTGTTATTGCTGCTGTGGTTTAACCTCTCACCTCTACGGAATGATGTAAAAGTGTACTCCAGGGTATTCTCATTGCTGGTGAACAGACTTGAAATCAGTAAGTTTCATTGCAACACTAGCTTTCCTAGCTGACCTAGTGTTCAGTTACTCTTTTAAGTTCTTTCTTGCGTTGCACATCCTTTGCCTCCTTTTTGTGTGTGTGTGTGTGGTGTGTGTGTGTGTGTGTGTGTGTGTGTGTGTGTGTGTGTGTGTGTGTGTGTGTGTGTGTGTGTGTGTGTGTGTGTGTGTGTGTGTGTGTGTGTGTGTGTGTGTGTGTGTGTGTGTGTGTGTGTGTGTGTGTGTGTGTGTGTGTGTGTGTGTGTGTGTGTGTGTGTGTGTGTGTGTGTGTGTGTGTGCGTGCGTGTGTAGGTGTGTGTGTGGTTTGTGTGGCGTAGGTGTGCATGTCTACGTTAGGCCATTATTCAGCTTATCATGCCAGCAGGCCATCTGTTGCCTGCTTACTACTGGCCAACTGGGAAGGACAAGCGCGCTCGAGGTTGTCCCTCTTTAAGTTTCACAGACAGGCCATTGTCCCCAGCTAACTCGCTCGCTTAACTGCTCTCTCTTTCTACATTAAATGTACCTGAAATATATTCATGCACGTTCACCCAGTGTGACACAAAGCAGCACACACAGAGGACCTAAGTGACCCAGGGTTTGGGCCAGGTGGGGCCTTTCAAAGCAGATGGGCGCTCTGTTGGGTCACTGTAGGTGGATGGGGTCCTGGCAGTGCTGCAAATCAGACAGGCACGTCCATAGCCATCGCTAGTGCAGTGCAGACAGATGGTCATACATGGCCATGGGAAGGTAGTTAGTAGAAAAAATATATAAGAAGTGACAGAGTGATCTGATTTTGGATTTTTCCATGTGTCCGCTTCCTCTTTAAAGGTGCACCATGCTGTTTTAGGCCAGGTGGATTTGCACTGCAGTAATGAAAACAAAATACTATTATTTCATTCTTAGTAATGAATAATCCAATCCTCATGAATCAAAATACATTTATTTTGAGCAACCTGGAACCAAACGTATGACTATAATATGTTTGTAAAGAACGTGGGCCGCGCTGTGGACAACAACAGTGATACAGTAACTTTTCAGGAAGCTTTCTCACTTCAAACAGTGTTCCAAATTGTGCTGTGAGAGAAGTTTGTTCATTCAGGTAGAAGAATATACCTTTGAAATGTTCACTTCTCTGACACACCAAAAGTTACATAGTGCACCTTTAATCTCTCCTGGTCTTTCCCGTTCTTATTTTTTTTCTCTGTTCTTGCTCTCCTGTCTACTGTATTTCCTCCTTATTTCAAGTTAACCTTTCCAGGAGTGAGTTCTGACTATTTCCAGCCCGCTCCCCAGTGTGCCATTGATGCACTTTTATACTCCCAACATCAATCACACCACCTCTGCTTGCAGCGGCCTCACGCTTCAAAAAGATGGATTCATGTCATTGGCACTTTTCATCTTTTGACAAGAATTAACTTGCGTAGTTCTCAGTTTCCAATTAAGGCTTTCAGGAGAGAAATTCATCTCACACAGCGGTTCCCTCTAATTTGCTCCATGCCTTGCAACAAAGAAATTTAGAAAGTGCATTGTTTGATTTTTGCTTTAAGGGACACATCATCTCCTCTGCAATATTTGAAATAGGTCTACTCAAAGTATTAGTTTGTTTGCAGGCATACATGACATAGTTTTGTGTCTTCTTTCTCTGGTGTCCAATTGTTTGAAATGTGTGCCTTGCCAGTCATTATGAAAAGATACTTGACTCGCGCTGATGGCTTTATTACCACATCAAACAGATAAGAAACCGATTTATTTTTTAGCTGTGAGTTCTTGTTTTTTTAGCACGGCGGATAAAAGCAAAGCTGTAAGGCGCTATCCATCATAATGATGCTTAAAAAATGCCTGCGCAATATTAATACCAGAGTTTATCTGTAATACAATAATCAGAATGAGAAATGTATCCAGGGGAATGCTTCTTCCGATAGCAAGTTTCAAGTGGCTGTTGCTAACTCTGAATATATTAAATGTGCTGTCTGCCTCATTCAAAACAAAGTGACAATTCTAGAGGCTGGATATTGCACATTAGCCTTGTATGATTTTGACATTAGTTTCAGAGAAAATGAAATGGGGAAAGGGTAAAAGGGACAGAGTCACTGGAATGGGTGACCTGGGAGCAATCATAACAGGCTTCACTTTTTTATTTCAAATGTCATTCTTTTTCTATTATCATCCTATAAAAAAGGATCAGAGCACTTAAGTTTTGACAGTTTTTTTTGCCTCTGTGCCCCCTAAAGTTAATCTAAGGTCAACCAGATGGTCTACCCAGAGCATAATAACTTCCCTTATGACAATTTCTAATTTAGACATTTTTGCTTTGCGAGGTGCTTTTCATACACACATACCAGCCACATATAGGCATGTTCATGAGGAAAGGTAATTGCTGACATTGTTATTCATCCTCTTTGAAAGACAGCAGCTGCTGTCAGTGGAAGGACACCCTCGCTCACGGTGCTTCTATATGGATAGTTTCAACACAAGTGCAAAATGCAAATTTGTCTTTGAACACTGTCTTTTTTGGCATTTACACGGAATCCCACACACACACGTCTTAAAGAGAAGAAAGGGTTTATGGGTATTGGTACAGAGCTCTCTTTAGCGCCTCGGCTGTTTAAACACATGAAACCTGAAAAGTCCAATCACAAAGCCGCATCTCCGCGGGCTTGAGGAGACTGACTCCAGTTGATGTAGCCATAGGAGACAGCTCTCTTCTCTGTGACGAGCATTCTTCTATTGCTCCTTGCCTGCGAGCTGGAGGGCGGGGGGGGGGGGGGGGGGGCTGTAGCTTTCCAACATAGCGCGGTATAAATAAAGCACTAGACAATAGAGTCACTCTCCATGGACTTCAGCCTCTGGGCCCGGCTCCAGCCACATACCAGCCAATTGCTCAAATGGAAATTAGAAGCAAGGAGACAGATTGTGAATAGTACATTTACTCCAGTCGGCCCCCGGACGGATCGATGGACCACATTCCGCAGGGCAATGCCAGCCAGCCCTACAAACAGAAATTGGGGTGAAGGGGGCCAGCACTGTATTTGTGTGTGTGTGTCTGTGTCTGTATGTGTGTGTGCGCATGGATTTTGTATGTAGTTAGACTACCCGTAACCTCGCAGGGGCCAGGAAAGCCACTATCCAGTTACACATCCAATGGTGTTGTACCTTGTTTCCCAAAAGCGATAGCTCTTTTCTCTTTCTCCGCCATCTCTTTTTCTTTTTTTTTTTTTTTTACAACCGCTCACCCACACACACAGTCCAAGGCCAGCGACTACAGAAGCTGCCTCTGCTTTGCCAGGGGCCTGTCAGCGAGCAGAGCAGTCTTAAACAGGGACATTGTTTCCTTTGTCCGATGGCCAGGGCGCTGTTTCAGTCACCCAGGGGCAGCAGTAAACACGTCCTAGAGCTCTGCGGAAAGGTTTTAAGGAGCTGTGCAGGCGGGAAATGATCGAAAACACGGCTCCAATTAAAGACGTGATAATGAAGGAGCTTGCTCGTGAAAAAGCCTGTAATCAGTATTCAGTGGTGCTGTTTCCAAGGACTGCTTGGAGTGTCCATTGGGTGTTGTCTATGAGTTTATATGCTGCACAGATGTGTTCATGTGTTTGTGCTGTGTTTTGGCTATTATGTTGACCACAGGTAATGATTATGCACTGTAGCTTTAACTTCAACAGAGACCACTATCCCACGCATTCCCTTGTTATAGCATAGATCTTTCTTTCAACAATCGATCAGATCATTAAAGATGAAAGAAAGAGAGAGAGACACGGACATCAGGTCATGAGAGAGAGAAAAAGAGAGAGAGAGACGAGAGAGAGAGAGAGAGAGAGGAGAGAGAGAGAGAGAGAGAGAGAGAGAGAGAGAGAGAGAGAGGAGAGGAGAGGAGAGAGGAGAGAGAGAGACCCCAATACTATGCCACTCTGTCGTGTGTCTCGTGCATACATCACTCCGGTTAAGAGCAGGCCTCTTCCTGCCTGCGTTATCTTCACGGAGAGAGCCGGGTGTTTACAGCCCCTCTCATGCCCACATCACAAGAGAGTGGAAAAAGAACCTCCCTCCCATAAATCCTCCCCCATATCAGACAGAGGCATAAGTCGCAGTGGCTGCATCAGATTTAGTGGCGTCACTATATAGGCTCTAATGAATTCTCCCTTTCTCTCGCCCACGCGTGTCCATTGAAGCCTCTGCCTGGGAGTCTTTCCAATCGGCTGGGCTGCTCAGTGCACACAGCTGTGTCCATAACGAGGCCGCGGGGGGCTTGCTAGTGAGCATGGGCGAAAAATACAACTAGCGTAATGAGAGGAGTGTTGTAGAAGGAAGCAGAGGTTGCTTGGGTCACAGTTAGGGGGAGGTGCAACTCAAGTTATTGATGAAGAGAAATTTCCAGGAGGGATTTGACTGATTCTCCGTTGAGTCATCACAGTAGCAGCCTGTAGCATTATGTCACTTCATGTCTTTTCATGTCGCCTGGGCTGTGTTGTTTAGACTCAAGTTTCATCCTGTTAGTGGGTTGGGGGAATGCCGATTCACCCCTAGCGAGTTGTACAGTGACTGATTTAACGAGCCATTAAGAGCATTGTGTGAAGTGAACTATGTTGTGTCAACTGAACACCTGTGGCTGGGATACAGTCAAGCTTCAGTTGTAATTGGACAAGGAGCTGACTTCATTGCAACCACTTTTTTTGATTCTCTTTCACAGCTTAATGGAGGTTGGGTCTACCTCAGTGCACTGGGCAGGTTGAGGCTTTAGCTCACAAGGTTTTCTTTTATACTCACTGTGATTGAGAAAAAAAACACCAGTGGTTAAGGGTGAAAAAACAAACAGGGGAAGGCCAATGATAAATCGTTGCACCTGAAACTAAACCACCGATCTCATAAAGAAAAAAAAAGGTCCAATCACAATCACAATACAATTAAAAAGAAACAATATCCACATCATATCCACAGCGGGGCCCATCTTGGGTATCTGTTCCACTAAGCAGATTAAAGCTTCCATTAAAACATCATCGACCTGCAGTGTGTTGGGCTTTATATAATTGCCTCCTCAATCTCCAACAGCAGCGCGGCTCTTATCGCCGCTGTCACAGTTAAAGGTTTGGGAGGTCAGCATGTTAATTTAGATCAAGGTTGGGCTACACTCCTCCTGCTCCATTTCAGACCGTGGAAGCTACTTGGTCAGCACAACCAAATGGGCCACAACAAAGCTGACTCAAGTGCACAGTGCTAATGTTTGAGTCCCAGCAGTAAACTGGAATTCCCCCCCAATTACTCGGAGTGTTTATATTTGATATCTGCGTATCCATCTGTTAGAGTCAGATCATTCAGTGTTACAAATGACTGAGTGCACAGGCAGCAATTAATTTCTGCGTCACTAATAATTATGTTAATGTGCGTGTCTCAACAGTGATCAAATTTCGTAGCGTATATTTTGCGCTCTCTGGCTGTAAAAGCAAACCCACCAATTTATCTCAATGCTCAGGCTATGGGAGGAAATATATGAACAGATGATAAAAGAGGAATGTTCTAAAAAAAGGAGAGCCATCAGGGATAATGGAGTATGTATGGCATGATCCTATGAATATAAGATAAACATGGCAATCCCATCTCTGTGCTTGTTATCCATTTAGCAGAAAAATAAATTGAAATGGGGTTTAATAACCAGGTTAAATCCCCACTGTGCGCTGCCAACACACACACACACACACACACACACACACACACACACACACACACACACACACACACACACACACACAACACACACACACACACACACACACACACACACACACACACACACGTGTCATGTTTTGACAAGTGTCAGCTTAGCAAATAATCCACAACAATTGGCTGCCTGTAAACTTAATTAAGCTGGGCTTGTCTTATAGTCCCTCAACTGTGAAAAGGGGCAAGGTTATCGTATACTCTGCTCCAGTGGACTTGCGTTTTCAGTCACAGTGGGAGGACACAGTGGTTGCCCTGAACATATGAAAAAAGCACAGTGGGAACCAGGCTCACTTGGACATAAAGAAAGGTATTCACTTTTCATGCTTTTTGCAGTGCATGACCAGACATTATTATACTGTATGTCTGTGTATAGAAAGGTGGGCTGCCCATTCAAAGGCCCCATTGTGGCCACAGAAATCAGCGGGGCAGTGAAGCTTCACCGCTTTAGCTCTTCTGTAACTGTCAATCATCTCCATCACCTTAATTAGCCTGCCTCCGAGAGACAGGTCACAGAGGCTGCGGTCTGGAATGGAAGCCAAGAAATGTTGCTACGTGCAGGCCAGTCAGACTCTAGACCCAGCATTAGCCAGGGTCAACAAAAAACTAAAGTAGTACAAAGTTTGAGCTGGCCTTACTGCTGAACTTTATCCGTCAACTTTCGATTTGTTCAACCATCTGAGCTCAGAATGTCAATGCCGATATGAACATCGTACAAAAGCTTCGTCAATGCGTCAATCTCATCTTGTTTTAGCATTATGAGACATTGTCCCATGAGTCCCATCCCATCATCACTCAATGTACGAGTGATGGTGATGCTGAATGATTTTCTTAGATGTAATTGAAGAATTGACTTGGAGCATACAGGTGAGCTAAAACAATCATTTTCATTTTCCGCTTTCTTAGAAACAGCTCATCCGATGTGTCCCGTTTTATTGATTTTCAGCTTTGGCGCGATGATTACCATTCCGTATTTCATTTATTGCATGGTTTGAGCTAAAACTACTGTTTTGACTTTAAAGTGGACTTGCCGTAAGTAAGCAATGGTACACACAGTTAAACATAGCTACTTCATGTTATTGCCCACAGTTGACGGATGGATCTCTGCTGTACGACAATTCCCATTAGTTATTTCAAGCCACAGGCGAGGCTGCTGCTTCTCCTTGTTTTGGAAGGAGTGATACTCTTCCTAGAATAGCCTATCCAGCGGGGAGGGAAGCCGCCATGACAGAAGAATGCATGGGACAAGACCCAGTTTCTATGGAAACAAAAGAAATCGAAGAGAGGAGTCGGTGGAGTAAGAGAGGGATGAAAGAGAAAGAGGAGAGGAGGAGGATGTATTGGAATTATGTTTATCATCTGAGATACAATGTGAAATGCTGTGAATCCGGGCCCTCCCGTGTGGTAGTCAGTGTTATTTATTCATCAATCATATGCATGCCAGAGCAGCCCTCACAGCTACACAGTCCGTGGCTACTTTTGTATCCAAACAGCATATCAAAGTATTTGCAAAGCTGATATGGACCTAACCTGCTCCCACTGATGTTCTGAACCATATGTCTGCTGCAATACATCATTATGCCAAACATGAGCAATACTTTGTTGTGTTAAAAATTCACAAACTTAAAATTATTTTGTCCATTCCCTACGATCAAGGCGCTTATGCACAGCAAGCGTTCAGTAAAATGCTACCAAGCCCAGGCGCCCTCCTATATTTAAGCTGTCATTCACCACACCTCCAGGCTGCATGTAAACAGAACTTCATAAAAGCCAGAAAAAAAGAAGAAAACTACGGGAAGAAGGATTCCAGTCAACAATGGCAAGCAGCACAGGCTCAGCATGAATAATTAAACAGACTGTGCTGTTGATAACCCAGTCAAAAACCACAGCTCATTAACTCTCAGAAAGTAGACGATGGATGACTGGAAAAAGGGAAATTTTACTCTCTTTTCTATTGATAGTGTAAGTTATTTTTGCCCCTGCACTGTAAACAATAGCAATACAATGAGTTTTGACAACCAAGAGCATCTGAAGTCACAACTTTTAAAAGGATGCATCAGAGACCTTTTTTGCTCTTGCACACAGACACACCAACACATGCAAATAGCCACATTGCTCCATTGATATATACGTTATGAACTAAGCTCCCAGTTAGCTGCTTTCTTAGGATTCCTCGACAGGCTAGTGTAGTGATTGTGCAGCTCTTTTCCAATGCTAATCAGAAATGAAGAGACTGCCTTCTCTTGACTCCGACAATTGTTGCGTTGCGTTGCGAAGCCGCCCAGGATGCCCATTGTCTCCGGGCCACTGTGGCGCAGATGTGGGAGCCTGCAAAGTCTCCCACAAAACGCTTTTAACAACAACAGCAACAACATCAAGAACAGCAGGAGAGGGGGGAAAAAAAACATGCAATCCCATTTGTGAGACTGGGGACTTATTTGCGTCGTCTGCTAACCCAGCAGGGATTCCGTCTCTAAAATGTTAGTTTGGGCCTTTGCCAGTGATTGTGTGGCAACAGCCCTCCACTCAGTGCTCAACACAAAGGGTTGTCGTGCTCCGCTAACCCACGTTCACCCACCAGTCACAGAAGACAATAACATGTGAATGGGAAACGGGGAAATAAGCGCTTTGTTATTCTAAAAAGCGCTTTCATTAAAGTGTGCTTGGCAAATACATAGTTGTTCACCGTGGCACTTAAATGGACTGGTCCCACACTCTTTGTCGTGCTATTAGCTATCTGCTACGCTCGGGCATTGACATCTCCACATCAACAATCAAGCAGTGGCAAAAGATGATTTGTTCGCTTCCAGTTTTATCCTAAAAGAAAGCAAGTGTGGCGTACGGGAAAATCAATGCTTTGTATTTTTCTCTGATGGCCGGCTGTCTGCCACCAGCAGGAACAATGCGAGGCAGCAGGAGCAGCCACCGGTAGTTTGCTGCTGGCGGTGTTTTTCTCATCCTCTGCACTACAGATAAACTATATGAACCTTTAGGGGAAACACTTACGAGGCTGCCAGTTGATGTGTAGTGACGGCCACCACCAGCTTTCATCCAGTCCCCCTTCCCACCCCCCTCCCTTGCTGTACCAATGCCCCGCAGCTCAGTTCCCCCTCTCGGGCCACTCTTATGACGCTATAGCCTGCTGACACACATGTCACCTTTTGTCGCAGATCACAAGGAGCAGAAATTGCCTAAATGGATGTGAAGCATTTTGGAGTGAGGCTGTGTCTGCTTGGTTCCAACACTTTGTCCTCCATTTATGACTCATCATCACCCAATTGTCCATCAGATGGGGTGCACATCTCGAAATGAACCCTGCCACTGTCCTCTGCTTAAGGAAAGCAGGGGACTAGTGAATGCGGGAACCGGTCAAAGTTTAATGTATCTCTGTGTGTGTGTGTGTGTGTGTGTTGTGTGTGTGTGTGTGTTGTGTGTGTGTGTGTGTGTTGTGTGTCTGTGTGTGTGTGTGTGTGTGTGTGTTGTGTGTGTGTTGTGTGTGTGTGTGTGTGTGTGTGTGTGGTGTGTGTGTGTGTGTGTGTGTGTGTGTGTGTGTGTGTGTGTGTGTGTGTTGTTGTGTGTGTGTGTGTGTGTGTGTGTGTGTGTGTGTGTGTCATTAACTGGAATGAGTGGAGAAGAGATGGGTCATTTTTACGAGCACAAGCCGTCCCCACTCGTCCTTCTTTTCTGATTTAGAAAGCTGACATGAGACAGTTGGATTTGGGAGTCCATTAAAACTAGAGTACCTTTGCCAGTGCTGGATGGGAAATTGCGGTAATCGTCACCGAGTTTTGATGCATTTTCTGTTGACTGTGAAGCATTTTATTTGCACACAAGCACAGCCCAAATTGGTAACATCTGCGCCATGGCAGAGCTTGTGACATAGTCTGTCACTTTGTTCATGTCCCAAAAAAGTTATACATTTCCCCCCACCCCCCACCCCCCACATGCCCATTCATATTCATTTCCTTTTTGTTATTTTTTCCCCAGATTCAGTTTAATTAAATTCTGCTTCTCGTGAACATTATTGAAAGCATTTCATTTGCCAATTAGCCAGCTGCTCCCCAGTTGAATAATGAATATGCTAATTCTAAAGCTGGGAGATATGTTGTCTTTTGAGTAACAGCGGTGACAATTATCCAAGTCCAGGGATACTCACAGTGGTGTACTTGATGTGCCTATGAGTGCAAGTATGCATAGCCATCTTCCTGAATGTCATATACTGTCGCCATGCCCTTAATATGTGTGAGTTTATGTAAGACAGTATGTGTGAAAGTGATGTGATATTGCTGCATAGATTGTCTTGTGAATGCTATGTATGTGTGCTTGCGATTCAGATCAGCCCGTTGTAGCGTAAATGTGAATCATAAAGTGTGTGTTTTAGTGCGGGGGAATGTGAGTTTTAGAAGAATGCTTATGCCTCCTTGCATATTGATTTGTTTGCCTAAACCTTTTTATCTCAGGGGAGAGCGTTGAGTGCATGTTCCTGACAGTTTAAATTGAACACCATGCAGAGCTCAGCCTATGTATGCCGGTACACTCCTCCGCTATCATCCATCAACTGGGAGGGATGGCTGTGAGCCTGTGTGTGCTCAGTGACAGATTCTTCTTTAATGTGCTTACCACGATACTGAGTGCCACACACCACTATTTGAAACATTAATTCCCCCGCACATGAACTGTACCTTCACGCACACGAAGTCATCCGTCAACCTAGCAATTACAAGTGTCACCTATTCAAGAGTATGTGACAGCTATAATGCCCAGAGGGATTCCGGCTTGACTGTCTTATCCATGCGTCCATCCAATTCATCCAAGATTTATGAACACCAGTCAATAGGTTTCCTTCATTCCTTTGCAACATATTCATCATTCATCATTCATCAAAGCCTGGCCAATCTTTATTTATTTTCCAAAGATACAGCGTCAGACTGAAAGACGATTGACCTTTCAGCCACACCACAGGAGAAGCCAGTCTCCCATGGCAACCCATTAAAGTATAGCTGACCGGAGATTGGGCCAATAATCATCTCAAAACACCCCAATTGAAATGAATGTGTGATAACAGGCATTCACTCAAATATAGCTCACATGCCTTCCATTATATGCGTCCCTGATGTTGTCACACGTTATTGGTGTTTAGTTGTAAGATATTTCAAGGCACCCGTCACGTCTGAATAGCAATATAGAAGGGATGAAGAGACATACTGTACATGTCTAGGAAAACTTCCGTTGACTTTAATAAAAGCCAATCTTAAGGTTCTCACTGTGGCCTTTTAAAAAATATACTGTGAGGTCCAAGAGCATTTCTGTGATCAGTATGCCAGCTCGCACGGACCTGATTTATGGCGCTCTTCAAAGTCACTACAGTCATATGAGCATTTTTCATTGGTGGTTGTAAATTATCCATTATCGTAATGGATTCCTTCCAACAGTCCCCAATAAAGGTCGGGAGAGAGTGAGGATTTTTTGTTGTTGTTGTTGTTGTATACGTATTTTGTGCAGAGATTACTGCGTAACCAGGCTAGCGACGTTCTGAGACATTCTCACTCCCAACTGGATGAATCCTAGTGACCTTGGCTATTCCCTTGACTTTCCTTGCAGTGGAACCATGAATTGGACATTTGTGTTTCCGACTAATGATTTGGATTACTTTTGGATAAATTGTCATTGTATTTGCTCCAGATATTCAACTTCCCTTGAAGATGGAGTAACTCAACGTTCAGGCAACTATCAATTAAAAAATTAAATGTGATGTATGAGAGTCTAAACTGAGATAGTGAACCTGGAGGAGAAAAAAACCTTGTGCATGCACTGCCTGCATGGTAGCACGCAGCTTAGTTTGATGTACGCTTTGCCAAGCACATCCTCACAAAGCATAACTATAGACTATTAGTCCTGTCTGATGTTGGTTGGTCTTTTACCTTTTGATCATGAGGTAGGGATTTTGTCTGAAACTTTAAAGAAAAAACAAGAGAAAAGGAAACAGTCATAGAGGAGCTAGGTGTTGATTAATAATTGAATTGTTTCAAAATGTTTGTGTTGTTCGCAAAATGATGCCAATGCCTGTTGACTGGTCTCGATCCCCGATGTAAAAAACAATGTGCAACTGGCGCCGGAGGGGATCGGTAAGAAGAGAGGGAGAGAAAGTTTTGAGTAATATTTATACTGGCGTGATTTGACTCAATGGTGCCCGGCCCTGGCAACCTAAATTCCCAGTTGGCCAGGCGAGGGTGACAGTTGGTGGCAGCTTCTGTCAGGAGCGTCGCATGGACAACCACGAATATGTCAGAGAGAGAGAGAGAGAGAGAGAGAGAGAGAGAGAGAGAAGAGAGAGAGAGAGAGAGAGAGAGGGAGAGAGAGAGAGAAGGAAGAGAGAGAGAAGGAGAGAGAAGAGAGGGAGAAGAGAAAAGAGAGAGAAGAGAGAAAGAGACAGGAGTGTGAGCAACAGGCAGCCATGATATCCGAGTGAAATCAGAAAAGGTGAACAGGCAATTCATTGCACAATGAAGCAAGAAAAGGCAAAGATGAAAGGCTATGGCTTGAGTGAAATTAGGTGTGATAGGTAGAAGGGAAATAGAAATACCAAAGTGTACCGGAGTGGGAGGAATTGCACAAGCTGGAAAGTGAATAATACAGCTTGAGCCTTTGAAGCAGTGATCTCGAGATCAGAGAAGTGAATGTCATTAGCTCGGGTTTTCTTTTCTATGTTTAATCTAACAAACCTAATAAAAATCATCCTCATTAAAAGCCTTTATCTGTCTAAAACAAATTTACATTGTACTCGATTGGTGTATTTATGAATGTACAATTAAAATAATTTAATCCAAATTTACTGTATATATCATGCTATACATTGTATTTTTTACAGCCCTATGAGCTGTATGAAATTTTAATATAACTCAATTCAAACGCATACAGCAGGAAGACTCATTACATAAACGCATCAAATCCTGCCTCATTCTTGCTGCGTATTCATTGGCGGTTCAAGGTAAAACCGAAATCCCATTCATACTTAAATTGAGCACACAGCGTTGTCCCCATTCAGCAAAATAATTCAGAAAATGAGTGTAATTTGGTTTACAGCGCAGAGAATTCCATTTAGCAGGGAATTGAGGCTTTAACGGTCTGCACCGGTATTCTCGTGGGATGCAGCCTCTCAATTAGGGGAGACTGTTGACCCTAAACCTTTTGAATTTCAATGCAAGGAGACCGGAAGAGGACGTGTGTGCCTTGCCCCACTCCCTCTTGCATAATCCCCAGAGTCTTGTCTCTCTCAGGCCTGCCAGGAGCCACTGACCTCTCCTTTGTGACTGAATTAATCCTGGGGCCTGAGATAATGGCCATGTCACAGCCACTGGCAGGGTGTGGCAGGAGAATAATCAGCCCACCACCGTGCCATTTCAATCCCAGCGGCAACGATCGCTTCGACACAGACAAAAACATGTTTCTTCGCTCATTCCCCGCATGCATGGAATGAGAATTAAGAGGGGCCGGCCTTAAATGCGTAGCAGACAGCCACACCTCAGTGATCGGTTTTGATGCTTGCACAAGCAGTTTATGAATCTGGATTCAAGTGAAAGGTGTGCTTCTACAGTGTCAACTTGCTTGGATGTCCTTTGCATACATTGCACATATTTCACATTTGCCTCTGATGTTGCTTTCTTTTGTTTGCAAATCGTTTTTTTTTTATGTTTAATGTGGCAAAAACAGTCAAATCTTTTTTGAGAATGTACAATTGTACTGTCTGAGTGGACTGGCAGAATTGCATATTGTCAAAGTGAGTGTGACTAGCCAGCTGAGACCAAATAACAGTCTCTGCTCAAGGAACAGGGAGTAGCGTTCAGCTGGGGATAAAACACAGTTGTGTATCTGATGCTAGACAGCAGAATTGTAAATCTTGCTGAAGTCTGTTTGAGCACTGGGAACATTTGAGTCTGAATGGCTGGGACTAAAAGTTTTGTGTAAGTGCAAGAAGGAAAATGTAGTGAAAAGTGTTCTGGGGGAAAAATCACGCTCCAGTCATCTGCTCCTAACCCTTTGTCCCATAAAAATGAGTCTGAATTCAGTGCCCTTATAGGCTGGAAGCCTTGGGTTGTCAGTACAGATGCAGTTATAGTCACTGGGGGGGAAAGTACGGACACGCGTCTGCTAGCTTAGCAGACCCTGCTAGCAACTAGTATGCCATCCGCAGTAACCACTGGATTATATTCTACACAATCGCCTAAACCGTTCCTGTCCTTTCTGCATCACATGATGCTATTTTGCAGTGACAAGCTAACACCTGTTAACCGCATCATAATTGTATTTTGCTATGAACCTTTATAAATGGTATAATTTCCACAAAAGGCAGGAGAAGGAGAAGAAGCCCAACACATAAATGGATAACTTCTATTTGTGTTTGCCTTCTTAGAGTGGGAGAGTGAAGAGAGAAAAGAATGGCATCAACAGGGAAACCTTCTTCTTGCCATGTTTTACTAACTCTGACGGGCAGCACGCCTACATACCTTCAGTGCAGACCTTCTAATAGCCCAAAATAATTCTTAATGTTTGAGGCTGCTATGCCTAGTGACCATCATTTTGCATTGCTTATTTTGAATGTGTGGCCTGAAGCTGCCATCTTCAAATATGACACTAGTGTATGAGCTCTTTTCTCCATGATGTTGAAATAATGATTATTCATGTCGGTGGATCCTTTTATGTTGAGTTTTGTAAACACACTGCATGACTCATTTGTCTGCTTCTCACAAATGTTGGATCTTCCTCTCTGCAACCTACAGGACTTCTCTCAGCACTGCCTGGAAATCAGCCACTGCCTCCAAGGCCTTTAGCTTTTATTAGTGAATCAGTCTTTGCCGAACTGAATTGAGTCTCCTCCTCCACTGAAGCGGAAAAGCCTCCCATCAGTGGTTTGGTTTGGCCCATCTCAGCGTGCTATGGAGGGCTAGGCTGGCCCATTGACAATATCAATAATGTTTGTTTGAACGTACGGAAGCTTTATATTCATACATGGAATCATCATGAGTAAGTGTCTCGCCCACCCCCCCGCTTGAGACAAATTTCTCTACAAAGAAAAAACACTCAGACTCTACCTACGTCTGCTCTAGACTACTTGTGATTAATGCATTCCCTAACTATTTGCAGAACATGCTGAGAAATACAGCTGTAATTGCTGATAACAAGGTGATACATTGAGAGTGAAGTTTGTTGGGCCATGGTCACCATGTATGCAGATGACATTAGCCTATCCCTTTAAAATGTTTAGGCTCTCCCTACAGCCTCTCATTAATATATATTTAATTGGCTTGTCTGAATTCAGAAAAACGGACGGCCATTTTAATTGGCTTTATTACCATAATATTTGACGGGAACCCTTTCGTCTTGATGGATGACCTTATTAATACATGGAAGAAACTGCCATAATCCTTGGGAACTGAGCAGCTAAAGTGACTCATTAACACTGTCAATGCTGCTCATCTCTTTCTATTCAAGTTACAAGCTTACAACTAATCAACACGTCATTCAAATTGGCAGAGGACATCGCCTGGCTAGGTGATGGATGGACACGTTGATTTGGACTGAAGAACAAATCGTCTCGCTCCGCGTTGTTGGAATTGTTCTTTGGAGAAGTATTTAAAGATGAGAGTGGAATTACTGCGACTAGGATCACTTTCATCACTCTAAGAAGAGACATATTCCTTTTCAATTTGCACATCTTGGTAAGGTATGACTATTGTGCCCACCCCTGAGAGAGTGAGAGAGAGAGAGAGGAGGAGAGGGATAGAGAGAGAGAGAGCGAGAGAGGTGCTTTGCGGCAAAGAATTGAAGTCAAATAAAGGGCAGCGTGAAGCAAATCATTCTGTCTGAGTGGCATTCCTCGAATCATTATAGACTCTCCTCAGATGTTTGCTGATGTTGGCATATGCAGAAAACCACTCTAGCTGATTTTCTCCATATGCAGAAAGAAGGGATAAATGGGTGGACATCATAAGGTGACGCAGATACGAGGAACAATAGACAAATAAATTAGACACAGGACTTAGACGTGCAGATAGAAGAAGAAACACCAAAGAAATGGTTAAAGCTACAGTATAATATCCATTGGGGAATCATCCTGTTTTGGAAAAGGGAATGAAGATGCGGATTGTTATCTTGCACCTGTGTTTGCAGGCACCATTTCTTCTCAGGCTTCCATAAATACAAACACAGTATCCAAGCAAATGGGATTTACTCCATCACAGTGTGAGGCTCCAGTCTGTGTGCAATCTGGGACATAAATCACTACTGCAATGGTGGATAAAGAAGACCGATGTTACGAGGCAATACCCAGGTCACCCGGAGTCTATGTTTGTCAGAGCGTTTGTAATCCAAACTTTGCATGTTTCCATCTAGTGTGTTTTCCTCTCGCACACCGAGACGCTATTCTGTAAATAGTTTGCTGCACATTACAACACCTTTGACATCTCACAGCTCTGATTGCAGGGTAGAAATTGAAAACCAGGATTGGGGCCTTGGCCGTTAACCCCCCTTTTTTTCTATCATAGCCAATGATTGCATTGCTATTTGGAGCTTTTTCCTCTTCTGGCAATTCATCTGCCCTCTGACAGCCTCAATTGTCTGACTGGCTTTCAAACAGCTTTATTGTTAGATGTGTGGACATAATGGTCCCTTGGAAATAATACTGCTATGTTCCTACATCTTCTCAGATTGATGTCATAACAACTTGATAACATCTAATGTCTCACAGCTATCTCTCTGGTCAGACATACATCGGATATGTGTTTCCATGATCACCAGTAATGCTACAAGCCAACCTTTATTTTCATTTGGAAAACTGCACCCAAGAGGGCTTGAGTAGTTCTTCAAGTTTAAAACATTGGGGAACCACAACAAATGTAATGTAATACATGTCATTAAAGAGCTCAGTCCTTCTTGAAATGTGTTGAAAAAGAGAGAAAGTTGCTTCAGGAGAATCTCACCAGAGATCAAGGTAGCTACTTTATGCAATTTTTTTTTCTTTTTTGTGTCCTTTAATGGTTTAAGTATAGAGGATCTCAAACACTTGTACTTGGTTTCTTCTAATTGCTTTCTGCTGGTTGCAACTTAGACAGGCCAGAAGTGTCTTCAGTGCAACTTTTTATTTCCTGTAGTACATTAAGATTAAAATGTTCACACTTCTAAGATCCAAATTTACTTTTCCTGAAAACACACAGTTGAAGGCATCTCTTCCAAAGTGGAACTGCACTATGTTGGCTCTGTGTCCTTGCTGTAGGATACATTATTAATAAAAACTTAAATTATATCCTTCTGAGAAAAAGACTTTTCTTCTGAGGGAACTTTGTAATATTTTGATCGTCTTAAAGAAAAAGTGCTTCTTCCTAAGGCTCATTACCTTAATTCACTGAGTGGCAGAAGGGCGGCCTGTATCATTTCTCCAATATACTGGTATAACTAGCCACAAATTCCAGAATGAAAAAGTTGCATTTGATGAAACAGGAACATTTAAAAGCATGCATTGTCATATAAGTGCACTTAGGCTACATATTACCTCAGGCAGTATGCATATTTTATATCTTAATTTACTATTGGCCTTGTTAATAAAGCATAAGAGTAATAGTAGCAACTCATACATTCATGTAGATGCATAATTAGTGGATTTTTTTTTATCTGCCAATCGAAAGAGAATAAAAGAGCAATCAAATGAATCTTAGCCACCTGCTAGTTTTGTTTTGCTAACGAATTGGCAAACTAATTTCACATCTGTCTGTAACGAAGCATCTGTGTAATTGCATGTTCTTCTGAACTTGTGGTGTGTGTGTGTGTGTGTGTGTGTGTGTGTGTGTGTGTGTGTGTGTGTGTGTGTGTGTGTGTGTGGTGTGTGTGTGTGTGTGTGTGTGTGTGTGTGTGTGTTGTGTGTGTGTGTGTGTGTGTGTGTGTGT
Source organism: Ammodytes dubius (assembly GCA_026122265.1). Taxonomy (NCBI): domain Eukaryota; kingdom Metazoa; phylum Chordata; class Actinopteri; order Uranoscopiformes; family Ammodytidae; genus Ammodytes; species Ammodytes dubius. The sequence continues at coordinate 4,225,263 of CM047528.1, read as the reverse complement.
GTTGTGTGTGTGTGTGTGTTTTGGGCATGCTGGGGTTTTTATGATTTTGGGTATATGCATTATTGCGAGGTGTTGGTCCAACGATCAGTCTGAGGCATAAGAGGCTTAAAGGAAGGAGAGAGAGAAAAAAATCGCAAAGCAGCTGGTGAGCCAAAAGCAGAGATAAAAAGGTGTGCGGGAGAGAACGGTAGATAATGGCCGATCGCTGTGGGTTGTGCCTTAGACTGTACACACTGGCCTGATACTGTATGTCGCCACGATTGGATATGGTCTGTTGAGCAGAACCGGCTCGTCCCTCTCCTGTCCCTGCCCTCTCCTCTCCAGCATGAAAGCAGGCTGCTTGTTATGCAGCCAGACAGATATATAGGGCCAAGGACACTAGTGGGACCCAGATGGGCAAACATACAGGTATTGCTTTGATCCACTTGAAAACAAACTTCAGATGACTCCATAAGAAAAAGTAGCAACAACATATTCCCAAGAATATAATATATACCGCAATATAAGCTTCCTGCTTGCACCAGAGGAAATGCATGTGGAAATGATTTATACATTTTAAAACGAATGGTGATTCTTTTTGTCTGTCTTCTCTTTAGCATTCTCTGTTGCATGTTGGTCATGGCAGAGAGAGATTTTTCCTTTTCCAGATACAGGTTCTATGAAAAGACAGTGACATTATATGCTATAGATTATAACGCCCTGTGAGGCATGTGGGGGGTTTTGGGTTATATAAATCAAATTAACTTCATGTTATTGTATTGTTGTCGTCACAAATAGAAATAATCACCTAAACTAAAGAAAAAATGCCACAGGATTTAATAAAATTGCAATTTCCATTAAAGAAAGAAATCACTGACATGGCTTTATCCCTAAGTAGGTTAACTTATGCCCCTGCTCACCTGAGAGACTTTGCAGCTTTAAAGAATGCTGACTCTTTAGTGTTTCCGAAGCTAATTCCTCCCTCGAAATAATTGTCCCTGCCTTTTGCCAACATCTTTGAATTAATGCATAAGACACACAGGTTTGGTTGAATACAAAAACGTAGTACAGTAATTAGTATTTCATCTCCTTCCTTCTTTTGCTCTCGCTTTACCTACTATTTACCTCTTGTCTTTGTCTCCCTCTCTGTCTCTGTTGGAACAAGGGAAGAACTCCCTTCAACTCCTCCGCAAAATCACAGACAATTTAAGCAAAAAAATTGTTATTTATTTATTTTTGCCCAAAGGCCTATCTACTCTGTGTGTTTAGTACAGTTACACACTTGCATACAGACAAACACTCACAGCCTTCCACCACCACAGAGAGAGAGATATACAGTACACATACACCCCCATGCACTCCTACTACTACATGTAGTAACATAGAAAGGCGCCTTGTCTACGGTGTGTGTTTTTTTGGCCGTGGCTTTAATTGCGCTTTTATTTTTATCTTTATGGGGAAAAGTTTACAGAATCACATCCTTCTCACCCTGCCAGATGATTGGACATTGGCACACTCACCACTCTGTCATTCAAAACGTTGGATTTAGCCTGATGCTAACTGTGCAGCGCTGCGTTAAGGATGCCTAGATTGAGTCACACTGACTTTGCTGCCGGCAAGATTGGCACACTGACCACTATTGACCCTAATGACCTCCATTTTGAGGAATTAAGTGATTTTGCATTGTTACTAGCATTTTAAAACTGGTGACTTTTCAACAGTTAAAGCAGCATGAAGCAACTTTAAATGTTTAAATGTGTACATCAGATCTACAGTAATCCAATGTTGCCAGACATAATAAGATAGTCATGAAAAACTGTTAAACCTTGTGTAAGCTAACAATTAATTCAAACAAACAAGCCCTGTTTTGATAAGTGACAAAAGCAAATAAAAAGTAGTGTAAAAGTGGTCCAAGTTGGGAAGACTTGTTTCAAGGGAGGGGGCAGAGCCTCTAGTTAGTTTACAAAACGATTTTCTCTATATGTAATTCTTAGTATTGAAGTAACTCTCCCAACAACAGTGAAACAATAACTTTTCTGGAAGCTTTCTCACTTCAAACGGTGTTTCAGGGATCCAATTTTCCTTAGAGGAAAGTTTGTTTATTCAGTTATGAGAATATACCTTAGAAAATGTTCACTTCTCTGACACACCCAAAGTTACATAGTGGACCTTTAAGTCAAAGACCCTTTTCAGTTATGACAGATATACAGTATCAAATACCTTACATTTGCTACTATTTGCTAAAGTTCGCCAACATAAGATACTGGTAAATAAGAGTGAAAGAGTCGAAAAGTAATCTAACGGTCGCAATAATGTAGTCACACACAGCAGTATCTAAAGTTTGCAAAATCATATTAATATTGGCAGCTACCTGTCATACCAGAGCGTGTTAGGCTTCAGCAGGTAAAGCCCTGAGTGGATTGACTTGAGCAAGGCAGCGTTAAACTCATATGATTTAGCTTTAAAGAAAAAAATGGGTTTTTAATCTCTCTTTAAGTTACATTGGCTTGATTAAAGCTGTTAAATATGTACTTAAAAAGTTTTGGGGAACAATGGGGGCTCAAATGTCTTTCTCCACAATCCTAGTAAGTCAAAGTGGTGAGACTATTTCTCTTTTAATTCTGCTTTTGTGATGGACTCGTGCCTCTGTAAGGTTTATATTGCAATCTCATAATTGATGCTGGAATTATTTAAGTCTCTGTCTTGTTTGTGGCAAGTCATGTGTGGTATCGACCATCTCCAACACATTACAAATGGCAATCAATGCTTTTGGTCTGTTATCTTATTTTGCTTGTCTCTTGGCTTTCTCGGAGGAGCTAATAATTGGAGTTGATAATTGCTACCGGGCTCATAACATATTGACCCACTGCTCTGTAATAAGCAGGTGAACGCAGGCGAAAACATTCCATTTCTTGAAAATTGATGTAATTAGCATGTCTCTGTGTGTGTCCCGCACCAGGCCAGCCAATGTTGAACAAACAAATTCTCCCGTGTCATATTTCAAAGCAAGTCAGCATTCTCATTAAAATGTCAATGTGTTTTTTTTTTGTTTTTTTTGCTGTGGGCGCCTTAGAGTTTATTTCAGCTCAAAATGTGCCAAGTGAACAGTTCTATTTCCTAGGTTGAGCTTAATTATATGATTACCACAGGCACGGTTTTCGCCCAGGCCATTTTTCTTTTTTGCCCGCTGGCTTTTTGTGAGCAACGTATTGTGTGATCTATCACATACAGCGTTTACAGACCGGGATCAATTAATAATTGATAACCGTTAAACTTCTCCAAGCACCGATTGGAATCTGCCTTAAGTCAGGGGCAGGCAGTGCGGAAAGGGGCAGCGGGGTTAAAAAGACATGATTACTCAACAGCGGAACAGTATTTGCATTCAATTGGAACCCTGCATGTGTGTGTATGCGTATAGGCAGTAGCTATTTTTCACTTCCATTTTCTATATTAATTATAAGCAGGCTTTGAAAATATGGTGTAAAGAAATGTAATGGACTCAAAACTTGATTTTGCAGGTGCCGTTAAAGGTTATTATTCACCCACAATGCATTGCACTAAGCCAAGGAGCTGCTGCTCAGTAATTGCAGATGTTGAAGGGGCTCCAGTACAACCTGTGTAGAAAACATTGTAACCTTGCTCGTTAATAGCAGTGTTAGTTCACTTACTCTTAATACAAAACAGTAAATTGATTTATTGCACAAAAAAGACGTTCACTATTCATGTATTGTATTCATCATCATCATCATCATCATCTTTATTGCAGACTCATGGTCCATATACAACACACACAATAAATATAGACATAAACACAGAATATATTAAAAAAGAGACATCAAACAGAGATTGTACAGAGCTTCCATAGGAAGACTGGTATCGCAAACAACTACTATTGTATTGTTTCAATGTGTGTGGCTTTTACATGTGTTGATGTGTGAAGACATAAATGTGACCTACAGTACACAAGCAAACATTCCCTGAGCCTAAAATGGGCATATGCACTAATGAGTCAGCCTCTCAATCTCATCATGAGGCTCCTCAGGCCAACGGTGGCAGTGCCCCTCTACTGCCATCTATAGGCCGTATCAGTTCATAACAGATGGCTCCCAGTGATAAGAGCTGCAGCTTCAGTGTACTGCTGATCCTAGTTGCAGACGTCTTACCCCCTGAGAAGCCGAATAATAATCATTTCATCATTTCCCTTCAATTATTGACTGGCGCCCTCAGCTCCACTGTTAAGTTTCCGGCGTTGTGGAGAGAATTAACACCCGTTAGAGTATTATACAGTGTGTGTGTGTGTGTGTGTGTGTGTGTGCGGTTAGAGTTTGAGCCTAACTATACTAGAAATGAGGAGCCCTAGATATGACAGCCTCGTCAAATATCTTTGGCTCGCTCTACTGTGCTGCGGTGAGACTGCCGCTGTGTCGAGAGAGAGAGAGGCACCCGGCCTAAAAATGACCCTCTCCCCAGCTGAGTTTGCCAATCATTACTCATCACATTAGACATCTAGACACACACACACACACACACACACACACACACACACACACACACACACAACACACACACACACACACACACACACACACACACTCCACTCTGTCTGGCTTTGATCCGCTGCCATTCAAACACTCTTTTTTTTCCCCACTTGTCTTTGTCTGATTCTCTTAGTAGCTACAACCACCTCCCTCCTCCCGCCTGTCTTTCTATCTCTCTCTCCAGTCTGACACAGTCAAGTTATAGGAGATTGTGTCGACACTTGTTCAGCTAACTACCTCTCACTCTCCCACCTCAGCCTTACACAACTTTCCCCGGAGCCCCCCCATTGTGTAACAATATGGTGACACACAAGGCAGCACAGACAAAACACTCTTTGATTGTAGCTTGACAAGCACCTTTAGGTAGAATGGATGTCTTCCAATAGCATTTTTTTTGTCCGGTTTAGCTCCTTTCTATACTAGAATGTGGTAGGCTCTTACTTTTCTGTTGAAGATGTAAAGAGAACCTTGCATTGCATGTTTTTTGCTTATCATCGAAGGAAAAATATCCATTTGGACGTATGGAACTGCACTTACCCTGCTAGCATCTCAGCCACTTAAATTCACTGTTGTCCAATGCATTTTCCATTGTTAAGTGCGTTGACTGCGAATAGCATTTCTTCATGGCTGAATGGTTTCCATTCATTGTGAGACTGGACAGGCTTGTCACATATACCCATGTTCTAGAATGAATCTTTTGTACGGAGAAATAGCTCAGTTGTTCTGTTTAGCAATAACTTTAAGCTGTTTTTTTTTTATATTATATAAAACGGTTGTTTTCAGCAGGGATAATGTGTCCTTGCTACGAACGTAAGCCTGTTTATATAAGAGGATAGTTCATGTAATACGCACAATGCCTTTTCACATAAATAATGCCATACAATAGGAAAATGGTCCTCAAGATAAAAATCTGGTACAAAGAAAGGAAATAAGCGTGGATGCAAAAGAAGCTGGGGCTTTTTAAAGGCGATTTATGCATCGTTGTGTATCTCCACTCAGCCAGTGAGGCCTTTGTGTTGTCCTATTCTTAAGACTGTCATAACTAATCCATTTCCCTCTTTTTCTCTTTTGTCTTTCTCCGTCCCTCTTCCTTTCTCTTCTCCAGCGGCCATGCAGGTGTCCATATCCCTGAACAAAGTGGAGTTGAGCGTCGGAGAGTCCAAGTTCTTCATCTGCACAGGTATGGATGGGATGCGCTGGTTCTTGTATGCGTGTGCTCTATTCAAATGTTTGTTTCGGCTGTGTTAAAGGTGTCAGGAGTCAGCCATTCTGAAGAATACGTTGTCAAAATCACTTTTTTCGCAAAATCATTGAATATCTCTTGATGATTACGCTATCTGTCCGTATAGTGTGTGCGTTGAAAAGAAAAATACAGTGTTAATACACAGCCTAGCCTCTGTCAAAGGCTGTGTTGCTAGGTACAATGGCCCCCCTTTGATGACATCAAAAGCAGCGCCCGTGAAGTTTGCTTGTTATTTGTATGGCAGCATCACAACAACACAATCCACTAGCATCCATATGGTGAGTGACACTTTGACCCAGCAGTCCCTGGATACACACCTCCCCTCTGGTATCTACTCCCTATTGTCCTGTGTCAAGCTCATATCAGCACTCTAGACACAACAGAGTACCTGGTGGCTGGTGCCAGTGGCGCGGTAGGGGGTGGCAACACACTCTGGCAGACCCAGGCACCACCCTCCTGCTGGCTGCCTCTTCTCTCCTGCCAACCCCTACTCAGCATGGAGCTAACAGACAGGGGAGTAGATACACAGTGGGAGGAGTGTTGAGGGGTCGTGGAGGAGGTTTAGCACATGCTATAAGGAACCCAGAACAAGGGATGGAGAAGAATAGAAGTGAAGCGAATTTAACTGGCATGGATTGAAAGGCAAAGGTAGAGGCTGTTATGTTGGAAAGGGCTAAAACAACACGACTTAGAAGAATGGAACAAGGCTTTCAGGCAAAAAAAGGGGTTGGAGAGGGGAGGTAAATAGCCACAGTCCAACATCAAAGTGCGTGGGATAAAGTGTTTGTGTCATTGGGAGCCTTCTTTTACCCTTTACCATCTACATTTACCATCTTTTTTTTACCAGTATTCACATGCAGTTCTGCCAAATGGAGTGGGTTTAAAAGCAGGCAGAACAGTCAGAGGCAAAAAGCAAAACGCCCAATAAAGCCGAATGCGAGCCCCGTAAACATATAAATAAAGACTGGCCTACACAGATATGGATTAAAGAAAAGAAAGTAACAGAAAGCATGGAAAGGCAGCTCTATTGTATATTGTTGATTCATGGATTCGGGCAATTTGTGAGCAAAGGAACAGATAGTAGGTGAATGTGTAGTTCTTGCGAGAAAAATGGATCGCGGGTGAAATCAATTCACTGCTTCGATTTTGCTTGTTTCAAAAAGTTTTTGCTGTGAAGATTTGAAAAAGCAAAGGTATTGGAAAGGAAAACAGAAAAAAACTGATGATCTGAACAGCAGAGGAGCGTGATACATTGTCTTACAAAAATGTTTGGGCTCTAAGTGGTCTGTGAGAGGGGGACAGAGAAAAGATGCGTTTGTGTTTGTGTCACCGTGCACCGAGTGGATTGGTTCCTTGTTTGTTTGGTTCCATCATACTGCTGGAAAGGTCAAGGGCACACAGTATCTAAAGTAAAAGCCTAATGTGTCTCCCCCACAGTTGAGTTATCTGAGATTGTTCTTGTGCAAGGCTACAGAATACATTTCACATGGATGCACTTAGTGATCTTTTTTTGTATCTATAGAAAGACTGATACATCTGACCTTAAGTTTTATCTATAGTGTTTGCTGCTGCAGTAGTGTGGTTACAATATTATAGCAGTAAGGAATCTATCACGTGCATTATGTAATATTATGTTGGAAAAGCCTCCAAATAAGCTTCAGTGCTCTCCATGTGGATAGACACCATTCTTTTTTGTTGCTTCGTTTTGTCGACTTTTTTGTCCGAAAAGCACAGTGGATAGCTATCTGTGAAAATAGTTTTCCTGTTTACTTGGTGACCCTTGCTGCAACAGTGAATGGATATTGTGTCCCCCGTCATAGCCATATAATCACTTCCTTTATAATAAGCCTTTAAACTTGTACTTTATCAATGCAGGGATTTCAATTGCAACCAGCATGCGTCATCAGGTCCACATGTCCAGAACATCTGATGAACATATCATTTTCAAATCACCAAACAATCAGACGTGACACCTGCCAAACTGCTGTATGAATGTAGCGCTGCATTTGTTAGATTTTTTCCCATTCATACTTAAAATGTCTCATTAGTAGTCATTCAAAGTCTTTAAGACATATTTTTTGATTTTGCCAGGTGTCAGCAAAAACCTACCAACAAGTGTAAATCATAGAAAAACAAGCACATCACGATAAAACCTTTGTGTTTAATCAAAAAACTACAGGTTAAGACGTTTCTGATGTAAAATGGTCCTCCTGGCTGGGGTAAAATGAATTTGAGTTTATGGCATGACAAATAAGGATAGTGAAAAACTGCTGTTCAGGTGTGCAAACTCCCCCTCTGATAAATGGCCGACAGCCAGGACCAGTTACTCTGCCTGTCTGTAATATAAAAACACAGGCAGCTAAGTCAGCCTAAATCTCAAAAGCTGAAAAGTCTTAGTCAAACAAGATCCAACTGCTATCATGTTTTTGTGTGATTTTTAATTCTAACTAGAGCTGCATAGGTCTATATACATTTTCCCAGTAGAAGCTCGTTTACCCATTGGCAAGAAACCAAGACAAATATGTAGGCGATGATTTTGACATCAAATGTCAAGCTTAACACTGCCTGGTGCCTTTTGTAGCTCAGCTCTTGTTTCTCTACTGCTATCGACTTACCCCCCCCGGAGACCCAAGTCAATTACTACCAAGGCTCCGGTGCCAGCCGCCTTGGGGACATAAGAAGTGTTTCGGCTCGCGCTTGGCTAATTTTTTTTTTTGCGCCACGGGGGTCACGTCTAGTCAATGATCTGGAGGCTTGAAATCGCTTCAATATTTCAGCATGCTTTTTTATTGCTCCCTCACTGCTGCTCAGCACCATCATAAACATTGTCTGAAACACCTTCCAGCATAAAGCTTTATCGCTTACTCGCTCTTATTTAAGTTTTCTGTGCAATCCAAAATGAATCCCAACCAGTGAGGAGCTGTCGGGGTCACTTGCGTAGACATATTCTTAACACCTTTCAGAAAAAAAGTGATCATTATTGTTTTTTATCGCTCTGCCTCAGAAGAAGTCCGTCGTGCCAAGAAGGAAGTCATAACGCCAGAGCTTATGCAGATTTAAGAGTTGTTTGGAAGGGGAAATATCCTAGGAACTCTTCACACACACAGGGAGGCAGGGCAGCAATGAGCGGCTACACACTCCCTGTCTGCTCCGATCATCTGTGAAGCAAAATGGCCTTGTCACCACAGCACGCTAGCTGCGTCAACTTGAACATACTTGCTGTCTCTGCTGTCAACAGACTGTAAAGTGTTAAGAGGTGATAGTGTCGTAATGCTACAATATAAGTAGACCTGTAGCAATGCTAGACACTTATCTCACCACAAGTGCCCACATGAAACATTAAGACTGAGGTGGTAAGGAAATGCGAGGCAGATGTATTCTGTATCAAACTTGCTTGATGCTCATGCAATTCTTTAAAACTAAAAAGTAGCAGACGCCATGGATGTGATGGTTGTTGGGAGGAGGAGTTAGCAGCAGGAGGTTTCAAAGCTCAGCTCAGGGCCATGTTGCCGATAGTTACTGAAGGGCAAAGAGAGCATTCAAACTGCCTACATCCTGCCATCTCTCTCTCTATCTCTCTCTCTCTCTCTCTCTCTCTCTCTCTCTCTCTCTCTCTCTCTCTCTCTCTCTCTCTCTCTCTCTCTCTCTCTCTCTCTCTCTGGGATTATTTTAGGGCCTTTTTCTTAAACCACGGCACAGTGTGTTACAAACTTGGATTGCTTCTATTTAACTTTTTATTTTTTTTTTTTTATTGGACACTTTATGAACAAGATTTGCAGGCTCACGTTTCACAGGCTACATATGGACGCCATGGTTCAACTTAGCTTTTGATCAGGCCTGTTCTCTGTTAAGAGGTGTGTGAGTGTGCACTGTGTGTGCACGTAATCCTGGAAATGAGGGTGGAATTTACAGCCTACATATGTCCCCATTCCTTTACAGACTTATTAGCTATGTAAATCCAAGATTATGACATAATCATATCATTTCAGGCCGTCTGTTCCCTCGACAAGTTCCAACAACAACGTTGGATGATCCTCAGCTGTTCAGCCAACCAAAGCCAGCGGAAACGCTATAGCACTGACATGTTAAACATTAGTCAAATCCATCAGGGAAATAGGACTGTTTGTATGCTAAATGCATTGCATACAAATTATTATCATCACATTATTCCTCAAAGACATTTGTCCATTTCTTCCCTAAGTTTTTCAAGTTTGATATGTTTGTCGATCCAAATGACACAATTTTTTTTTACTGACAAGCATGTAAACAGGGGTCCAAGCATACAACGCAATCAAAGAGTGCAATCTTGAACCCAAGGGCATCAGCAAGTACGCCGTAGGCAGTGGTTTGTTACAGGTGTGTTGCTTGGCCAGCCTTACTACACACCCTTTTGCAGTTAGAAGAACTTTACCTTTCTATAAAGTTCTTGGTAAAGGAAACAAAAAACTATGTGAAACAGTACGTGTCATTGGCTGCATACACAGAGCAGGGAAAGCATCCAGCTGGTATCAAACTGCTGCACTGAGCATCTCTCAGGCTGACTGACTTCAAGATAGAAGATTGCCAAGTGAATGTTACTCATGGGAACACAGTAAACACAGATATTAATGGGACTGTAAGGTGAGGTTTAACTGATTGGTCCAATTTGTAAAATGTATAAAAATTGTTGTGGGTCAAGAAGAGGAAAACAAGCGATAAAAGAGTAGGCCTACATTGTTTTCTGCAATATCATATTTTATATAACCGAATAGATCCCAGGTGGGAGGAAACAAGGAAACCATTTATTTCTTAAGGGATACATGTAAAGTGTGTGTGTGTGTGTGTGTGTGTGTGTGTGTGTGTGTGTGTGTGTGTGTGTGTGTGTGTGTGTGTGTGTGTGTGTGTGTGTGTGTGTGTGTGTGTGTGTGTGTGTGTGTGTGTGTGTGTGTGTGTGTGTGTGTGAAAAATGCACTCACCACAATGCACTCATTCTAATCACTTTTACTGTATCTCTTGTGTGTCTGACCTTGCCCCCTAGCTATTGGCGAGCCCACGCGGCTGGAGTGGTACAGCCCTCAGGGCGAGCGCATCGTGCCCTCTAAGCGGATGGCACTGCACACCGAGACGTCGCGCTCCCGCCTCATCATTTACAACGCCATCATAGAGGACGCCGGCATCTACCGCTGCCAGGCAACCGACGCCAGCGGACACACCGAGGAGGCCTCAGTAGTGCTGGAGATTTACCGTAAGTTTGATAGATAGCGTGCACTCGCAAAAGAAAAAAAACTAAACTCGCTCTGCATTTCAACATGGGGATTTATACATGAAATAGACACAAGCGAATAACCTTTCACATAAGTGGTTGATCACAGGGAAAACCAGGCTGTTTATATTCCCAGTCTCATCTCACAGCCGCACTCTGTTACAAATGGTATCTTTATATAGTCGAGGATAAATAAAAGTTAAATGAATAAATGAAATAGTATGTGTGCATGTGCATATTGGGTTTACGTGTACCTTTTATTCTGTGTGTGTGTGTGGTGTGTGTGTGTGTGTGTGTGTGTGTGTGTGTGTGTGTGTGTGTGTGTGTGTGTGTTTTGTGTGTGTGTGTGTGTGTGTGTGTGTGTGTGTGTGTGTGTGTGTGTGTGTGTGTGTGTGTGTGTGTGTGTGGTGTGCGGGCGTGAGTGCATGCGCGGCGCGGTATGTGTGTGTGTGTGTGTGTGTGTTACTACACTGATTTTTGTGATTAAAGTATAAAGACAGCTTGTATTGCCATGGGACTGTGCCAGGCATAATGAGGGTGTGGCACTGAGGCTAACCCTGCCTTACTGACCCATCACTATTGCGGCTCATTGGTTACAGGGACCGTCCAATCGCACGTTCCATCCTCAATGTGAGGGTGAATTAACCACCATTTGTCCCGTAAGAGCGTCCTTGTGCAAGACAGTCAACTTATCTATCGGCTCGCTCCTGTGATTTGAAAAAACATGTTTGTGTTCATCCCCTTTAGACAAAAGCGGTAGTGTTTTCACAACAGCGGCTATTGTTCCTAGGTGAGCGTACCCATGAGAAAGGCATCAAGAGAAACTATATAATAATGGCATTCTTTGCACTGATGGTCTCGTTTGCTGTTACATGTCATTTATGATCATCAGAGGAAAAATTAGGCTGTTTCAGAAATATTTCAAAGTTCCTTGTAGCACCTTTAAATATCTAATTTAGTGGAAACATGACACATAATATATATATAAATAAGAAAAGTTAAGGTTTATGATTATAACCTTTATTTAAATGGTATTTGATGAGTACAGTGTGTAACAGGTTCTTCAAATTCATAGCAAAAGCTGTTCAAATATAATGTTATTTTCCAAGTGAATTGCCATCCGAGTAATAACGGCTTATTTACTTTTCCCCTACAACCAGATTATTGTACTTATGAAGTCCTCGTTTCGGCACAAATGGCACATTTCCCCCAATACTTAAAACGCCTTCTATGTACAGGCAGCCTTAATAACAAGAAATGGTGATGCATGCCAAAGGCGCACACACATACACAAAAATATTACATAAGAGCTATTTTCTTATTCTGCAAAGTGAATATAACCCAAATTCCTAGATACACCCCGGGACTTTGAGCAGAAGCTTTCCCCAGGTTTAATTGGGGGAAAACGTCAAGGCACAGGGATGTCACACCACACACACACACACACACACACACACACACACACACACACACACAAGGAAATGATCCCGTGCTGTGCTGTGTTTATTTGTATCCTCTCCCAGTAGAACTATTAGGGAGACATCACGGACTCAATCACACCTGCCAGCGCTCAACCTCTCCCCTCATTCACCACCCAACCAGCTTCCCCCTCAAAACCACTGTTTCCATGGCGACCAGGCGTCACTCACTCGGGGGCGGGGCCTATTCTAGGTGTAGATTACACATGAGCAGCATGCGGATGAAAACCTGCCAGACAGCCAGCCAACCTGCCATTCTGCACAGCACACACACGCACACACACACACACACACACACAGCCGGAGCAGGCAGGAGAACTAGCTACACACACGCCTCGGTGTGCTACAACATGTCCTGACATGAAATTCACGACCTGTGGGAGGGGGGAGGGAGGGGGGGGGGGGAGCGTTGACATCCGCACAGTAGCTGCTGACATCTCCATGACGGCCTGTTATAATCATGCTGCATGGAGTGACAGATGAGCCATGAGTCCAGAGCACGTGCCTGGACTTCACACAAACATAAAGAAATTGGTGGATTTCTAATGCTTTTTTTTAGCCAGGCTCTCTGGATAGCTGCTTTTATGGTCCACCGATTTGGTCATGATTAAAGATAAATGAACAATATTAGCATTATCATTGTAAGTATTAAAGGGGGAGTCAGCAATTCTGGAGAATGCCTTGAGAAAGTCTTGTTCTATCATTTAAATCTTGCTGTCTCACACAGGAGATGAATGAAAACCTGAGTTCACTAATAGCAAAATTGGAAAAATTGTTTTGCAGTAGCTGCAGCCATTTCGTGCCTTTGTAGCCATACAAGGTAAGAGGAAAGTTTTTATAAAGTAAGCCAGTTTCCCGCTCCTTTCATTTCCTCTAAGGTATAAACAACACAGCAACAATGCCTAAGCCTAAGCCCACTTTCCAAAACAGGCCAAAATTGGCCCGGTAAAGACCCAAACAACAAATGGGCATCCAAGCTGAGAGAGGTCAGGGGGAAATTGGCCCATCACCGTAGTAGTAGGCTATCAGACTGTTATCCTGGCAGTGGCATGAAGGCCAAAGATGGTAGACAAACTCTGGTGGTACTGAGAGTATATTCTCAATTCTCAAGCCAGTGTTGAGTTTGCAGTGGAGCGTTACTCTTGAGAAGATGTTTCCCTTACTGATTCCCTTGTAGTGTGACAAACAGCGAGGGAAGGAAGTGGAAACAGAGGGAACGAGTGACAACAGAAAACCTGAAAGAGAGAGAGAGAGAGAGTTAGTGTGTGTGTGTGTGTGTCAAGGAGTCGGAGGCAACACATATTTTGGAACTAAAGATGAGAGTGAATGACAAAAAGATGCTAAGAATCCTTGGCGTTTAACGAAGACACTGAGATGCCAGGCACGTTTGCAAGGCAAGTCGGGAGAGAAAGCTCATTTTAGGGAGCAGCCTGGCATAAATCACACAGCCAAACTGCTAATGTTGAAAAGCCCTCCGCTAACGCAAGAGGGGGGAAACTGATAGGGGGGCTGTCGTTGATTTATTCACACCTTCAACAATACAGCACAGAAGATGATAGCAGGTGGTTTGCAAACGCCAGAGTGGGCAGCAGTCCCTGCATCAAAAGTAATGTAGCTATGTGAACAAGAGCAGGGGGGTTTCCAATAAGAAAGATCACGTTCTAGTTCAAGAGCTGCGGTGTCCTCATACAGGCAATTTGTAGGGAACACCAAATGTTTGTCGAGAGGGAAGATGTAGCTTCAAACTGGCACAGAGTGGAATCTATTATTTATATAGCGTTCCTGAAAACCCGAAATAGAGCGAATTTCAAAGGGGCCGCCTGTGTTCTTGTCCAATTCTGCAAGACAGAAAGGCTGCAGAAAATCTCAGCACGATGATTTATTATTATGTTTGGGTGATTGGCAGCAGGCAAAATGGCCACTCTTCTGTCTCAGCACAATCCCCTTATCTGTGTCCCAGAAAAAAACAGTCAAAGCGGGGAATTAGCTTTTGCTTGATTTGATTTTTTTGCAAGTGAATGCTAATGTAAGGGCCAAATGAACACATTGTTTCTCATATGGCTGTGTCCTAATAATGTAGGGTTTGAACTGCGATGCATTATATGTCACACCAAGGCTGTGCTTGATAATGTTTTTTTTGGGTGTCACTCTCGCTGCATGGTTCAGTGGAATGCAACATTGGTCTGTCCATCATATGGTGGTTTGGTTCACCGCTCGGGCCCAGAATGAAATGAAATGTGGTACAGTGCACACAGACATTCATGAATTGAAATAACTTTGTAGACCCCTCGAAGGTGGAGTCAGCGATTCTGGAGAACGCTTGTTGTCAAAATCACTTTTTTGTCAAAGTCAGTGAATATCCCGTCACTATACACTACCACTGTGTGCGCGCTGAAAAAAACTACATTGATAATACACAGCCTAGGCTCTGTGAATGGGCTTGTCGCTAGGCCCATTTGCTTGTCGCTAGCCATTCATAACAGTTATTTAATTGTGAGGAGATATTCACTGACAGAAGACACACTTAAAGATTCAAACAGGAAGCCACCCAGGCAGGAAATTGGAATTTGAAGTATATTTTAAATACTATTCCAAAGCCCTAACCCTAGTCGTTGTTAACTGGGCCGTAAAATCACAACAGTCATTTTTTTTCTTACTTATTTATTTTTCCTTTTGATGTTCGCACCTGTGATAAATTGTCTGTACTTAAAGCTGTTTCCACGTCCTCCATCTTTGTTTGATCTCTCAGAGAGGCTGACGTTCCGGGACGTTCAGTCACCGCAGGAGTTCCGTCACGGCGAGACAGCAGAGGTGGTGTGTGATGTCATCAGTTCCCCGGTGCCCGCCGTGGTCTGGTACTATCAGGACAAAGAGATCACTGAGCAGCACCACAGTAAGTTCTCATCAACCTTCTCTTATTTTGAAAAGCTGTGACCACACTTCTTTTGATTTTCTTTCTCAATTTTCTTTGGAGAGGTGAGCAGGGGTAGGAAGATACTTTGGAGGATCATTTAATAGTGATAAAGGCTGCCTGAGTGCTTTAGAAAATAGATGGATAAATGTAAAAAGGGCGGTAAATAATGGTGTTTTTATAGTTATTTTGCCTTTTTCTAACTTAACTATTGTTTGATTAATATTTTTTTTGAAGAAGACTTTTGAAACACAGTAAGTCATTACTGTCAACATATTGGTACCTTTTTATACAAAATGGCCTTAATGAAAAAGATGTGTATATGTTATTATATAATATGTTATTATCTGAGTCCGTCCAAAATTGTAAATGCCTCCGAAAAACTGCTCCGTGTCTTTGGTTATTAGCATTTTTTTTTAAACTTGTTTTGTATTTTGCTTTTCATCGGATAATGAGTGTCTAATTAGTGGCTTTTGTTGTATTCAGCCTTTTATTATGAGCGATGGGGTCTTACATGAATACAAAATAGACTGCCAAAGGAATAGTTTTTTAATTATTCCACATTAGAGGGTTTCTGTATTTGTGTTTTTGTCCTTCATTTTTTTCACTGGTTTGAGGTGGGCGGTGCTCAGTTGGAAGAAGGGGGATCGCATGTTCTTCTGTGCACCAATCAGGATTTAGCAATACTCTCAGTTTTTGTGTGTTTTGTCTTGACTGGAAACGAAATGTTCCGGGGCTTTGAATTGTGACTTATGTAATATATATTAAGTGGGGTAAGTATGAAGTATTGCGTAACCTGACTCAACACTTACCCCACTTGTAGATATAATGAAACCCGCAAGTAAGCCGCATTCTCAAACGGATTACACTTGGAATGTAAACCTGCCAAAAAACACTTGATTATTGAGAAAGAGAAAAAAAAACACGCTTAAGAGTCCCAATGTGCCCAATTCTCTCTCATTCAGAAGACACACTAATGTGCCAAAATACTGTTCTCTAGGAAATAGTTCCTTTCCTTTTGTGGTGCAGATTCACAATAAGACAAGGCTATCAAATTCCATGAATAGAAGAAAAAAAAATCAGCCCTGGAGGATTCGCATAACTTGGACAGAATCCATATAAACAAGCTGAATAACTGAATGAGTGGATTATACAGCGGTTGGATGGTGACATTCTGGATGATGCTGCTTTTCCAATGAGAGAGAGCCAAAACCGGCATCCATCTTTTTTGAAAGGAGCTATTTCCAGCCAATGGGGTGTATATAATCTCCTCAACTCAATGTACAATAATTCACAATCACTCTGTCAATCATATACCCTGTCCCCTGTGATCTACGGCTAATGTCTATCATTCCAAACAGCCCTTCACAGCCCTTTCAGTTTGCTTTAATGGTCTTTAATATCAGGTGGGTGGTCTCCGTCATTTCTTATAATAGGCGAATGGAGGTAAGGAAACGTTTTACTTATACAGTATTATTACCAGTGGACTAAGGTTCTTTTTTTTCTCAGTTCTCTGCCTGCCCTCATTTACAACTCTCTACACCACTTCCTAGACAAAATGGACGCCCGAGCGCTGATTAAAAAGAGTGACCCCTTGAATCTGTCACGTCTCTTTAATTGAAATCTACAGTGCCATGGCGATGATGAAACATGGAAGAAGGAGAAGGGTCTTTCTTTTTTCTTTTTTTTTTATCGTCATTTCACTCTAATTACAATTCATGGTTATAAATATCTTTGCTTGGGTAGCAAATGAGATAGAGGCCCTAATCATCACTCGTCATTGCCTATCTCGCAGTATAGAAGTGGCCACAATGGGAGAGAGACTGTTTGGAAATGTAATTGCGCGAGTGTTTATCGGTGCAGACTTATCGGGTAAATGTGCCGGAGTCGAGGATTGAAAGTCGAACTAGTGAATGGTGGAGATGGCAATTTTTTTCTCCTGTCTTTTTTTTTTTTTTATATAATTTGGACATCGTTTTATGTTTATTGTATTTTCATGCTTTCCATTTTGTTTAGAATTTTTGCTATGTTTGATTTTTATTTTCGAAAATGTCTCTGGAAGCAATGGAATCAATCAATCAATCAATCAATCAATCAATCCCCATACTTTTTATTTTATTTTGAAAGGCAGGCTCCAGCTGCTGGCAAACAACAACCTACAGATCCACCAGGTGACCAAGGCGGACGAGGGCGTGTACCGCTGTGAGGCCAGCGTGGAGGCCCGCGGAGAGATCGACTTTGTGGACATCGCTGTGGTGGTTAACGGTTAGTGACATCATGACTTGAGGGATGTGTACAAAATATATACAGAGCTTAACAATTAGGCAAGAAAAGCAAATGGGGACCAACTGAAATGAGAGCTACTGTATCTATCTGCAATGGAAATGTCTACACCGACTAAGCACCAAAATCCTAACTTTCAAACTCGTACTGTAACTTCAGAAACTATGGCTGATGTTACGTGTGCTACATCCTGGTATCTCTACAGTCTATTCCTTAAGCCAAACAATCGTGTTGTCACAGAAGACTTGTTCTTGTCTGAAAACGCACAGGAATTAAGTCTTGAATAGCTTACCATTGCACAGAACACTTGTACACCAACAGCGGGATGGAGGTTTTTCTTGTGAAGCGTAAGCCTCTTAGAGTGACATAGCCCACTAGACAATCATTTTTCCAAGTCACTATCAGCATCACACATCTTACTGAATACAAACCAAAACCCAGCAGACACATGCTTCTTTCACAGTGTCAACAGATTAGCATGCATTACACACTGAGTTTCCTTTGCATACACACGTTTTGTGTTGTCGCAGCTGAACACAACAAGCATAATGTTTCTTGAGCCCTATTTACAATTACAATAACTGAGTGAGGACGGAGAGTGTAACATTGTTTAGCTTGTATTTATAAGTAATAATTGATTAACTTGAAAGGAACCTGTGTATTCTATATATGAAGGCACGTACGGTATAATAGCCTGTGAAGTGTTGTTGAGCCTGTAACTAGACAGTTTAAGTTGGCCCATTTCAGAGCCTGTTTACAGTGGTGTGATCATATGGTTGACACAGCAGCCACTGATGAGCAGGACAGATTCCACTGCAGTGACTCAGATAAGTTAATCAATGGCACACTTATTGTAGGTCTGCTCTTTCTGCTACAACTGGCGTGACTTTTAAAAATGATCTTTATTCTTCAAATTTGATTGAAAATTTCAATTAGAGCCAGCTATGGGCTCCGTGGCCTCAAACAATCGAAGGGATGTCATTTAAATTTTTTCCCATTTGTCCTCATTTACAACGATTCACCTGAGACCAGTCAAGTGATTGAAATGTGATTTCGCAAGGCCATGAGCGTCCCGTAACGCTTCAACAGCTGCACTATTGTCTCTGCCTATGTAACACTGTGTAATTCTCCTCTAAAGTAATCTAATAGCGGAGCAAGCCCTCCGCCCCGCCAAAAAAACATGAATTGCGTTCAATTTGGCACACCACTTACCTGACTTCTGAGGGAGATCCAATAAGCCTGCTCAATGAGGCACAACGTATTATTGCAGCGACGCGACACTTGCCTTGTGGTGCTCAGTCGGGGCACAGGCTTTTTGCTGAGCGTCCTAAGAAGAGCAAAGTCTCTAAAAGGGGACCACACCCACAGGGAGACACTTTCAAGTGAACTGCACTTCGCCTCAAGGGCACTTGTTCTGTTGATCCCTACAGACTATCACATTTAGAAGTGCCCTAAGCTGAGCCTGAAGGAGACAGACATCTTATTCGTGGAAACATACATGCTTTGCAATAGATATATAGAGTGCTTGAAGGAAAACAAAGACTTAATTAAACTAATGAGGGCTAAGGACATCTGTAAGAGTGGTGCATGAACTTTTGTCGACTTCTCTGAGCATTCAGAATATGTTCTTAAAGATGTCCTCCCCTCTGATTTCTCTAACATTTTTCAACTTACCAATTTTACTAAAATCTGCTAAAATCAGTATTATTGTGCTAATTGTTTTCAATATATATAATATAAAAGGGTGTGATACTAAGTATTTTGGTTTTATGTCACGAAACTTAAATATTTTGGCTAGCAAACTCAGTAAAGTAATAAGCAGCTGAAAAACCATATAATTCCTTTTGGAGTTGGGGAGACCAAAACAGAATATCGGACGTAAACCACCTCCAAATGAATGCATATATCACATTGTGTTTTGTGGATATGTAAAAGTTATTTTAGCTTCCCATGCTGTAAACACAAAAGGTCAAGTGGTCAATAACATAATTTCATGTTGATTAAGTACTTTCATAAACTTTATTACTACCAAATGTGAGGTTTTATGTCCTTTGTTGTGGTTATACACTGCAGCCACGGCAGAATGTTTCAGTGATGCACGGAGAGGACTTGTACTCTATTATGTAGCCTATAGGCCAACCACTTGTCCAAGCAACCTTGAAGAAAAACATTTCCCTTCCCTTGTCCTGAGGCTAGAGATGTAAATCTCTGAATAACTCTTTTTGTGAAGGCCTAGGGGAAGCAGAGAAGAATTTGAATTGTGTTTGCTCTCTGTGTGTGCAACTCCTTTTATATTTATGGTGCATGTCAACTGGAAAATTGACTAGTATTATTCCCCATTTGTGTGGTTTGCAATCGTGAGGGCAAGGTGGAGCCAACAGGAAGCCACTAAGGGTTACCAGAGAATATAGTGTATACCGTATCGACAACACAGAGGTATTTGAACACAGGCAACATACAGAGATAGATTCGGTGGCTAGGAGGGCTCAGGTATATGTCAATGAGTGCAACAGACTGCGCTACATGTTTTATCAGCCAGCTTATTGAACTGCTCTCCTTTGTGGTGCCTGGGGGATATGGTATTATTGAGGTAACATAAACAAACTGACAAGAAAAAAAGAAAAGGACAGGTTTATACCTAGTCTATCTCTGTCAGAAGACCCCCGGAGTAAAAAGAAATGGACAAAAGGATGAGGACTAAACTGATAGAGAGCTACAGGGTATCTCAAGGCCCAAACTCATCTCCTGAGGTCTACCACCAAAGCACTTCAAGCTCTCTCTCTCTCTCTCTCTCTCTCTCTCTCTCTCTCTCTCTCTCTCTCTCTCTCTCTCTCTCTCTCTCTCTCTCTCTCTCTCTCTCTCTCTTTTGTGTCAATACAAAGTCAGGAGGGACATTGATTCTTGTCAGAGAAAAAGCCTTAGCAGAGCAACTCTCTCTTCTTTTTTGGACTGGCTGTGTCTCACTATTGGCTGTTTCAGAGGCCTATTCAACATCTGATCATTACTCTTTTGGCTTGGGATCCCTTATTAAAGCAAGCGTGCTATGTGTGAATCCTTGTTACAGGTTTGAGACATCTATGAATTATGAGCAGTTCACCCAAAATAATCTCTCTAAATGTGTCAATTTGTCTTGTGGAAAGGCAACCTGAACCTTTAATTTATGTACGTGTTAACAGCCATACAATATAGTTTAAGGTGTATTAAATCCTTTCAACTTCAATGTTAAATATTTGTATTGTGGTACTTAAATAAGCTAATGCTGCCGTTCCTCTTTGGAAGACTGCCATGAATTAGGAGGAGTGAAATAATTTACATTTATGTAACAGACACCTATGTTTGAATGACAGAAAGGCCCCTAATTTAAGAGATAGATGAAGTCAGCAATGTTTAAATCTCATGTCTGTAAAGGGCTTAAGAAGCCCTCAGCATAACCTCAGGCCATCCAGACAACTCTATTTTAAAGATTAAATTCAGCAGAAGTCAATCATGAAAAAAGGAAGTTAATCAGAAAATATTTCAGCTTTTGGCAGTGTTGAAGGTCTCCTACTTGAGTATTCAGACTTTCATTAACTTAAAACAATTCCAGACAACTGTGTCTGACAATAGCTTTGAAGATTTCAATCGTACATTTTTTTAAGTATCTATAAAAGTCAGGTTTACATCTTGAATCATTGCATTTAAGTTAAAACAAGCAGTCAAACAATATGTATTAAACCCCTGGTAAAGTTGCTAATTGTATTGTTTTTAATTGTTCACTGTGCAGCCAATTTCCAGCTGAGTTGATTGACTGATTAAATGCCGCTGTAAATCAAGTAAAAAAAATATTTACATAGCCCAGTATCACAAGTAATAATTTGCCTCAGAGGGTGTAACAATGTGTACAGCATAAGACCTGTCCTTAGATTCTTAATATCGAATAAGGAAAAATTCCCCCAAAGCACAATCAAAGGGAAGAACCCTTAAGTAAGACAAACAGGAAAGATCGCTGAATCAGAATGGAGAGACATACAGTTGATGTCGGGTGTACACAAAGCTTGTAGTGACGATATGTCACGCTGTTCTTTATGACACGGGCCGTCAGACCAAAGTGTCAGCTCGCGACTACTTCAGCAATCTGCTAACAGAACGCTGCTCTCATGCGGAACAATATTGGTTCTGAAGGCACAGGGGTCGAGAAAGCTTAGTGTATACTTTGGTTGGCCCCAGCGTGTGAAGTCATACATATTAATGAGTCTGTTTGATAAACAAGAAAAATATTCCTTGGCCATAAGCACACAGCGAGCGAGGCTCGGCTTGCTGACCCGCTGCAGTCTCCAGTGTATCATCAAAGCCGACTGCGGGATGAGGATGATTGCGTATGGCGAGTTAAAGGGGCCACCCACTGAATATCTGATCAGTCTGAGTAGATTCAGGGCTCAAAAGTTATCTTAAAAGCCTTTCACACACTCTATGTAAACACTATACTATGTTGACTAGATGACTATAGCTTCAAAAGAAGTTGATTCCCAAACAACTGTAATGAAAAAGGGGATTTAATAAGGTGTTTAACAAATCTAATTTAGCTTTCTGCATAGTATGAATAGGCTTTTAAATGACATGGTAATAGCACGCCACTGTGAGTTCCCTACATTCCCTCTCTGTGACAGTCTTCAGTTTATCATGGACATATTTGTCCTTCCCGTGGCGACATGCAGTTATTCATTCATGGGGTACTCCCATCAACTGACACATGCAGCAGACAAACACATCTGTCACATGTTGTATCTGCATCATATATAGTCATATGTGCCACACTGAAATTGCCCCACAAGCACTTTTAAAGGAATAGTTTGAAATGTTTTGGAATATGCATACTCGCTTTGTTGCTTTGAGGGCTGAATGGGCAGAGATCGTAGATCAGTAAGTGTAAGGACTACAGTCAGTAGCAGTTAGCTTAGCATAGCGTAATACTAAAAATGGAGGACACATCTAACGGGGATTTTTGATACCTTTTAAAGCACATTTCTCCCCCATTTCCAGTCTTAATGTTAACTAAGCGAGAGTGGTATTAATCTTATTCAACTCAGGGCAATAAAACAAATGAGTGTATTACTTAAAATGCCCAACTACTGCTTTAATGTGAGACAGTATGGACTGCTCATTAAATAAGCTAAGATTATAACTCACATCAATGGCTAGCATCTGCCAACTTTACCATTTAGCTCCCTAAAATCGAGCCTAATGTTTCCCCTTTATTACTTTAAAAGCATCCCTCTCCTTTTCCATTTTGATCACCCCCCCCCCCCCCCCCCACCACCCCACACACTAGCCACGGTTTGTTACCATGGCTACAGATGGTGATGCAAAATGCTGTATCCTTACCAGCGGACACGTCCACCTAATTGATGGTTACTTCGCTCACACTGCAGACCTGCAATTTTCCCCTTTCCCTGCTGCCAGCTCAAAGTACCGGCCGTGTCCTTCAAGTGTTCAGAAATTATTTTCACAGCGGACGATCAGTCACAAGCGCTGTGGTTTTTCTAGCAGGATATAAATGCAGCGTTTTCTGTTACATTTCGCTCCCCAATGTTGAATTAGGGGCTGGCTAATCTAGAAGGCAAAACAAATCCCTAATACGTCAAAAAGGTCTTGTCAACAAACAATCACTGCTGAATTTCTAGTGGGGGTGTGATGCGGTTATGACATTTTGCTTGAACATTTCATGACTTCTTAATATGGCTCAAGTCCCCTAGCCTCTACATGGAAGCACTTAAATATGTCCAAGCAAGTTTGTCATCTTGAAATAGTCTGCAGCTTTCCTCACACCGGCAAGGACGACTGTCAAAACTTCATATGATCTCCATTACTAAGACTCTGAAATATGACCCTTAATGAAAAATTTGTTAAGCTTCCGAGATTCTTTTTTGGATGCTTAAAACCCCTATCTGGTGTAGTGTAGTGTGTATTGCAGCAGGGGATAGAGAGGGACACTGCAGTATGGAGATCTATTGCGTGGAAATCAATGGTTTTATCATGTCAGGCCGATGCTGGCTCCTCTCGCTCAGTCAAGACTATTGGAAAGGACTCACGGTGTTTGATTATTGCTAAGGCCGTTTTTATCCCTCAAAAGCTTTCTGCATCTTGATGTGTGTTGCTTTGTGTGTGTGTGTGTGTGTGTGTGTGTGTGTGTGTGTGTGTGTGTGTGTGTGTGTGTGTGTGTGTGTGTTTGTATGTGCTGTGCGTGTGTGTGTGTGTGTGTGTGTGCGGTGTGCGTGTTTGTATGTGCATGTGTGTGTGTGCTCTGTATTGCTTATTGTGTGTTGATTTTACAGACACAAAAATAGTATTATCCGTTTGTTGATTTTTTTTAGTACACAGCAATAGCGACATGATAAATAGACACCACGAGGCAGCGAAGTAGATCAAACACTGTGGAATTTAGATATTGCTACAGTGCACACACACACACACACACACACAACACACACACACACACACACACACACACACACACACACACCACCGATGTTGTTAGTATAATTGATCAAGACCTCAGTCCACAGCAGTGTTTGGTTCATTAGGTATTGCGATGATGCTTTGTTTTGATTAGAATTCCCCATTCGTTATTCCAAGTATGTCATTTTTTTTTCGACTCCCACCGCCAACTTCTCAACCGTGTTTCATCAAGGCTGCATTTTAATGAGATTTCTAGCCACGTATCATCTTTCATATTTTTTTCAGAAATTTTTTTTTTTCTTTCTTCGATCTAAGTGTCCTCTGGAAAGAATCATGTGGGAGGACCAACTCCGTTAATTACCTCTCAATAACTCCCACTACCAATGTGGACTGTTTACAGTTTTGATGTATGAAACAATTTCTTCTTTGTTTTCACACACCTTTTTAATGGCTTTTCAAACTATTTATTTGTTTTAGCTTTGTCTTCTTATAGATCAGAAGAAAAGAAAATTGGAGAAAAATGTTGCAGTATTGATATCACTGTGTAGCTGCCAGTTACTTGAACACATATTTAACTAGAGATGAGATGAGAATGGCCCGCTTCTCAGACCCAGCACTTAAGATGTCTTCAGAAGGGATTTGCCTTTATTTCCATGCCAACAACTTGTTGCGTGGGTGGTGTTGATATTGATGAAACAACCTGATTTGTTGCATTTAGGAATTGAGTTTGTCTAAATGTATGCCAATTACAAGAAAATCAGGGGACTTGTAAAGAAAAGTTACAGGACATGCCAGATTACTATCTAAGATATTAGGCCTACAGACATGATTTATTCTTGATGTTAAAATGTGATCTGTCTCTAGACACATCATCTGTGTAACATCTGATCAAAGGCGTTTTGCGTTTACACTCAACGTTAATAAGCATTCTTATTATCTTAATTCTCATTATCCGATGGATTAATTGATGCTGGTCTATTGCTGCACTTGTTTGCCCTGCAGCTGCATTCATTTTGCTTTGACACCTGTTTTCCTTTGTCCGGAAAAATAATACTCAGACAAACCATTTTTTTATTTTTTTTTCCAGGCAGATATTGGCATTTATATTAGAGAGATGACAGAAAATGTCTCCAAAGTTCATGGTTTTTGCCCTTACGCCCTTTGCGAGTACACAGAAAGTTGACCCTCTTTACACTCATCCTTTTCACCAAAGCAAACTAAAGGAGTCAACACACTCACAGAGCTCCAATAAACCGCTCCAAACCTGCTTACTCGTGCCCTGGGGTTGGACAGTGCCATAGACAGAGCAGGTATAGTGGGAGTAGCAGTGCAGTGTAAGTGGAGGGTTGCGCCATAAAGCTGTCATTCCCCTGTCACTGCTATGGCAAATGGAGAAATAGACTGGAACCCGCTCTGCCACTGCTCTTCTTTTTCTAAAATGACAACATGACACCCTGTCATCTGATTGGGTGGCAGGCACTCTGACAGCTCTCAACATAAACCTTTTGATACAGGCATCAAGACCACTGCTGTTTATCAATACTGCTGTTGGTAGAACATCAGCCAGGCTTACTGTATTCATATCTACACTGCTTGTATTCATGTACAATTTTAGTCCAATAACACACCGCATTTAATCCCCCAAAATATCATAAAAAGTATACTGTGCATCTGCATATCTTGACGACATTTGAAAAGATGAACTTGTCTCTCATATGGATAATTAATTTTTTTATACCCAAGAATATAGGTCAGTCTTGTTTTTGTCTTTTATTGTGAAGCGTTGAATACTTAAACTAATTTGTTAAGATATAAATGCAAATGTATCTGACCATTATTTGTTTGATGGTGACCATTATTTTGATCAAAATTGGAATCTTTATTTTCTTGACATAACACAAAGCTACAGTGTATTTCACATACCTGAGGGAGCCAATTACCTTGAAATCCCAGGGATGAAGCACATCTAATTTTGAGGCTGCAGAAATTGTCTCGACAGACAAACAATGTCTGGCGCTCTGGCACTTGACAGCGATTGAATAGTTAATTCACTAAAGGAAAATGTAGTTTTTCATAGATGGTGCAGTTGTGGTATTTTTTTATTTTTTTGCTGTTGACTCATATTTTCTGTCTTGCCATTGTTTAAATGGATTTAGCTTAGCATTTCTGAATCAGACAATAGTATAATGGCTTCTCACCACTGTGTTTCAGTGCCTTTGTGTTTTTTACCAAAGCAGTGTCAAAATGTTAGCTGAAATCCCCTCGGGATTACCAGCAGAAGTAGCATTTCCAGGGATGGCTTACAGGCCACTAAAAAGGCCAATTGAATCCAGTGGAAAATGTTGGCATTCATTATTATCTGTCTGCATTGAGGATCAAATTCTTCTTAGATAATGATCAGATTTTGACTTATGGTGCTTGATCCTATCAAATGTGGAGTCAGCGATACTTGAGAACACTTGTTGTCAAAATCACTTTTTGTTAAAATCTGTGAATTTCTCCCCATGATTCGCTACCTGTCCGTGTGTTGTGTTCACTGAAAAAGAAATCTGGTGTTAGTGCACCCTCTAGGCTCTGTAAACTTATAGGTAAACAAAGTGGCCACCGTAGCTAGCAACATGCCAGTTTACAGAGCCTTGGCTGTGTAGGAACACTGGATTTTTTCAATGCTCCTGACTCCACCTTTAACTGTGATTCTAATGACAGCACTTCTTCTGTCTGTTTATCTTCTGTTCTCTGTGTTTTTGTGTGTGCAGTGCCTCCAGTATTGTCAGTGTTCCAGCAGTCCTTCAACGCCACCGCCGACTACCAGGAATCAGTCACCTTTACCTGCCTCACCAGTGGATCTCCTGACCCCATAGTCACATGGCACAGGTACCCTAATACTTTCCTTCATACCTAGAATTGGTTTTCTGACATACGGCTTAGTGAGATATTGGACAGGGGTTTTGGAAAAAACTGGTATAACCGCCCTCCTCTCTTCTCGGAGAGGCTTTTCCACAAGATATTAGAACTTGGATGTGGAGATTTTTGAGCCGCAGGTGCATTTGGTGAGTGTGTGTTGCTGGATGCTGATGTCGCGACTGGGCCTGACTTGCATTTTACCATTCCACTTAATCCCAAAAATGCTGGTTGAGGTCTGGGCCAGTCAAGTCCTTTCAAACCAACCTGGCAAAACCTATTGATGTGGGTTTGTGCATTTGTTATTGTCATGTCCATACAGGAAAGGGCCTTCCTCAAGTTGGAAGCACACACTTTTGGCCGTATAATGTATTCCAAAGAAGTGTTTATGGTTGACATTTCATGACCACCTTACATGCAGTACGTAAGTGCAACTACTAGTAATCATTACAAATCTATCCATACATGTGTTTCAATTTCCTACAGCCCTCACTCACACACAGTTGTAATGTTTTGCTCACAGATCAAGTCTTTCACAGTTGTGAGCAATTTATGATTTGGCTTCCACACATTGCCCTCAGCAGCCACACAATAATATCACATGCAACATTTGCTAAATGTGTGGAAATGTGCCCCTGAAGAGCATTTGACACCCCCACCAACCCCTTCTGTAATTCGCCATCAAGTAATTATCTTACACCCACTAGGCAGCCAACCGTGACAGGCTATTTGCACCTGAGCATCAATTGATTATGTGATACTTTTTTCCCTATAATGCATTTGTTTTTTCCTTCATAGTTAACTCATCCTAATGGACCATGGCTGTGTTGCTTTATGTTGAGGCCATTTAGTACAGATCAATTATGCCTCACATTACTGCTGACCATTTTCTAAAGCATAGTGTTTTCGATTTCTGAGCGTGCACTCCCTTTCTTCTAGGCAGCCATTCATTTCACCCTGTGCACAAATCAGCTTGTATGGACTCTTTTGAAGTTGTCCATCACAGACAAAAAATAAGGACATAAAAAATATTGATTTCTATAGAACAAGTCTGTTTCGCTATATTTTCAGCTCCAACAATAAAAGAGGACAGAAGAAGAAAAATAGTGGCTTGCAGAATAACATTTAAATATGTGCCTTTAATTGAACATAATGGCACATCGCAGTAAGTGTTAAGTCTGTAAACACCCACACTTTGCTTTGTTTTTTAGCTATTTGGAGTTATAATTTTGTCTGTCTTTAATTACCATGTGCTGAAGTCTTTATTGCCCGGCTAGATGAGTTTAATTTGTCTGTATTTCAAGCATTCAGCTTGTGACCAGCACAGTCACAACTGAGTTAATTAAAATGTGCAGAAAAATGTAGTCATGAAGAGTTTTGCCTTCAGAACTATTGGATTTAATACACAATGGCACATAATGACATTCACAACAGGATCTTTGACAGCATTGAAAGGGAGGATGTCAATCAAAAAATAGCAGGAGGCGCCTTAGTTACAAAAAAAATTACTTCTACATGCAATTAAACATCAAATCTGAGAAATATTATATTACTTGGTCGCACATAGTGGTTGTATTCAATTATAATGCTATTCTCTCTTACATGCCGATTCATTTTTTTTTCCTTTATAAGTAATGTCAAAAACATACAGCGGGTTATTATGAGGGCACGAGGAAAAAGAGTGGATGCTTTCAGTGATGTTGAATGAGTCCCAATATGTGCCTCAGAAAAAGGTAAACAAGCCGATATCTCCTTCTACATATTCATCACAGTAACCCTGAGGTGAAACACACACTGTAGTGAGACTGCTGAGGTGAAAGCATCGGTTTCTCTTTTATTTTATGTTACAACGTTTTCTGAAGCGTAATGAGGACTGAAGTGTCTGTGGCGCAGTTTGAAAGGGAGGACAAAAAAAACACACTTTGTACAAATTCTAACAACCTTTGGGAGAGAGTGCACAGCTGGATACAACCTAAACTTTGTAAGCCGTTTTCTTTTTAGCGCTCTAGTTTCCACTTCCAAATAACAGAGATTGTATTAACTCCTGGGTGTGTCGCCTTATTTTTCCTCTTTTAGAAAGAGAACACACCAGAAGTAAATTCAATTTGAACGGTTTATAAGCAGCATGAATGATATGACGCAGCAAATTTTCCAGTCGGATGTGACTTTTCTTTTCTTTATTTTTCTTATTGCATTGTGTGAAGCAGGTTTCTTTATGGCAACTTAACCTTCAGTGCATCTTAGGCCCTTTTTGGCACATTTTGGTTTTTCATTTCCCAACTGCTGAGGCTGTGTTCATGCAAATGACTTCATATTTGGTCAAGGCTAATGTTTTCTGACCAATTTATGAATTTTTACCTCAATTAATTGATTAACACTATAATGCACTGTATATGAATTTTCCTCACACTCAGCCTCCTTGGCCAAATAAGCGCCTCATTGACTCCCATTCAAACGACATTTTTTGACCCTGCTGCCAATAACTGATAGAAACATTTTTTTTTTTTTTTTTTTTTTTTTCTTGCACTAATGTCTTGAAATGTTTCATTTTTGGTGTTTTTGCTGGATTGAATTGATTTTCTCTCATATACCATTGGTTTTAATTACAGGCTGAGATTTAATATTGCTCTCCTCTGCTACTAGCCACTGCAGGCCACATGAATAAATTGTTTCAGCTAAAATGCTCTCTCTGTATTCTTAGTGATGGCATAGTATAGTATAGATGTGTTTTTCGACAAATAAGTGTGTGTGCGTGTCTGTGTGTGTATCCAAACACGGACACTCAAATTCACATAGAGAAAAACAGTTCAGTGTAAATCCATAAAAACTGCATGTGTTGATCCCATGGTCAATTGAGGTTAAATACATGAATTTGGTAATATTAAACATTCATCCTGTTCTTATACCTTGAAATTTTACATTTTTACTATTTTACAGCTGATGCGTGAATTTCATCCTTATAGGCCTGAAGAGCAAAGATACCCCTAGTGGAAACGAGGGAACTGTGATTCATTTTGTATTGTTATCAGTTGTAAAGGCTATAGGCAGGACTTAATTCATAAAACATCTGAAAAAATCATAAAAATATAAAATTTCAAGTTATAAGAGCAGGATGAATGTGTAATATTACCATATTCACAAACTTATCCTCAATTAACCATGGGATCGAAACATGCTGTTTTCATGGATTTACATTGAGCTGTATTTCTATGTGAATTTCACTATCTGTTATTTGATACACACACAGGCACACATATTCACAAATACATATTTGTTGAAATACACATATACACTACTCTATGCTATTATGAAGAACCCAGACAGGGCATGTTATCTCAAATAATTTATTCATGTGGCCTGCAGTGGCCTAAGTAGCAAGGGAGTGCAAATTTACATTTTAGCCTGTAGTTGAAACACTGGCATATGTGTGAAATTAGCAACAACTAGGAAAAAACACAAACAATGGAAAATGTCAAGACATTAGTACAAGGAACCAAAAGAATAATAAAAAAATCAGTTTCTCTCATCTTTTGGCAGCAGGGTCAAAAAGTGTGGTTTTAATAGAATTCTGTGTGCCGTACAATGGCCCTTAATGGAGGGCACATTTTAAATCTTAAATAGCAAAAAGAATAGAAATGCATTCAATTCAATATTATTGCACATTTTTTACATCTATCACACTCTTATAATCCCCCTCAAAAAAATCAAATTCAGACTAATTATTTAGCTTTTAATTGATATTTTGTGTTTTTCCATTAAAAAAAACGGGTGACTTTTTCTAAAACAACTGGAATTTAAAGGGTTAAAATCCTTAAAATAAAGATGAATATGGTTTGTATGGTGAGGACTCGAGTTGAAAAAGAAAGGTATAAAAAAAAATTGGTGGAAAAATACATTCATGTTATTTTTATCTACATATCAATCCAAAGTGGCATCTTAAGCGCCGAAGGAGGCTGAGTGTGAGTATTTTTTTAAATCTTAGATATAAAAAAATATAAAAATGCATTCAAATCAATTTCATTGCACATCTTTTACATCTATCACACTCCTATAATCCCCCTCAAAAAAATCCAATTCAGACTAATTATTTAGCTTTTAATTGATATTTTGTGTTTTTCCATTAAAAAAAACAAGTGACTTTTTCTAAAACAACTGGAATTTAAAGGGTTAAAATCCTTAAAATAAAGATGAATATGGTTTGTATGGTGAGGACTCGAGTTGAAAAAGAAAGGTATAAAAAAAAATTGGTGGAAAAATACATTCATGTTATTTTTATCTACATATCAATCCAAAGTGACATCTTAAGCGCCGAAGGAGGCTGAGTGTGAGTATTTTTTTAAATCTTAGATATAAAAAAATATAAAAATGCATTCAAATCAATTTCATTGCACATCTTTTACATCTATCACACTCCTATAATCCCCCTCAAAAAAATCCAATTCAGACTAATTATTTAGCTTTTAATTGATATTTTGTGTTTTTCCATTAAAAAAAACGAGTGACTTTTTCTAAAACAACTGGAATTTAAAGGGTTAAAATCCTTAAAATAAAGATGAATATGGTTTGTATGGTGAGGACTCGAGTTGAAAAAGAAAGTTATAAAAAAAAATTGGTGAAAAAATACATTCATGTTATTTTTATCTACATATCAATCCAAAGTGACATCTTAAGCGCCGAAGGAGGCAGAGTGTGATTTTTTTTAAGGATGCACTGAAGGTTAACCAACCGTGTCATCCTAAAGGTTAAAAGTAGCTCCAATTTTGGGCTGGATTTGTCTTTTTTTGTCACACTTATTACACAGATTTAGATAAACTCATTGGTGCATATATACGCCTTTTGTGCATGCAGGGCCAAAAGTAAGACATTCTAGCTCAATGACTGGATGTGAATGGGGTCAAACAGTAAGGACATTACAAACAACAACTGTGATTCTATTGAAATGAGTTTGTTTGCTGCAAAAAAATACTCAATTTGATCTTGTCAAATGTGGACAGCTGCCTCTCATTTTACAGATGACATGTCTTTCCATCGTACGTCAACACGGATCCAAAACTATACACAGTCCACTGACAGTCAAACATCTCCAGTCGTTCTCCCTCGTCTCCCAGGTCAATAAGCCCTCCGCGTCTCAATCCAAGGCTGCCGATTAAAAATGCATTGTCAAAACAAAAGACTCGGCTCAGGCGTAAACAACAATCACCAACCAATTTGGTTCCTCCTTTTGATGTCACACCCCCCTTCCAGTGTCCTCCGGGCTCCCCCCCCAGTTGCATTTCCTGTCATTTGTTGAGGTTTTTGCAGTGCATCTTGGGTAATGGGTAATGGACTACCTGTCAGTCAGGCGTAATGACATTGGGTTGCTGCAGCAGCGACCTGCACCGTGCGCTCCTAAAGATGAGGAGGCCTCTCTCTCTCTCTTCATTTCCGCCATGGCTCGCCACAGTTATTATTACTTGGCTTTGGTGTTTCCTCCGTCGACTTGCAATTATCCTCCCTCTCTCTCGCTTCCTCCCAGTACAGTGAGACTGGGGCCTACACGGTATAAGTGTGTGTGTGTGTGTGTGTGTGTGGTGTGTTGTGTGTGTCATGAGTCTAGAATTACCCATGTTTAAAGTCTCCACAATAATAAATGTATTCACTTATTTTTATTCTCCAAGAAAAGCCAGTGTATATTACAGTTTATATAGTCTGAGACCACATAGCTTGAAATATATTCAAACTAGGAATTCATTATTCTGAGCTGGCTTTTGAATTCAATTTATACCTGAGCTTATGAGGTCAAGAACACACAGAGTCAGTTTTAGATTGAGGGCATTAGCATCCATATATATGGATAAACAGGACAACAAACAAAAAAACATTGTGCTTTCATTCCTTCTCTTCAAATGCCGTGTTAAAAAAATATTGTGTGGATTGAATAGTAATAAATTGCAGCTGATAGTATTTCTACCAAGCTTTAAACTCGAAGCTTCAGCTCGGCTTTATTTATTATTTATTTTTACTTATATTATATTTGTGCCCTCCCGTCACACTTTTTGACTACATGCATATGGGCTAAAAATAAAAAATGAAAGCCTCCACGAGTTTGTTCAAATGTGTGTGAGTATGACAGATAAAAAGAGAAAATTCCCACCAAAAGTTGGCAATCCCTTTTAACCTTGCAGATTACACGGCTGTTTAAGCCGCGGTAAACAAACAAGTTGGGGGGAGGCTGGGAACCTGCCTCACACCATTATGCTTCTGCCATGATGCTTAAATATAGACATGGATCAACTTTAGCTGTAGCTGTTTTCCTTGACTAATTTCCCTGCAGAGCCCAATAAGAAAAACAGACATTAATTCTGCACAGTATTGCACATCGGCACAGGAGACAGGAGGTTTTAAGTGAGCACTGCAGTCCATAACAGGGGATGGAACACAGCAACACAATATCCAAGATGGTTGTTTATTTTCCGCATGGCAGAGTTTGAGAAGTAGGCTATACTATTACTGTATATGTTTGAGGAATTTCATGACTCACTACAAATGATGCATTCAAAACAATACCTTTATCATACTTGAAAGGTGTATATCTATAATAAGCGCTGTCATGTTTTCACCCTGTATATGTGCTATAGAGAGACATGCCTGCATTTAGCCTTTCTTTGATGAAACGGTTGACATCTAAAATGCTAAGAGATTATACATCTGTTAAATCTAAGTTGATCTGCAGTGTGTCAATTTGTGGAGGGCCCTTTTCAGGTTAGGAGTCAGTCACCATGTTTTGTTCATGTGTTGTTTGTGTGGTGTGCATGTGTGTGTGTCTGTGTGTGTGTGTGTGTTGTGTGTGTGTGTGTGGTGTGTTGTGTGTGTGTGTGTGTGTGTAGGAAAGGGCAGCATCTGGAGCCGTCAGAGCAGTACATTCTCAGCAGGCTGGAAGGAGGGCGGAGCATGCTGACCATCGAAACATCCGGCAGGGGGACGGGGGCGCCTACACCTGCAAGGCCACCAACAAGGCAGGGTCCCAGGAGAGGAGCTGTTCCTTAAAGTCTTTGGTAAGGATGCCATTGACTATTACATCATGGATATTTCACTTATTTGGTTTCGGATACGAAACAACGTAACAACTATATTGCCTACTATTCTTAAACAGGTAATACAATGTTTCTTGTTTTATCCTGTAGCGTTTTTTCAAATTTTTGTTGTAAATATAGCTTTCTTTTTCTATGATCATATGGAGAAAAAAATTGCTCACACCAATTTTGAGCTTTCATTGGAACTATTTATTTTGGTTTACAAAGGTCCAGGTTACATTTAACCTCTTTTGTACTTGGATGGCAGTGAAAATAGAAAGGGATCTTAAAACAAGGATACATACAATCAGAACTATGGCCATGGATATCTACCACTCAGGGTAAGTGAAAAACATTTGGGTTAGATTGTTTCAACTTTTTTAGTAATTTGGGTCACCAATTTAGCCTGAAACTCTCCCGAAAAAGTGTGTTTTCATTCCTCACTGTCTGTCAATGTGTGCTCCACCAAAGCCTTTGACTATAATTGCTCTGCTCCATGACAGTGCATAGGGTTTTATGTGGATTCATAAACTTTATTGGAAGGACCTCCTCGAATTCCATTTCATAAAAAAAAGCACAAATGTCTTAATACTGCCCTCAGCCCACCACAATAACAACTGCATCAACGTGATGTATTCCCCTAATAGAATTATTTCATTTATTGCGTCGTATTTCATTCGCTGCACCCCAATAAAAAATTTCAATTTCATTTTCATAGACCTGCTGGCTTTTTCCTCACAGATCAACCCTGATAGTGCACATTCGCCTCGTGAAAATGTATGGAGATATGTGCTCTAGTCATCAACATCCTTTCAAGATGGATGCGGCGCTTGTTCTTCAAAATGACATTTAAATGAAGAAGTAAGTTGTGGCACAGTTGACTGAAAATGGGGGGGGGGGGGGGGGGGCGCGGATGTGTTAGTTTTATTTCTCTTGACAGCATGGGGCGGGAGGAGAACAGGACATTTAAGTCAGACAAAGGTGTGTGTGCAGTTGTGTATGTGATTGCCATTCATATTAAGGTGCTCTGTACTTCACATTTAATGTAGTCACCTTTTTTTTTTTTGCTTTTATATATTCCGAAAAAAAGCATTAACGGATGCAGGTAAACTCACCTTTTCAAACAAGCCAACAAAGACACTCTAATTTGCTACAATGCTATTGGTAAGACATACGATGTAGTTTCACATAAAATACAGGCTAGGACAGTTAATGCATCTCCAAACGTTATGATGGCATGATTATAGATAGTGAGATGAGTAAAAGCGATAAGATTCCCAGCATAAAATGAGATAAAATATGTGACAAAAGAAGGTAGGGGGACAAAAGAAAAAAATGTATTAGTTGAAAAGAGAGTTTTCATTTGACTGTAGATAATGGGGAATGAGGTGTCACAAAGCGGCAGCAGCTGTTGCATATTCTCTTCCACAGATGGTTTTTTTCGTCACGTGGACACATGACCGTTTGCTGCCACAAAACCGGTTATTGTGACGATTATTAGCATGAATCCAACTCACTCCTCCTGGTTCAACCTTCATACACTTCAAACAGTTTCACATGTGGGCATCTGAGTCGTGTGGCGGCCCCGTCGCCATAGCAGCCCCGGAGGTGTAAATGCCAGAAAATGTTAGTCCTCAACTCCTTCCAGCTCCTATCACTTCTCCAGGGAGAATGTCATGTCGTCTTTCTCCTAAATGCTCAAGGCCATTTATTGCTGTCGGGGGGAGAAAAAAAAAATCCATAATTCACAAGAAGTAGCTACATTGCATTTCCTTGGTTAGCTCTTAGAGATGTGCCAGCAGCGTGGCTCTAGGGACGCCGTGTTGACTGGTCCAACCACTTCAGTCCAGTGTCCGTCTCTCCGACCCCCCCCCCCCCATATCGGATGGATTGCCGTACATTATACAGACATTAATGTTGCCCAGAGGATGAGTCCTAATGACTTTTCAGCGGGATGTGGGATTTTTAGTGTAATCTACCAATAGATATGGAAGGAAATAACCATGAAATTCTCCAGTCACATCCATGTTCCCCTCAGGATGGAATTGTAATCGCCTTGGTGATCCATGTAGTACCACCATCATGTCAAACATTTTATTTGTCCAGAACTGCTTTATATCCATGTGCTTTACCTGCTAAACCAATGACCTCATCAGCCTCAGATGAACTTTACGTTCTGTGCAAATTAGCATTTGTTAGCAAGCTGTCAAGCTAAAGTAACGTGGGAGACATAATACCTGGTAACGATAAGCATGTGAGCATTAGCACTGTGATAATGTTAGCATGCTAATTAAAGGCATTTTGCTGAAAACACAGCTGTGCTTTGGTTCAGCCTAGCAGAGGTGTTAGCACGACTGAAGGCTGTTACTCATGGTAGGCTTTCAATCATTCATTATATTTTTTAATGAAAATCATTATTATTTAAAGCTATAGTGCGTAACTTCTGTCACCCCCATGAGAAATTCTGAGGAATTACAACAACACTGTCGGCGCAGCTACACAGGTATAGCCTCTGTGATGGTGCATGGATTTTACACCTTCTGGTGTACGTTTCTTAGCAGTAGAATCAACAACTGAATCATTTCGTGGGCATTCATTTTAATGGAAAAGCTACGCAGTATACCTTTAAAGCTATCTGAAGCATCGGCAGTAAATGTCAGATATATTTCTTTATACTTTTTCTGCAGCATTCGACTATCAGATTCAGGGAGTGAAATGTATAATGGAAGAAACAGATACTGTACACATTCTCCGCACCACTGCAGTCATCTTTCCATTGTCTTCACCATTCACTGTTGGTAAATGTAAGCAGACCAGTAGGGGAAAAAAACTAAAATTATATCACTTTTCATCACAGAATAACTCCTAATAAATTGAATATCATGGACTGATGACATAAAATGGAAGACAATGGACTTTTCTGTTAAACCCACTTGTGCTTTGTAGAGTTAACAGAGGCATTGGGCTTGATAGGAGAGAATCTATGCTGACATTTGTAGAGACGAAACAAGAAATTCTCACATTATTGTTATCAGATACGGTGTGTGGACTATTATTTTGTTTTTCTGATCCCTGTCAGCCGCTTGGATAAGGGCTTCACTTGGAAGTCAAATATGGTTAAAGGCCGGATGAAAAGCCAATAGGAAGCAGCAACCGGGGAAATGTAAGCCTTTTCCTGCAGCAATAGCAAAACCTTATTAATACACAGTGTATTTCTTCAATCAGTTGTGTCATTGTGTCATTTCCTGCTCTGAATTTGACACCATTAATGACTTTTCAGTGTGTGAATGCAAGATTAAACCTGTTTCGTTTTCATTTACTAAGTAACTGTAGTAGTAAAGTAACTTACTACGACATTGTATAAGTTAAATTATCCAATACCTGTCATTAATATAAAAAAGTGTACTGTAATTGTTAAAGTGTACCTGTAATTGTTAAAATGTACCTGTTAAATGTACCTGTAATTGTTAAAGTGTACTGTAATGTAAAAGTGTACCTGTAATTGTTAAACGCTAGAGGCAAAGTGCCATTGTTTTGAAATATACTCGGCGTGCGAGAATTTCCTCGATTCCTATTTAAATGCACTGAAGACAATGAAAAGAATGAAATCCATGCTGTGAAGAAGAAGACAAATATGGAAGGTCAAATTAAATTCTGGATTTTAATCTTTGAGCGCACACATGCTTCTCAGTTCTCTTCTGCCCGCTCTCGTACAGAGTTGGAATGTTTTGAGATAATGCGTTATTAATAATGTTCCCTGCAGAGTGGGGCTTTTCCTCGCAACCATGTTTGATAAATGAGACACATTCCATTTAATATTTGCATGATGAAGGGCATCCGGGGCGAAACGTTCGGCAGATAAGGTGATGACGAAATAACTGGTTGAAACCGGTCGCAGCGCCGTTAAGAGTTTTATCTGTGTGTGTGTGTGTGTGTGTGTGCGTGTGTGTGTGTGGTGTGGTGTGTGTGGGGTTCTGGGGCCTTTTTGAATGTGTACTTGTGTTGTATTGTGGTAAGAAAGTGTCCACACGCATTCAAAATTAGCCGCCGTGAGGTTTAATAGCTGTGCAGGATTGTTCTAAAGTGCTCGGCAACGTCTCTCTCCCAGCAGAAATCATCTTAGCAGGTCAATTAGTCTCATTTGGAGGCTTTAAAGATTATTTTTCTAAGAACAGAAAAACTTTTTTTTAATTTTTTTTAAACCTTTTCCCACTGCGCCTTCCTTTGGTCTATACACAAGCAGCTGGTTGCACTATTAGTAAGAAAATGACAGATGATTCTTAATAGGATTGTTTAAACTATTTGTTGGTCCTTGTGGGCTTGTTTTTGGGGTCTACCATCCTGTATCCATTTCATAGAGGTTTTAAGGAAAAACCTTAAGTGAAATATAAGTACAAATCAATGTGTCTGCCTGTTTGTATGTTTGTGTGACCCTGTGTTTGTACAAGCTCCCCAAATCCCTAGAGATGGCTCCCTCACCCGGAGGTTGAAGCCATGTGAAATTGCCAAACTATCCCCAGACCCCCCCCCCCCACACACACACACACACACACACACAACACACACACATACACACACCACCTCCACTCCTCTCCAGGCGGCGTTAAAAGCCTTCAGTACACATGTCACTATTTACTTCCCTATTCCTTTTTGGATTTTACACCATGCTACTTTTGCAAGAGCCCCTGTTAAGGACTAAGGAGTGCTGTGTGTGTTGTGTGTGTGTGTGTGTGTGTGTGTGTGTGTGTGTGTGTGTGTGTGTGTGTGTGTGTGTGTGTGTGTGTGTGTGTGTGTGTGTGTGTGTGTGTGTGTGTGTGTGTGTGTGTGTGTGTGTTGTGTGTGTGTTTTGTGTGTGTGGATCAATCCATGATTCATGTGTCATGCTCTGTGCCCTTGACATGCTTGGTGTACCAAAGGGGCTTAAAGCATCTTATCAGGCGGCGGTTGAGCATGGGGAGCAGCCCCCCCGCCGAAAGCTTTACAGCACTTATCACAAAGCAATTCACGCAGCGACGGAGAGGGCATCCTCCCTGACAAAAATCTATATTTATTTAAAAACTAAACAGAAAAAGACAGGAGGGAGGGTTTTTTTTTTTTTGGATACTGTATGTTTTGTTCTTCAAAAACTTTCCGCAAAGTCAGTTTTTTTTCGAGTCTTCCAGGCAAAGGAATCAGCTCAAAATAGGCCAGAGGGCATCTTTTCCCCCCGCTACACCCCAAGAACTCTTGAGTATACCACTGCAGTGTATAAAATGATCCTGACCTAGACTAGACTGTCAGCAACCAAAGGCATGCATCAGCTCGGTGTATATACAGCCTGTGGTAGAAGCCTTCATCTGAGCCCTCCCTTTCACGTTTGATCTTTGACAGTTTGCCTCCTGCTCACCCTTTCACTTTCTCAGTCCTCCTCCCTCTTTGCCATTCAATTAAAGGAATAATAAGCGATTTTTTTTATTTAATGTACGGGTTGAATCACTTTATATTCATACAGCAATCACTTAAACAGTATACACAGTTCATAACACAGGTCTCCCTGGTCATTCAGCTTTGCAGTAAAAGCCAGATAAAATTTCGAGTATCCCGCTTGTTCTTATCCAATCAGGAGACAGAGCGCTATAAAGAGGCGGATCTCTGTGCCTGATACTATCCCCCGTAGACGGCTGTGTGTTCATGTGGTGGTGACGTAGGGACAAGGGAGGGGACTGCTCACGGCAGTCACTGACAGGAAGTTAGCTAAAAGGACCATATCACTTACTTCTCCTTTAACTATTAACTCACTTTCTTTTTTTTTCTCTCTGTCATTGCCTCCAGTCCAGCCCCATATCATCCAGCTGAAGAACGTGACGGCGGTGGAGGGCAGCGCCGCCATGATCTCCTGTGTGGCTGATGGCGAGCCTCTGCCCGACATCTCCTGGAGGAGAGCCAGTGACGGGCAGACCTTCGTGGACGGAGACAAGGTATGGAAAGTGCCAGAAAGTCCATCTGGCCCCCTGTGTGGTGTGTGTGTGTGTGTGTGTGTGTGTGTGTGTGTGTGTGTGTGTGTGGTGTGTGTGTGTGTGTGTGTGTGTGTGTGTGTGTGTGTGTGTGTGTGTGTGTTGTGTGTGTGTGTGTGTGTGTGTGTGTGTGTGTGTGTGTGCGTGCGTGTGTGTGTGTGTGTGCGTGCGTGCACCTAAACTTTGTATATCCCAAATGGCAACTTTAAATAGCTTTGAATGCAACCCTGACACTTGAGTTCCACTAATTAGATTTGAATAAAAACTAAGGTTTCCTTAAATTGACCTCGACTCATAGAAAAAAACATGGAGCTTGACTGACTGAAAATCATGCGGCAAAACCAAGCCCCAACCACAGCGAGTTCTACCAGCATCCAATACAGAAGTGTCAAAAAATGAAGTCCACCGAGTGGCCTCTAAGAGGTGGTACCAAAACAGAGCAATTTCTCATTGACTCCCATGTTAAATAGGCCGTTTTCACAGCATTATTAAACCTAGTTACGGCCTGGTACAAAAACACATTCTAGTCTGTAATATTAGGTCATATCTCCATGACAACACTGAGGGGGGTGAATTATTTTGGATTACGTTAGTTTTTAAACTATTTGTGGTTAAAATTTAAGAAGAATTAGGGGTGCAGCCTCTTGAGTGACAGCTAGCCACCCGCTGGCCCTTACTTTGCCTCGGAAGTATACGTCAGCTTAGCCTTTTTCGTTAGAGGGATGAGGCAGAGTAAAAATATGACAAGATGGCGACGTCTTAGGCCAGGACGATTGGATGCAGTTTAATTAACTGAGAATCTGCCTGGATGCTACATCCATTTATTACTATATATGGACAAACAAACAACATGACTGTGGACTAAGGCTCACTTTTTTTATTTCATTTATTGGAGATAAATGCACTATTATTTGTGCTTGGTCTGGTTGAGTACAGAAATAAATAGCCGACCTTACCAGGTAATTACTTGTATTCATCCTTGTAAAAAATAAAAAAGCAGACAGTGGTTCCCATCAGTTGCAATTAGAGTCATTCATTGCTTTGCAGTGCTGCTCGGGGCCTGTCTAAAGTTAGGCGCTGATGATGTACATTCAAGTGTTAATGACCGATCCGCGTCTTTTCCTGTTTCTGTATAAGCCTGTTAAAATGGCCACTTGTAGCATTGCATTTCCTTCTTCCTTTATCCTATCACTAGACATACAAACCCTCAGAGGCTCTTATGATATCAAAGTTTGCCCTCAGACAATCCACGTTTCACATTCACCTTGGTCCGTGTTCAAATCTCTCGACTTTGCCTGAGATTATTATCTCGAGGGAAATCAGCGGTGGGCATTTTATATTTGATTACCTCTTAGCAGAAAGAAGCAGCAAGAACCTTGAAATGTCCAGGGGGAAAAATGTTAACTCTTTTCATTTTTGCACCGCGTCCCTTTGACTCTGCAAGTTTTAATGTAATCCAACTGAAGAGAATTGAAAAGTTTGGGAGCCTGTGTTGTGTGTGTTGTTTGTGTGGTGTGTGTTTTGTGTGTGTTGTGTGTGTGTGTGTGTTGTTTTTTTCTTTTCTCTCACCCTCCCATTATTCACTTTGTACACAGGGACAGACTCACAAATCACAAATTGAATGAGCAGCAGGCAGGCACACTTTCTTTGGAGAAGTAATTATTCTGGAATGAGCCGCCATCAATGTCAAAATCATATGTGCTTCCATCAAAAGCTTCCCCTGGCATAAAGGGACTGAGGCTTTATACACAGAAGAAGAAGAAAGAAGAAGAAGAAGAAGAAGAAGAAGTGAAGAAGAAGAAGAAGAGACGGAGAGAAGAAATGAAGAGATAGAAGAGAAGATGAAGAAGAATGAAAATAAGAAGAGAAGAAGAGAAGAAGAGAAGAAGAAGAAGAAGAAAGAAGAAAAGAGAAGAATAAGAGAAAGAAAAAAAGAAAAGAGAAGAAGAAGACGAGTAGAAGAGAGAGTAGAAGGAAGTGAGGAAGAAGAAGAGAAGGAAAACAAAGATGGCGAGTGTTTCTTATTTTGCTTGGAAAAGGTCACCGCGGAGATAATTTAATGTGTGCATTGGCTCGAGTCGCTCAGCTTGATAAATCACAGACGAAAATGAGAGTAAGTGTTCTCTTGCCACGGAAAATGCAATTATGGAAATGCGTATATAGTGCAAAGCCAACACACCCAAACATACGCGAAGACAATGCTGCTTGTGCAGTGCGTGTAGGGGGTTGGGGGGGGGGGGGGTGATGGATGCGTATCATTGAGGTTTAAGGCAGGATGTTCTCTCTCAATTTGCTCTCCAATCTGCATATCCAGGGCTTGGCGCTCGCTCCTCTAAACTCCGGTGGTGAGCTCACTGTATATGACTCACTGTATAATGTTGCTTTAATTCCTCTAATTGTTTAGCCACTAACACCTTGACCCCCCCTCGGTAAGAGAACATAATGTGATGCAGTCATGCAGTTTAATTATGAAGCTGGGGGGGGGGTGGGGGGGTTTGAATTAAGGGGTATTGTTTTTACTCCACTGGCATTGTTTCGCTCATGGCCCAAGGTTAGCATCCTCCACTGCTGTATAGCCTTTGTTTCTATTCATACACTCAAAGCTGAAGAGCGCTGACATTAGCTTCAGTAAACTTTTTTCTATTTTGAAAAAGTTTTGAACCTTTTCCTTCTATTCAGGTGCCAGCCTTTGATGTGTGTTTCAAAAGACTTTTGCAATTACACTTTTCGAAAACAAATTTTAAGATTATAATTATGCTTTCCTGGTATGGTACCTGGCCACGAAAGAATATGATAGATAATAGCTATGCTCAGTGGATGATGTGGCCGCCGCTGCTACGTGTGTGAAACCACTTGTTTGGCCCCCGATTGCATTGAAGCAGAAAGCAGTTACTAAAGGTAATGTTTGCTGCTGTCACGAGGAAGAGGTTCCCACTGTAATCATTAAAAGTGGTACAAATATGAATAACTCCCCCCCCCCATCCCCCCTCCACAACACACCACACACACACAAACAACAAACACACAACACACACAGAGACCAGAGTGTTGGAATAAGCAATGCTCGCCAGAATTGCACTACAGTGTGTTGCTGACATTTACCGCTGACATTTTTAATATCTGACAATTCTCCAGCATTTGAACCGAACTGGCAAACGGGAACAGCCTCTGTAATAATCCCATTTAAAAGAGATTGCATTGGAGATTTCACCTTCATATGTATGTTAGCAGTAAACGCACCGCCGTATTCATTTTCCTCAGCTCTCACGGATCAGATATGAGATGGGATTTCATATCGTAGTTCTGGCTTCCTTTTTGCTTCTGCTTTCATCTCTCCACCAGTTCCACTATTCCGTCGACTTCCACATCTCTTTTCCTTTTTATCTCTTTTTTTATCCGAGCTGCTGTCATGTTGGTTACTTCTCACATGTTTACTGTGTGTGTGTGTGTGTGTGTGTGTGTGTGTGTGTGTGTGTGTGTGTGTGTGTGTGTGTGTGTGTGTGTGTGTGTGTGTGTGTGTGTGTGTGTGTGTGTGTGTGTGTGTGTGTGTGTGTGTGTGTGTGTGTGTGTGTGTGTGTGAATGGACATGCATGTGACTATGCTGTGTTTACGTCTGGCCAGTTAGACTGACTTGGTCTCTTGACAGACTCTGTTGTGTTGGCATGGGGAGGGCTCGGGAGGTTAGAGTCATTTCCCTGACTCATTCGCTCCCTCCTGTAAGATTTCCTCTCTCTCTCTCTCTCTCCTCCTTCTCCTCCTCCTCTTTTCTCATCCCTCCATTCCCTTCAGTATTCCATTCCACAAACACCTCCAATCCCATTGACCTCAAGGCTGGCGATGGGTAAACAAGCAAAGT
The DNA here is from genome assembly GCA_026122265.1 of Ammodytes dubius. Classification (NCBI taxonomy): domain Eukaryota; kingdom Metazoa; phylum Chordata; class Actinopteri; order Uranoscopiformes; family Ammodytidae; genus Ammodytes; species Ammodytes dubius. Next base: position 4,181,352 of record CM047528.1, on the reverse strand, counting down.
GTGCAGTAGGCAGCTACTATAGGGGCCACAACAACCAAGCCGCTTTCACCTCATTGGTTGATAGTATTGCCACGATCAAAGATAAGCAATTCTTAAAGAGGATAATGCCCAAGCAGTTGGTGGCAACGCTAAAGAGAGTGTGATTCAGAAGTGGAGGCTTACCAGGCTTAGACGTAATGTGTATTAGCAGAGGCAGGGGGGTGGGAGGGGTTGACAGGAGGGCATTAGACGGTGCTGGATGTGTCATTGATTTACTTGGGGAAATCTATGGAGGTGGGAAGATGTGAACTCACACACTTCTACACACCTAGAGTATATAGCCTTATCGATAAATATGCAAACACACAAATAGGTGGGAATACAGAAACTGAAACATACATTCCACATCACACACACAACAACACACCACACACACACACAACACACACACACACACACACACACACACACACACACACACACAACTGCAAGAACCCACCATTGTAGATGCTCCAGAGGTCAAAAAGTATAGCAAGGGGCAACTACTTTGAATGATTCATTCTGTCCTAGCCTCTATTGCTACAGTATTTTTAAAATAAATCAAACTTCAATCTTAATTTACTGCCTGTGTGGAACTCAGGTTTTCTGTTTCCATCTGTCTCTAAAAGTCATGTGATCCATCATATTGGATGAATGGCAGTGCCAGGGCAAGATTCCCATGTTTACCGTGTAGGCGTGTACTGTATATACAGTATATGCATTAAGAACCGAATATATGAATAATAAATGGGTAGCCACCATAGCTGTATACTTAAATGATGTAAATTAGATCACAGTTTGGTTAAGAAAGACACTACTGAAGACAAACAAACAGATCTTACTCATTAAAAGCATTATGACCACACTTTGCTGAATAGTCTTACCGGAAGCCTTTCTTTGTTCATTTTTTTAGAAACAAACTCAAAGCACTAATTTGTGTGTGCCATCGTACATTAAATCTGAGGCTTTGAGCTAAATAACTGCTGTTCTGTTTTCGTTCTATAAAAGCTGCTCATCTCAGTTGGTTCGATTTGATTAATTAGGCACCAATGTGGGAAAAAGAAAGTCAAGATGGTGATAAACAATTGCCCATATGCCTTTGTGCCGTGCGGCTACACCTTGTGCACGAGTGTCTGGGTTATACAAGCCAGTTCATTTCAGCGTACTAAGCAGTGATATTACCATTATGATATGTCTCTGCGATTTTCCATGGCTGTGTCCTTTAGCTCACAAAGGCTTCAAGAGCCCGGATAGATTGCCGCCTTAATGTGTGCCATGTGCCGCTTGATGGCTACTTACATTGAAATACCCTAAGGCACTCTCAGGACTCTATGAATAATAAGAAAAACTCGACTAAAACTGTGTTCCCTATTCACGGCGGGGAAAAGAGAATGTCAAACAGACTTCTTCATTACAGAGTAATATGCAAACAAAACGATCAAAGGAAGCAAACAATTTTTGTATCCTCAACGTTTATTGTCTGATTTACGGAAAATGTGCTCGGCAAAGGCTACTCTGCATGAGAAGACTGGGGAAAAGGGGCTAACATTTAAAGGCGGAGGTGGAATCAAGTTAAATACACAGCCTAGGCTCTGTAAACAGGCATGTTTGCAAGCTATGGTGACCCTTTTTGTTAACATACCCTTTGTTGACATACCCGTTTACAGAGCCTGGGCGGCGTATTAACACTGGATTTTTTTTTCAGCACACCTGTATGGACAGGTAGAGGATCGTGCGGAGATATTCACTGATTTTTTTTTCAGAATAGCTGACTCCACCTTTAATATTTTAAGACAAAAGACAGCAAGTGACAGTGTTTTAGATTATTTGTACTCAATGTATCGGACCTCATCGACCACTCAGCACCCTCAAAAGAAAACCCCCTGTTGCATTCACACATACATCACGAGCAGGGCCGGTGAACAAGTAGTTTCTTTGGGAGGTGACAAAGGTTAACTGTGAGGTAACAGTCAGGAGGGCTACGGCTGTATCAAGTCTACAAACTGGGATGCTGCTGGGGTTTATTCTCCTATTATGAGTGGATGTTGATTGCCGGAGTGTTAGCCTCGTCTGCTGCAATTGACCCGTTGCTTCAAATTGATACCATCTGTCTTCATACAGATGTAATGACCTCGTTATAAATTGACAGTTTATTGCATTAAACCCCCGAACCTGTGTGACAAGTGATTGGTTGCCTGCAAGGGGGGCGGGGTCAAAATAGATCATTCAGTCGCAAGTGCAAAGTTGGACAAGGAACTTTGAGTTAATTACTTGGCAAAGAATGGAGATTTAGTTTTTTTGTTCCACTACTCAAGCGCAATGTGGATTTTTCTGTATATAGGCTATAGCAATCCAAATAAATTGCCAGTGACATGATGGACAACATCCATAACCTCTGTTTGTGTTGTTTTGCCCAGATTTTCTAGAAAAATAAAGCTCAGAGAAAGAAGTTTTGAATTTCAGTCTCTGGCTTGATATCGTAACACCCATTTTTTAGGATATGAGCCCTTTACCTATTCACAGACATACTCATTTATTGCTTTGTCTAACTGTTTGTGTTGTGTGTGTGTGTGTTGTTGTGTGTGTGTGTGTGTGTGTGTGTGTTGTGTTGTGTGTTGTTGTGTGTTGTGTGGTGTGTTGTGTTGTTGTGGTGGTGGTGGGTTGTGGTGTGAGTGCGCGTTGTTCTGTCTGTGTGTGTGTTGTGTGTTTTTATGCAGATCAGGACGGCGCTTGAAGTGCACGCGTCACGGCAATCAGTGTTAACCATCGGCGGCGTGCGGCTCGGGGACTTGGGCCGGTTCGACTGCGAAGCCCAGAGCAGGATCGGAGGGCATCAGAAGAGCATGTTCCTCGACATTGAGTGTGAGTATGTTTTGTCATCATAGTTCTTTCCAGTTATTTATTCCTAATGATTCTGACACGGAATGGCAACTCAAGTGAAAACACCTGGCTGAGCTTAACTGTTACATGCTGTCTTAAGACCATTCCTGATGTAATAATGTACAGAAAGAGTGAGCATCATTGAATTGAGAATTATCTCATGATTGACACTTGACATGTCCTTCAGGGTAGAAAATATGGGAAATCCCATGAGCTGCACCATACGTGTCATGAAACCCATATGAAATACTTTAAAAAAAACATTACTATGCGATGACCCTTTAACTGACTTAAATATCCAAATATCAGATACAAATTTTAGTTTGGTACAACGGTCTGAAAAAGGCAAATTACCTGACCTTTTTTACCTGACAGAAAGCTTTTTTGTAGAGTTCAAAAGTTTAACCGTGCCAAGTTCTGATCATTTTCTTTCACACTTTGGCAGTCTTTTTCTTTTCTTCCAAAGATCATTATATGACTCTAAACAGCCTCCGCCCCTCTCTGTAATTAGCGAGAGGATATCATGCGTGGCGTTTCATTTTTCCCTCGTTGACAGCTCCCCTCTACTTCCCCACCAGTGTAACCCATCTCTCAGTGCTGCTTGTTTGGGGTTATTTGGGGCGGGCTATCCCCCCCCTGCCTAATGAACTCTGAAGTAAAGATCTCCATTTTGGCCTTGGAAATGATTAGGCTCATTATGAGAGCGTTTCTAATGTCTGAAACCAAACCAATGGGGAAATGTGCTGTGTAAAAAGTTGCACAGCATTTTCACCTTGAAGCTCAGGAAACAATAAGGAGAAAGAGAGAGAGAGAGACAGAGAGAGACAGAGAGAGAGAGAATGAGCGAGGAGACAAACTAATATATTCAGAGTGCAGGGACTGGGGAAGAAAAGAAGAATAGAAAAACGATTACTGTATCTCTGTTGTCATGTGGAAACCAATTTTCTCCTCCTCGGGCTGAGGTGACTTTCTAGTTCATGGATTCCCCTTCAAACCTTATTTTGCATATTATATCGTTCCTTGAAAAATTTGACATTTTGCAACACACACACACAAACAAAAGTTTAATGGCAATCATTGTGTTGAAAAAACAAAACCCCAATTGTGTGCATTCCCATTCTCCTAACCCATGGAAGCAAAAAGTTGCTGTCTGTCATTATCCTCTTAAAGTAGTTGTTTTTGCTGAGCCACACAGCTGACACAAGTGGCTCTGGAGACTCCACACTTCCCACACTGCAGAGCGACACAGGCTGTGTGGTGTGTGTGTGTGTGTGTGTGTGTGTGTGTGTGTGTGTGTGTGTGTGTGTGTGTGTGTGTGTGTGTGTGTGTGTGTGTGTGTGTGTGTGTGTGTGTGTGTGTGTTGTGTGTGTGTGTGTGTGTGTGGTGTGTGTGTGGTGTGTGTGGTGTGCGTGCAAGTGTGTGTGTGTGAGCCTCTGCCGTAATGAACTCATTTACTAAGTCACTGCAGGCTTCGGGGGGGATAACGCGTGCTCACTTGTGACAGAGCGCGCCAGGCATCAATCTCTTTAATGGAATCCTGCAAGCGAGCATAAAACACCCATAATGCCTTTCTCTCTCTCGTCGACTGAGCCCGGTCTTGACTAGGGCCAACAGAAATCCGGATGACAGCTTGATCGTCCATTACTGACCTTCCTATTTGCTGTAGGGGCAAATGAGCTTGAGTTTGGAATCCTTTATTTTTTACTCTTGGTGAGATGATCGCAATGGAGATTTTTTTTTTCTCTCACCCCCACCTCCACCCCCCCCCCTCCCCAGCATTAGGGGGCTACAATTAAGTTGAAGTGTTTCTCCTTTTTCGACACATAGCAAAAATGTGGGGTTTTTTTCTTCTCCCTTTGAGGAATGTGTGGGTTAGGCCCCTCAGCAAGTCATTTTTCTCTCTTTGATCATCCAGCTGAGCTTCACCTCTGATTTGAGAAATTTTAATTGGCTTGCCAGAAATGTTCCACACACACACACACACACACACACACACACACACACACACACACACACCAGCGATTACTCTTTATGCAATTTAGGTCCTGATTCGGTGCCAGAAGTCGATACACCGTGTAAATAATAAGTTAATTTTTTTGGACAGATATACCAAAGTTCCTGACCAACCATACCATTTTCTACTCGTGGGAGGGTAACCCGGTGAACATAAGCTGTGACGTGATGTCCAACCCTCCTGCCACCATGCTGTGGAGGAGGGAGCGCTTCACCATCGCCGCAGACGGAACGCCCAACATGCACGTGCACAGTGCGGAGGGCAAGTCTGTGCTGGAGGTGGGTGAAAAGGCCGAAAAGTGCTGTGTATTAAAGGCAATGAGAAAGTTCACACACACACACACACCACTACTTACCATTGTTATGTAAAGACGCCTCAAGAAATAGTGCAGAAACAATTAGTGCTGAGAAGTAATATATCTGGGAATTTGGAGTGTTGGTTGGACAAGATATGAGTTGGGCTCTTGAAACTTTGATGAGACAATGTTGCACATTTTTGATGTTTTTCAAACCAATCAAGTAATCAACCAGTCCCAAAAACCAAAAATCACAAAGATGAATTGATGATAAATAATCCTTACTCTCAGATCTAATCGCAATGGTTTATGGGGGGAAGTTAACCCAAATACAATTTTAGATAAGAATGCAATATATTTTCCCTCACACCAAGTGATATCAAGCCACACTGATCGTTTAGGCATCATTTGAACAGCTTTTGATTTGTTTGTTTTCTGACCTGTGCTGTTACCCAATGTCCTGGTTATACTTTAGAATGATGCACAGTGAAATCACATGTTATGAAAACTGAAAGACATGTAGGGAAATATTTAATACTTTGTCCGTCTGCTGTTTAGTGCAGAGCATGAAGCACGGTTTTGATTTATCAGAGATGTTTATGTGGTGTATGAGTGCAAATGAAGTGAGTCAAAAAGTGCTAAAATGCCATGTGGAGCTCAGGGGCAATTATGTGTTAATCACTACAAACAACACCTTTCACTATACACACAGGTCTTTTTTTCAACCTCCATTGTTGATATGAAAACAGTCATTAGTGCTGTTTTAAATGGGATGAATCACTTCTGTGAGCTTCACAAAGGAAATCCATTCACCCCCATGTTTTGTAGATGGAAGCATAAATACTGTATAAGAAACAAATATCACAAAACCTGGACAATAAAAACCAAAGGTATATAAAACATTACAATTCATTTAGGCCATTAAAAGTTTTTTTTCTTTTTGGTTCTAGGTGACTCCCATGTCCGACAGGGACTTTGGCCGCTACAACTGCACGGCCAGGAACAACATTGGAGTTCGATACCAGGGATTTATTCTGGCCCAGGCAGGTAAGTCAAGTGAACACTGTTTCCACTATTGTGTGGCCTCCTTTATTTCCCCATGAGCTAATGAGATTGGTGACTCTATCTGCAGTCTAGAATGTGTGGAGTCAGGGATCCCACACCTTTTTTGAAGAACTGCATGCTCTTTCGCTGTAACTCCAACTGTTCAACCCTCTACCTCTCTACTAATGGTAATGGCCTTATTTGCAATTCTCAGGGAAGATATATTCCATGACAACGCTCAACCCCTATTCAGCCTAGCCTAATCTCAAATAGTGCCCGCTGATTTACCATACCCCACGCTATTTACTGAAGTACAGGCTAATTTACGGTAGCGCAGGCTAATACACAATAGTGCCTTCCAATTATCTTTAGTGCAGATTGAATTGCTCCGGTTTAGGAGGAGAGCAGCGAGCAAAGAGCTGACCTAATATGTAGCGTTGCGGGGAACAATGTGTTTTGGAAGTTGTTGTGACAATGGTGCACTAACCAAAACACACACAAACACACACACACACACACACACACACACACACACACACACACACACACACACACACACACACACACACACACACACACACACACACACACACACACAAGATAAATGATTCGCAAATGGAAGCTGCAAGAACTCATCACTTATCCACACACCGTCTTCAAAGCAGAACAACCTTGAGTAAAAACCACTAGAAATGTCTTTGCATGTAATTTACTTGGTAGTTTGATTCAAATGGGGCCGTCAGTAAAAAACGATATATATAAATATTGTTCTGATGCTTTCAATGTATGAATAGCACTAAATAAAGAGCTATTTTTTATTTATTTTTTACGACTAAATCAAGTCCAAGGACAAATAACAGATCCAGTAGAAGTAAATTATGTTAAATTGCTTTTAAAGCTCATGGTTACTGTAGCTCTAATACACAATCTTATCTGATAATGGGGCTGACAACTGGAAGAACTGTCTGCAGCATTAAAGAATACCTCTAGTGTGAGCTGCATTGAGTAGCATAGAACGCAGTGGTTATTATTGTGCAAATGCCGATGAGTATGTAAGGTTTATTTAAATGAATATTATACAAAGTGTGTTTTGTTCTGCTCCTGTACAATCAGCACAGAAAGCAGAACAAAAGGCATTTTAAATCAACATTGAAAATGAAGTCATTAGCAGTGGCCTCAATGGAGTATGCTGTTTGTGCACAGATATAGAGATATACAGTCTCTGTGTGCATCCAACGAATAATTCTCCTTTCCCCGAAAAGTCCTTCACCTGAAAATATATGTCCTATAGATATAATGCTCATGTCTGGACAAATGGTGTTAGTGTATGCTGGCCTTGGGAAATTGTGTTGCCACTTTCAATAACTAGGAGGTTTTATGTTTTATGCACTTGAGGTTGGGTTAATTTTTCTTTTGACGCACACTAACCTCGACATATAAAATGAAACAGTCCAATTCTAACACAAGCCTTCATTTTTCTTTTAATTTCTGTCCTTGCTTTCATTTATAAAAGTAGAATAGAGTCTCCTCAAACAGCAGATGACATTTAGATTAAACCTACCAGTTTGAAAGTAATTCAAAATGCTGTCTGTGTATGTGTGTGTGTGAGCCATGTCATTCTATTGTCTTTTCAGATGTTCCGTCAAACCCCTACTCCTTGCGTCTGTCAGCCGTGTCCCAGCGTTTGGCTACGGTCACTTTCATGAAGCCAGACTCCCACGGTGGGGTTCCCATCAGCTACTACCTGGTCCAGTACAAGGAGGTGGGCTCACAGGAGTGGAGGGACGTCAAGTCACACAGTGTCCAGAGTGAGTGCTCTTCACTTTACATTCATTTAACCAGTGCAGTGCCTGTGCTGCTTTTTGCTGGGTATTCTAGTCTATTCGCTTGTTTGCCGTAACCGCCTGTCATTTACAGAAAACTTACTGTGATATACTCTCATTGTGCAAAGTATAAGGAACATCAAGCAGTATCGCTGTCAGCCAAAGTACAGGTGAGGTGATGGTGGATGGATGGATGGATGATGGATGGATGGATGGATGGATGGATGGATGGATGGATGGATGGATGGATGGATAGATAGATAGATAGATAGATAGATAGATAGATAGATAGATAGATAGATAGATAGATAGATAGATAGATAGATAGATAGATAGATAGATAGATAGAGTAGGGAGGGAGGGAGGGAGGGAGGGAGGGAGGGTCGGATAGATGGATGGATGGAAATTGGAAGCCAGAGGACTTATAGAAGGATGACAAGCAGGTCTGACTAACCTAAAGGGGCGTATCACGATCACTAATATCCCTAATTTCAAAGTCAATTACAATTACGGAGATGCAGTGAGGAGAATACTAAACAGCATGTAGCACAGTCTTAAAATATACAGTAGCGCGCAAGTGTTGGCATAGAATGAGCGCCATGCATGTATTAAGAAGACAGGAATCACCAGTAAAGAAGAACTGGACAGATAAAGCTGCCTGGTTAGTTAAGTTTGGCTCTTACTGGAGATTAGGTCTGAAATATGAAACGTGTTCGCTGGAATAATTACAAAAGCAGCAAGTGGCATTATATAATCATGAAAGCCACTTTGGACAGAAGATCCTTACGCAATAGACTCTTCAATAATGAAGTTTCCGGACTAGTTTCATTTGAATGCTTTTGTCCAAATTGAAATGTCTGCTTATGGCCCTGTGGAAAGTAACCTAGCACGCCTTTCAAATGGCAGAATTTGTTTTCCCGAAAGAACTCCAAAAAGCACCTATTACCGATCCAAGTATTTAATTTGTGCGTTATTGACAAAAACAACTTTTACTCAAACTCATTACACTGCCGGCTCTGTGCTGCCTTCCTGAATACCCAAGCTTTTAGTAAATAGACTCTCTAGACAGTAGAATTTAAATAGGGATTTATATTCTGGTCTGATAATGACATATCCCCGGTTTCTTCAATAATCACTGTAATTGACTGTATAAAATGCAACATATTATGCTGTTTTCGTTGTTGCTACAGTTCCAATATTCCCTATAATAATGCACACGCCACACACTATGAATACGCCATCTTTTAGAACTTGCTGATTAATATTGCCGTAGGTGAATGTCTTTTCAAAATCTGAGGTTTCCAATTTGCTACCAATTACAGTAGATTATTCATGGAACGGTTACACTGTAAACGCTTTCCTGCATTAGCATACTAATAATCTTGTTATACTATTTATTATGAGTTGTTTACTACTTTTACTATATAGTCCGACTTCATGGCCATCTTAAAGGTGCTCCGAGGAACTTTCAGTTTTTGTCAATTCTTGCACCCCCTTTGGACAAAAGCGTAGTGTTTTTATTACGCAAGCTGTTGTTCCTTGGTGAGCTTGCCCATGCCAAAGGCATGAAGAAAAACTATATAAACAAGCATTCTTAGCACTGATGGTCTCGTTTGCTGTTACATGTATTTTATGATAATCAGAGGAAAAATTAGACTGTTTCAGAAATATTTAAAAGTTCCTCGTAGCACCTGTAACTACTCCACAAAATGCATTAAAATAGTGAATAGTCCTAGCATAGTTTGAAATGAAAAACTTGGTCAAAAGTTTGGACTTTATAATCCTGTGTGATTGTTGAACTTCTATTTCTAAAACCGTACGTGCTTCCAAAGCAGTGCTTGATGGTGAAAGCTCGCCCACACCTTTCAGGGGGGTAGCATCCTTCAATTAGAGTTAACTTTTTTTGAGGCCGACATTTTCCTGAGCACACCCACTTTACCGGCTACTTGGTCTCAAGCATACTGACACACTCAATATGATTTTGCAACAGCCTCCACTCTTGGGAAAAAGCTTTTCCACCAGATTTAATGAACCCGGCTGCAGGGATATCCTCCCACTCAGCCTCGAGAGCCACACTGAGTTCTGGTCTGACTTGTTCCAAGCTCTTCCCAAAGCTGTTGAATGGGGAAGAGGTCAAGCCATTCTGAAAACTAGGCCTTACAGACCTGACTTTGTGCAAGAGGGTGTTTTTATGGTGCAACATTTAAGCTACCAGTCACAAATAGTAGCCCACATAGGTTTTTAAAGCTATAGTGTGTAACTTTGGTTGCCCCCATTAGGAATTAGGAATTTACAACAACACTGTCGGTGCATCTACATGAGGTAAGGCTTCATGTGATTGCACATTGATTTCATACCTTCTGCTGTATGTCCAGGTTTCGCAGTAGAATAAACAACTGAAACATTTCTTTGGTGCTTCTTGGGATTTTTCTGAGCCCCTGCACCAGTGTCGGTGGGCGACACCAATTTGTAAACACTGCCATACTTAGAAATACAGAGAGAGAGTTTTTGTGGAGCTGATGGCCTTAATCAACTACGTGTAAACTCGTTTGGCGATGGCATGAAAGTAACCCACATTCATTTATATGAAAAAGTTACAAACAAAAGCTTTAAAATAAATGCAGCTTTACCATGAATATGACTATGATGACACTTTGTAAACTAAGACACAGAATGAAAAGAAAGATTGATCTCCTTCCAGTTTTGAAAACACTTTCAAATGTGAAAGACTTACAAATGAAGAAAAATGCAGCCTTTCTCTGAAAACAGCCTAATGATAGAGTTGGTTGCGACCAGAGCAATTGCAATCAGACTTTGTGAATTTCCCAGTGATTTTCCATTCAACAGGGAAGACATAGGGGGAAGTGGCTGGCTCTCATCGACTGCACTGGTTGAAAGTCGATGACAAGGCACTTTGTCGTGCAGTTCTTCCTCACTCTGCTATATGTACATGATGAAAGGCGTAGTCAGTGATTTTGTTGAACGCTTGTTGACAAAATCAGTGAATATCTCCTGAAGATATGCTATTTGTACATACTGTGTGTGCGTGCGCTGAAAAAAAAATCCAGTGTTAATCCACAGCCTTGGCTCTTTAAACCGGCATGTTGCTAGCTTTGTTTACAACACCTTACAGAGCCTAGGCAGTGAATCAATACCAGATTTTTTTTCAGCACGCACACACAGTACAGAGAGGTAGTGTTTCATGAGGATAAACAGTATTCACAGATTTTGACAAAAAAGTGATTTTGACAACAAACATTCTCTAGAATTGCTGACTTTAATGGTCAACACATATTTCCATGTAACATGACCTCTGCTCTCTCTGTCTCTCTCTCTCCCCTCTCTCTCTATGTCTCTCTCCCTCTCCCTCTCTCCCTCCAGCGACCGTGGTGCTGACATCACTGGAGCCCAACACGACGTATGAGGTTCGAGTGTCGGCCGTCAACGGGAAGGGTCAGGGAGAGTTCAGCCACACAGAGACTTTCCAGACTATACCCATCCGTAAGTCTGCTCCCCACCCCCAACTAACTCATGCACCCCTAGCCTCCAACTCATTTCACCACACATCCTTCAAAATAAGAGCTTCTCCACTGGTTACCATCCAACCCCCTAAGGCATCTTCAGACCTATTCTAACGGCCTCTTTCATATGCCTCAACTCATAATCAGTCATATTCATTACGGCAATGGCTTTACAGCAATAAGGTAAGGTTTTTATTCCAGCATAGCACAAATGTCGGATGTGCAGGGAAGGTTGAAATCCCATGTGTATTTCATTAAACGGGGCCCGTAAACGCGGATAAAACAGCTATTACGGCTCGTCCTGATTAATATTAGATGGATATTTGTGTGCTGATTTCATGGAATAAAATAATGTGATAGAAAAATGCAAACACGCAGCAAAAAATCTTATTTGCAAAAAGATGTCTTATGGAAATTTTAATTCATTTGAGTATGTGGCTCTACAGTTAAATTCAGCCTCTAGAGCTATTTTCATTAGTATTTACAGGCCACCTCAATACAATACAAGCTTTTTTGATGAACTTACTGAACTGCTGTCTGTAATATGTACTGAGTTTGACTGTGTATTAATCGTCGGAGATTTCAATATTCATACTGACAAACCAGAGGATAGATGTGCGAAAGAACTGTGCTGTGTCCTTGACAACTTTGGACTAAATCAGCATGTTGACAAACCAACTCATAACAAAGGGCACACGCTGGACCTTATCATCTCCAGAGGAATGAACATTTCAGACATAACTGTGGCAGATATGGGTCCCCTCACGGACCATTCCTGTTTATTTTTTGAGAGTACAATGTCTGTGCACACAATTGATCAATCAAAAGTAATCAAAAAACGGTATATTACAGAAAATACCAGTGAAACATTCATTCAAGCATTTTCTTCGATACCACCCCTCCCCTGTAACTCAGTTAAGGAGCTCTTAGACAACTTTCACGGCAAACTTACAAGTGTTATAGATGCTATTGCGCCCATTAAGATGAAGGTTGTCTCTGGTAAGAAAAGATCTCCTTGGAGAAATGCCCGCAGGTCAGAATAGAAAGAAGAGAGTGCCGTAAAGCAGAACGCAGGTGGCGAAAAACAAATCTCCAGGTTCATTATGACATCTTCAAAGAGAAACTGTGCACGTTTAACTCAGAACTGAGAAATGCAAGGCATTCTTTCTTTTCTGACATCATCACCAAAAACAACAACAATGCACGTGCCCTGTTTGCTACTGTCGACAGATTAACAAACCCTCCTGTGTCAGTAGCGTCTGAACATCTCTCCACGAGGGCTTGCAATGAATTTGCCTCCTTCTTTACTGAGAAAATTCACAAAATTAGACAAGCTGTCACTGCATCAATACCAAGTTCAACATATGTGTTCCCTCTTAAAATCAATTCAAATGCAATGACAGAATTTTATCTTATAAACCACAAAAACCTGGAGGACATTATACAACACCTGAACTCCTCATCCTGTTGCCTTGACATTCTGCCCACAGGCTTCTTTAAAACTGTTTTTAGCTGTATGGCCTCAGATGTTCTACAAATTGTCAACACGTCCCTTCAGACAGGTGTATTCCCACAGGCCCTGAAAACAGCAGTCATCAAGCCACTCCTAAAAAAGAACAATCTAGATACATCACTGATGAAAAATTATAGGCCCATATCTAACCTACCATTCTTAAGTAAAATCATTGAAAAAGCTGTTTATCAACAGTTAAATAACTACTTAGCAATGAATAACTGCTTTGATGTCTTCCAGTCAGGATTTCGACAACACCACAGTACTGAGACTGCTCTGGTTAAGGTCCTCAATGACATCCACTTAAACACAGACAGTGGCAAAAGTTCTGTCTTAGTTTTACTGGACCTCAGTGCCGCTTTTGACACAGTTGACCACAGCATATTACTAGATCGACTAGCAAACTGGGTTGGACTTTCTGGAACTGTACTAAGCTGGTTTGAATCCTACTTAAAGGATAGAGACTACTATGTGTCAATAGGCAATTTCACATCTGAGCGGACAAATATTGAATGCGGGGTCCCCCAAGGTTCCATTCTTGGCCCTCTTCTATTTAACATCTATATGCTCCCACTAGCTCAGATTATGAATAAGAACAAATTATGCTACCATAATTATGCAGACGACACACAAATTTACATAACCATATCACCAGGAGACTACAGTCCGATACAGGCACTGAGTAAGTGCATTGAACAAATCAATGATTGGATGTGCCAAAATTTCCTTCAATTAAACAACGATAAAACTGAAGTAATTGTCTTTGGTGCCAAAGATGAACAATTAAAAGTCAGCGCACAGCTTACATCCGTTATGTTAGAAGCCACACCCCAAGCCAGAAATCTTGGTGTTGTTGTAGACTCCGACTTGAATTTCAAGAAACACATAAAATCAATTAATAAATCAGCCTACTACCACCTAAAAAACATATCAAGAATTAAAGGGCTTATGTCACAGCAAGACTTAGAAAAACTTGTCCATGCATTTATCTTTAGTAGACTCGACTACTGTAACAGTGTCCTTGCTGGCCTTCCAAAAAAATCTATCAGACAGCTTCAGCTAATTCAGAACGCTGCTGCTCGAGTCCTCACTAGGACCAAAAAAGTGGATCACATTACCCCAGTTCTGAGGTCTTTACACTGGCTTCCAGTCACTCAAAGAATTGATTTCAAAATACTGATGTTGGTTTATAAAGCACTAAATGGTTTAGGGCCAAAATACATTACTGATATGCTGATAAGTTATGAACCGTCCAGAGCCCTTAGGTCGTCTGGGACAGGTCTACTTACAGTCCCTAGAGTTAGGACTAAACGAGGAGAAGCAGCTTTTAGTTTTTATGCTCCAAATCTCTGGAACAAACTCCCAGAGAACTTGAGGTGTGCTGCAACTCTCAGTTCTTTTAAATCGAGTCTGAAGACTTTTTTGTTTCCATTTTAACCTGCAATTTTCATTTTATTTGCTTCGTTTATTAAATCGAGTTTTCATGTTTTTATTTTTTATTTTTATTTGCTTCTTTTATTCGCTTTTAAATGTTTTATAATGTGTTTTATGTATTCTAATCTTGCCCCTGTAAAGCACTTTGAGTGGCCTTGTGTCTGAATTGTGCTATATAAATAAACTTGCCTTGCCTTGCCTTGCCTTGCCCATCTAATGAAACTCCGACGCGCTTATATTTGAGGTGGTTACAGCCTCATCATATTTCCCGTGATATGAATCCAGATTATTATTATTATTGGAGCTAGGGAATAGATCCTGTCAAATTTGTGCCTTGATTTCAAAACTGCTGCAGTCAAAAATTATATACTGCGGGGGTTTTATGATGAGCATTTATATTTATTCTGGCAATCTGGCGTTGCAGTAAATCCAGGAGCCAAACGTATTTCTACAGTTAATATTATACGGCTGCTAAGAATGAATGTTATGAAGAACAAGCAATTAGCAAAATACAGTGAATAATAACTTGTATCCAGGCAGTGGGAAGTCGCCTTGTAATATGAATTTAATTCTGCTTATAAAAAAAAAACCTTCTCTCTTCTCGTTCTGCATGCTTATCTCATATCTCACATTGCCACCTGCTCGAAGAAAAAACACACACACACACACACACACACACACACACACACACACACACACACACACACACACACACACACACACACACACACACACACACAGGTTTTGTTTTTGTATCTTTTCTGAAGCCTCCTTTATATCCCTCAGGAGAGCCAAGTCCGCCAGCGGTCCACGGCCAGAGAGGAGTGGGCAAGGCCTACAGGCTGGGACTGGTCAAGCAAGACGACGGAGGAATGCCCATCGTGGAGTATATAGTCAAGTACAAGACCGTGAGTCATTTAAGGAGGCTTTTATTTTGAAATATGGATCAGATGTGCCCTCACAATCCACCTTACCGCAGTCTAGTTGTCTCAGTTTAAGTCCAATTCATATTAGAGCAACATGAAGTTAGAAAGACCTGTTAAAGAGCAATGTAGTCCAGGTGTATTTTAGCAGCATCTAGTGGTCAAAGTCCTAGAACGCGATGCTCTATTCCGTCCGTTTGGAGAATTTACAAAAGCTACAGTGGCCTTCAAGGACAAAACGCTAGTTACTAAAGATGGTATCATCAACCACTGCTTCAAGTCTTTCCACAATATATATATAAGTGGTGAGGTAAATATGTATTTATAGTACTTCTTCTTCACATTTCTTGCGTACGTGCTACACAAGGTCCTTCCATTGTGTGATTAACAGAACAGCGTCATCTGATGTGAATCTAGAAACTCATTTCCTCCCCGGTGCAGTCTGTGACTCACTAGGTTGATGGTTTCCTGTTGAATGAGCTGAGTGGGCGCGACGTTGGCAAAAATGGAAAATATTGGTTCTTCTCCGGGAATCTCAATTCTTTTCAATCCATATGTCACTTTCAATTACGTGTTTTGAAGGATAGAGCACACACAAGCTCTCAGAATTCACTCATCCATTTAAGTCATTTATTTTGTGTGTGTGTGGTGTGTGTGTGTTGTTGTTTTAAAAAGACACAAAAAAAACTTCTTCAACTCCAAAGATAAGATGGATTGATTGAGAGGAGGCCAGTAAGCAGAATAAATGGCACTGAGAAAAAAACGACTAAGTGGATTTGAGCTGGTCCCAAACCTTGTATCTCCCCAATTCTAATTCATCCAAGCCACTTTCATTGAGAGAGTGACAGCCATTTGAAACAATACAGACGACAGCATGCTTGGACTTGATTGCACATCCACACACCTGACAATCCAGACTAATGTTACATACCCCGACATCCCATTTTGTGCTGTTTCCCTTCCTCTAACACTGGGAGGAAATGAAAGAATCCTAAGCACACAGTACATTTTGGCACGGCTCCCAAATGCACTGACTCGCAGGCCTGACTCTTCAGTTTCCAATCCTTTGTTTGCAATTGGTCCCGAGACATAGAGGGGAGGGGAGGGGAGGGGAGGAGGAATGAAAGGTAGTATGGTATAAAGAAGGGGGAAGAAAAGAGATACAAGACCCTTTCAGCTATGAAGGAACACAAAAGGTAACAGAGAACTCCTGTGAACTTAACAACAAAAAAAAACAGGATTACCCTTTCTTTTACCTTGCGCGAGTGCGTCTGCGTGGGCGTTTTCACAAGTGCAACTCAATAGCTAATTGCCGTAACCCCTTCCGAATCCCCCAGATTAAAAACACAAAAGGTAAGCTGTTGTTGATCAGGTAACACTTCCCCTGCTCCCATTTGACGCTGGCAGACAAAAAATGCGATGTAAAACGTTGACTAAAGTTGTTATTTATTCAAGGGTATGTGGCCTTTTTATAAAACATTTTTACATATCCCTCCACCATATCTTCCCCCTCTTTCTCCCCCTTAGGACAAAGAGGAGCAGTGGATGACCAAGCTAGTTCCAGGAGCCAATGACTTTGCCATGCTGCAGCCACTGCAGTGGAACACAAGATACGAAGTGGAAATCACGGCGCGCAACGTCAAGGGCCTGTCGGAGCCCACCTTCTATCAGTTCTTCATGCCTCAGAAACCCGACATTACAGGTACAACGCATGGTAAATGAAACTTTGTGTTGTCCTTTTCCTACTTAAAGGTGCACTATGCAGTTTCAGGGGGGAGGGTTTTTTGGCATATGCAAAGCCTTGAGTAAGTTTACAAAACATATTTTACCTACTACTGTAATTCTCAATATTGAATAATTCTATCATAAATCAAAACAAAAATTATTTTGAGGCACTCGGGAACCAAGATTTAATTCTAGAATATGTGCTGTAAACGACAACAGTAACATTATCAGGTAGCTTTCTAACTTCAAACAGTGTTCCAGTGATCCACTTTTCCTGCGAGTAAAGTTTGTTTACTAAGTTATGAGAATCACCCTTACAAAATGTTCACTTCTTTGACACACCCAAAGTTACATAGTGCACCTTTAATACGTCCACTTTACTTGCCTACTTCAGGCTGGTATCGAATGCCTTTTTTTTTCGAAATCCCCACTTGAGAAAAGAATTCTACACTTTTTCGGGCCACTGTGGGAAAAAAGCGATAGAAACGGTGATAATAAACGCTAGAGAGATGAGAGAGAGAGAGAGAGAGAAGAGAGAGAGAGAGAGAGAGAGCAAGATGCAGCAGTCGAGATAAATCATGGCCTCAGAACAGCATTGCTTCTCTGGACAAATGAGGCTGCTGTCAGTGGAGTTACTGGCGCCTGTGCTTCTCTCCCCGCAATGGATTTCTCCCTGTGTGATTGTTGAGTGGTGTTTAAATCGGAGAGACAAGAGGCAAGCATTCGCCGCTCAAAAGCAGTTTTCATTGAAAAGCTGGACTTGTTTCTTGGTGAGAAATGCATTGTAGCTCCACTAAAAAAAGCCTCTGATTGTAACTTTGACAAAAGAAAGTCTGCCCGTTTTCCACAGAATAAAAAAAAGGGATCAAAATGAGTCCAGTACTTGCAGTTAAATCAGAGATATCTTGATTTTTGTAAGTGTTAAAGGAGTACTCCGGCAATTTTAGTTTGGGGACTTCCGTAAAGTTGGGAGACGTATAGAAGTGCTGTCGTAAAGGGAGACCAAATGAAAGCACATTGGGGGAAAACGATAGAGAAGCAGAGGAACCTGAACGCCTCACCTCTTCACCAGCAGAGAAGGACACTATACAGTTTTTAAAGTTTGCACTTTGTAGTTTGCTGTGGTTTGTCCGAGGGAAAGCAGAAATGATCAAATGTATTGTTTAATATGTGTTGTTGCAACCAAGTGCTTCATAAAGAGTGGATCAATTGAACTGGACACAGTAACGTCTGAGACCTCAATTTGGGCTGTAAATGCTTGCGATACTGTAAACAATTGAATCGATTATTTGAGTAACCAATCATTAGTTGCATCAATGTTATGTTCCCGCTTACAAAGACTTTGAAATGGACCAAGGCTGTCCTGTTAGGGCGCTAGTGTACTGTAATGTTGACGCCCACTGTATAGGGATTCTTTCACACCTGCTCAAATGAGAATTAGTAGTGGAATCACGCCAGGGTTCCTTTCAAAGGAAATTCATTTAAAATACCATTGGGCTGTGGTTTCCTTCTTTGAAATTATATTGCACGTTTCTCTTTCTCCTTTCTTTCTATTATCCTCTGGTTCACGTGGCTTTGCTTTGCATCTGCGGGGAATGCAGTAGCTGCCAAATACTTTGTTGTGTTGAGGTTACAGTTTATGCACCGTGTGTGTGTGTGTGTGTGTGTGTGTGTGTGTGTGTGTGTGTGTGTGTGTGTGTGTGTGTGTGTGTGTGTGTGTGTGTGTGTGTGTGTGTGTGTTTGTGTGTGTGTGTGTGTGTGCGTGCGTTCATTAGAGTTGTGCTGCTCGGTGTGCTCTCTCTTTGTTGAGTTCCGTGCTTAATGTTGTAGAAAAAAAAGCAAAGCGAAATGAAACGCCTGGATGTTCAGCAAAGCCTCTCATTTCCCCGAGTCGTCCAGGCAGTTTGGGGCGAACATGCATACATACAAGCAAAGGCACACACCGTGTACGGCGGAATGCAATCACAGTCTTTTGAAGTAGGCTATGCAGCGTGCAATAACAGTACACCTTGAAACTACAGTAGATCACACACACGGTTGAACACTCACACACGCACACACATTTATCGTTGAAATAAAAATGTCAGGTTCACTTCTCCCTGTAGACCTCCCATTCAAATAAAAACAAGACAAAACATTTTATTTTTACACATCCATTTGTGCTGTTTTGGATGAAGCAAGTGTTTTGCCTTTTCATCATTACTGCACCGGCTAAATGGCTTGTGAGAGTGTGGGCTGCTTTTCAAAAGGATGCCCATAGCAGGGGGGGAATCGGCAAGCTTAAGGCAGGTCACTTCGATTGGCTGTCCTCTCTCGTTAGCCGAACAGCAGTGCATCGTGGGAAAGAGCCCGGGAGTAGGGAGGGTGAGCAGGGGGTGCTAGAAAAAAAAACAGCTTTTCTCTTAATGTGTTTGTTTGAAGACCCCAAGGTTTTGGGCTAAGAGAGCAATAAAGGAGCATACACTAGACAGAGAGAGTGTGAATGGCAGAGCAGGATCTTTAAGGGTCTCTCTAATATGAACAAAACTCACCTGAGATTCCCTAACAAGCTTTTCATTCAACTGTTTTCTGTCTCTCTCACGAACACACACACACACACACACACACACACACACACACACAACACACACACACTGGACACAGTTTTTAATATAGTGGCAGTTTATGTTTAGTGCATTTATATTAGGCAAAGGGGTCAATCTTGAGTATTTCTCAACTGAAATGACGTCAATTTATTTATATAATCTCGAGAAAGTCGTGCAGGTTTAACAGAACAACAGATGAACTTTTCTGCTCCGCCAATTCTGATTGGATGCTCGATCAACAATATTTGCTGTGAAATATCTGCCAATACCAAATAGTGGACAATCTTTCCATTTCAACGTCTATTTTTTCTTCTATAAACCTACTCGGCGGAATGAAAGAAACATCTCCTTTGGTTTTTCTCCTGACACAGAAAATGTGTTGACACTATATGGCAGCTTTCTGTCTCTCGCCAGCCAATTTCTCTCTTCATTTCTCCCTCTATGTATTATGCATTCGCAGGGTATTGAACTGATGCTTTTTCTTCTTTTTTTCTTAGCCCTCTCTCTCTCCTCCTCTCTCTCTCCTCTCTCTCTCTCTCTCTCTCTCTCTCTCTCTCCATCTTTTTTTAGTTTGTACCAGGCTGAATGTAACCACCCTCCCATTTTGCTCACAGAGAAAAAAATACCATTGATTGCAAATCTCTCCCCTTGGTTCCTTTTCAATTTACAATTATTCGTTCAAGCCTTTTTCCAAATCACCACACTGTCCCGCCCGCCCTTCTTAATTATAACATTGAGCATCTTACACCAGATTTTCTGCCTCGTGAACCTTTTTACATTTGCTCTAACGTCTGATTTTATTTTTTTTTATATGCGGTTACCATGACATTATTATGGCTTGGTAGGTGCAGATTTTTTAATTTTTTTCCCCATTACGCACAATAGGCGACAGCTTCCAAGTAAGGCCCCTAAAGCTTTAGATTTATGATGATCATTTGACTTAATGACATGCAATTACTTTTTATTAGCCATATTTACTCAAACAAAAGTCCCGTAAAGGGCAAGGCACTCATGACGCACAATACTTGTTGCTAGGGACACTGAATCATCTTGTGTTACAGCCTCAAGGTAATGCTTCATTCAAAGAGGGGGGGGGGGGGGGGGGGTGGGGGGGGGAGGAAAAACATTAATTGAAAAACAATATTTCGGAGTCAATTGAATAAACAGATGCAACTGGGTATTTTTAATAAAATAATAATCCATACAATTTGAGTAGTACCATGTTTTGTATCTCAATATTAAATATAGTGATGCTCAAGTGTTAAGTAGCATTAAGTGAATCTATTCAATTAAGTAAATTAATTCAGTTACTTAAAAGATACTGCTCCCATGGCAATCACTTATACCAGTGCATGGAAAGTAGTTCTACTTGGTTAAAAGATTACTTTTCTCTGACAATACCACCATTGTCAATTATAGGAGAGTGAAAATACGGCACAACAGAGAGAGAGAGAGAGACCCCATGCCTAACACAATATGGTATTGCTTGTGTTTAGCTGTGTTATGGCTGCTATATTTTCTTGGCTCTCCCCTCTGCTCGCAGTCAGGCGCCGTAAAAAGCCCTGATAGAAACGGGCATCGTTGATTTTGTTCGAGGAGTGGCACAGTGATCTCATCAAAGCACTTGAAGGAATAATCTGAAATGGCCTCTCTCTCTCTCTCTCTCTCTCTCTCTCTCTCTCTCTCTCTCTCTCTCTCTCTCTCCTCTCTCTCTCTCTCTCTCTCTCTCTCTCTCTCTCTCTTTCTCTTCTTGCTTGCTGTGTGGGTGGGCCTCCAGTCAAACTTTTTTTCCCGGAAGCAACCGCTCACCCACAAATCCAAAAATTTGGAAATGAGTAGTTTTATAGCTGTCCATTACATTGATCAGTTCCCCTCGTAAATTCTCCCCAAATGAAAGTCATTCTTTTTTAAAGCATGTAATGAAAACGTGTGACCATCAACTCTGTTTGTCGGTATGAAATAGGCTAATACTCATCCGCCCACCCAGTGCTACCTGAGGTGAAACCTTTTTTTGATTTGATGGTTTTTTTTCTTGATTCCGAAATACATTTCATGGATTTTTTCCATTAGCAGCGCCGCATAAATAACGTTCAGGCAGGTGCGCTCAGATCAAATAACTAATGGGCAGCATTGTCACAGCTTTGTATTCACATCAAAATAAATCCATTTTGAGGAGAAATAATCTTCACAACCGAACATCAGTTAAATTATGTTTACGGAGTCTGTGCTCTTTGACAATCACTTTTTTTTATTAGGAATGAAAAAGCATCGTGTGCTGTTGGATATAATCAGTTTGAAGCGCTGCTGGTGCATCTGCTCTATGATATTCTCCTATCAAAGCTACGAACATGAACTGAAGATGACACAACAGCCAAACATCCCTAGCGGTACAATTGAGCCTGTACCCAAGGGGGTTTTGACTATAAACATCTTTTTATTTATTAGATTTATGTGAAGTACACTTATAGTCCTAGTTCATCCCAGCACTTAGCACGATAAAAGGCTCCCGTCCTTAACAACTTGGATACAAGATCAACAATGTTGTTTACATGTTTACTCGCTCATTTATTCATTGGACAAAGATGATCCTTCTTGTGAGATGAAAGGCTTGTGTTTCCGAGGGGAGCATATGTAGTATCATCAGACAATAATAATAATCAACAATGTAAATATGTTATCATAAGTAATGCAAGCAGGCAGTGGGACTCCCTGCTGAGTAAGAAAAGCTTATTCAATTTTAATGATTTTCACACTAAAGCCCTGATAAGTTGAGTGTTTGTTTGAGGACCCACAGTGTTTATTCTTGTGGCGGTCCCTGAAAACATTCCTATTTTACTGGTTTTAATTGAATTAAATAGCATTCATTTGCTATGGATCTCCAAACCTCTTTCGTACGCAATTATGTCAGAAAAGGCGCCAATCTTTCATCTTTTTTTTTCTGAAAAACTGTTTAAAAAAATACTCTTAACTCTACTCCGTCTGCACTTTTACCTAAGGCCCCTTTCAAGGACAGCTGCTGGTACTTGATAGTAGCACGTGAAGTAGTCCTGCTCTGTCCCGAAGCTGTCTCGAGGAGTTTCTCTTTGCTGAGAGGACTGAAGGAGCCTTGTATATAAATATCTGTATAAAGACATCCATCCAGATTCTGATTCTGTCCTGAAATCTGAAGGAACTGCTTGAAGGACAAAGTGTAACAGTGAAATATTGTCCTACAATACCTTTTTTTTCTTTGCTGCAGACTCATCTCGGACTTGATCATGAACCAAGGTAGGGGACAGAGAAATGAAAGATTTGGCTCTGATTGAAAATAACAAGTGTTTTGTTTTGCCAGTCGGAAAACAAGTTGAGTGTCTATTGTGCCTCATTTCCTATCAATAATCTATCTTTTATTTCAACTCATCCATCGGATCTGTTTACCGGTTACAATCAGGTAGCAGTGGGATTAACTTGTATAGGTCAATCAATGGGTGTCTGTAGCTTTGCTGTTTAAAAAGTTGCATTCCACCTTCAAAGATCAAGGTAGCGAATCCTGGAATTTGTCTCCGGAAAAAAAGTTGTAAAAAGATTGATTTTATTTGAGGATGTCATAGACTTCTAAGTTAAGAGCAATTTCCTATGCTTTTTCATTTCCCCTCTACGCCGAGTCTTGAGTGCACTTGACTTGCGTCGGAAGCTTGTCTACTTTATTAGAAATGTGTGAGAAAGGACACACTCGCCCCTCTCCTTCAAACTAGGCTGGGTTTTACTGATTATGTGTTATTCTCTGAGGGGGCCCTCCTCACACAAACTTTTAACACATCCAAAGTGAGCACTTAGGAAGAAAATTCCTCACGCACATCCACAAATGATTGTGTTTATCCTAGCATACGGATTAGCAGCCACCACCGTCTCTCTCGATCAATGAATGCCCGTTAGGTCATCATTAATCGAGTCACTTCCTCTCCGATCCGATCGAGGAGCAGTCAATCAACGCCCGGGTCCCTAATGACTTTGTATCGTCAGTAGTGAGATGTGTATGAATGTGCTCCAGGTGCCACCAGACAGTATGGGATCTCTTTGCAATTGAATGAAACCACCCCGCTAATGTGCCCCATATATCAACGAGTAATCAGAAGACGTCAGTAAAAGGGGTTAATAGAGCGAGGAAATGACAATTAATGGCTTTTTTGTGTTTTTTTTCGAGAATGACAGAGAGTTTGCGAAAACAAAGTCGGAAGTCACACGGAACAAATGAGTTACTTAGGGAGAAAAACACTTTGGTGACCAGTATTTTAATTTTTTTTTGTCCAAGGTATAAACACAAATTGAATGCAATATTGTCCTATAACCCTGAACGCACCATGGGTTGCATTTACTTTATTCTGGGCTGTGGGAAGTAATACGATCTTCACAGTTTCTCTTATAGAAAAACTTTAATCATCCCAACACGGCAAGACCGTTAGCACACCTCTGCTACTGCTACACTCTTAACTGTTCCCTTTGACACACCAGCAGGTAGCATCGAACAATCCCCCTTCAGGACTCCGGGACATGAATAATCACTTAAATATCACACATTAACACCAACAGAGGTTATAGTGCCGTGCATGCTAATTGAATAAGAACTATTCAAGTGTTAAGAGCATTAAGTATGCCCTCTTTACATTGTATTTGTTAATTTATGTGAGTTATGTCTATGTTGCCACCATCATGCTGAAATAATTGACCATCACCACTGTGTTGTTATTATTTGCTGCCCACTCAATCAATTATGGTCAATTTGAAATGTAATTGGTCTTTTGTTAAATTAAAAACTGAGCAGAATTTTATTTTTTTATTTGGCTCAACAGCATACTTCAACAACTACAACAGTGCAGCAATAATAAAAAAAAAGGAAAAGAAAAAAAATTTCTCAAACTTAAGCCAGAGTCATTCTGTAGTATTGGCCTTTCCCCCTGACCGGATCTCCATTCCAACACAAAGTCAATTTTATTTTTGTCCGCGGTCCAAAAATACAGAAGCCCTGACCGTGCCAAGCATAATAGAGTCTGGACTGTCGCTGGGTTGTTTCTGCTAGCTTGACCTCCGGCAGGAGAGCATGAAATGGGGGGAGAGGAGGCAGTGGCGTGGATAGTTTTATAGAAAGAGGAAGGCAGTAGAAACATAAAGCACAGAGCACATATACAGCCCACTATGCACACACACAACACACACACACACACACACACACACACCACTGCTTTTTCATGCTTAGTATTAGCATTAAACAGATAAAGGACCACATGAACTTGACAATTGTACACATTTTTGGAACCGATAAATGTGTTAATAAATTCATAAGTGTAACACTTTATTGGGAGGGGGAGTATATATAACATGATGCCGAATAACGAAACAAAGATAATTTGACATTTCCGTTGATAAGCCTAAATAACCAGACGGAAGTTTTTTTAACACCAAACATTTTATGCACATGGACTTCTGAGAATTCTCTTTCTTGACCAGGACAATGGTTTTCCCTTCTTATGTCTCTGCCCCTTCTAACCGTGCGGGCAGTTTATCATTCTGAACCATGGGTTATTAAAGGAGGATGGTTTTCACAGCCACTCTTACCCTTTTACGTTTGGGCGCAGTTGATCATTTAGCACCAAGATAAGGGCGGTATAACCCTTTTTATTTTCTGAAAGACCCTCCCATAGAAATGACCCCATTACTCCTCGTTAAACGCTCACATTATAAATCAAGTGTAGCAACCATAGTCATACATTAAGAGGAATATTTGTCATGTAATACTGTAAATTACCCCCCAAAAATCATAATAGGAACATTTATTCTTGTATTAGAACTTTTAAAACAATACATTGTTGCAAAAAACAAGTATGCTCACATTTTTCTCTCATGGTTTTTCTCTTGTTTTTCTCAGCCTAAGTTGTTGGAAGGCACCTTGGCTGCGTACTTGAAAGCATTTTGACACACTATTTTGACTGTGTTTCATCTCTGTTTATTACTTTCATAGTTAAGCAGCTTGTCATGCTCTTAATTCCTCGTGCAGAGATCTAAGCCGTTTACAAGGATGAGCATCTTGTTTCTGGCTCACAGAATTCAAATAATTAAAAAAATCTCCGGCTGCATGACTGAAGGCAGTAAAAAGAATATTACAGTGTTTTCTTTGAAAACATTTTTATTCCTCTCCTTTTAAAATCTCTACTTGAACAGTTTTCCATTCACAAAGTCATACATACTGTCGTCTTTTTTGAAAAGGTTGAGTTTGCCGTAATGTTGTTGTGTTTTTGTGAAATGCTGTTTTTCAATTTCCTTCCAACGTTGTTTTGAACCTCCAGGGCCAATGTCAAATTGACATGTGTGTAAATGCAGACATACACTGACAGTAGTGAGTAAGATATACATAGAAAATATAGAGATGCTCCTTTCCCCCAGTACCCTTTGTATGTTAATGTATTTCAATATAACTCGGTTTCCTTTTTTTTTAGATGATTTTCAAACTGGGGAATAAATGTGATAAAACGGCTACAAGTAAACAAGCGTGTAATGTTTCAATCCAACCTCAAACTGTCAAACGCTAAGCACTTTGGAGTAATACTCTTTCTTTATCGGATGAAAAGTCTGATGTTTATGGATTTCACTCTGTCAGGCGGAAGAGATTTCGCTGGCAGCCCACGCCAAAAAAAAATGACACTTTAATAAAAATCAATTTCTACTAGTTTTCAGTTCAGCAGTTAATGCTTGCACTTGCACTATTCAAAACACAAGTGTCTCAATGTCGATATCTCAGCCATTTTTCTCCATCCCTATTATGTCTGACAACTGCTTTGACTCTACGATACAGGAATCCTGCCTGAAATTATTATAAGTCTTCCATTATTTTGCAATGTCATAAATGGATAAAAAACCAGGCAAGGAGCTTTTGTGTGATGTAAAATATGTAAACGACCGATATGAAAGCACTGCAAGTATTGCGATGAGAAAAAAAGGAGTAGAGAGGGCTTAACGAATGGATTAGTATTCTCTCTGTCTCCTAGAATATGTGGATGCTTCGGGGGGGCTGGAGAGGTGCTGTTTACAGCCTACCGAATCCTTGGTTTTTCAGCAGCCAAATTAAGTCGGATAACACTTTTGAGAAAGGTGAGATACCGAAAGAGTAGCCTGTGGCGCTGAGAAAGTATCGATCCAGTCTACCGGCTTCAAATCCCATATCCTCGCAATTCACAAAAAACACAAAGTATTTTAATCAGTTCCTCTCTCTCTCTCTTTTGTCTCTCTCTCTGTCTCTCTCTCTCTCTCTCTCTCTCTCTCTCTCTCCCCTGTCTCTCTTCTTCCTCTCCCCTCTGCATTTTGACTGGCTGCCAGTTTCAGTCGTCTGCAGTCTCAGCTCTAAGTCAAGAACAAAGTCGCCCACATGAGAGTCATTTGGGCCGTGGCACGCAGCGGCAGCTTCCAATGGTGGGGAGCGGGGAGTGTTATGCTAAATTTTGCCCACTTTACTTGTCTCGGCTCGGTGCTCCGGCACACTGGATTTGAAACTAAACAGTGTCTGCTGTGAGGTGAAGAGTGTTGACTCTCGAGGGTGTTTTCAGCCTTGCTAGGAGGGGAAAACAGTGTCGGGCATAGAAGTGTTACTGTATCATTGTCTTCTTGTACTGAAAATGGAGGATTGGTATTATGTTCACTACAATTATATCCTGTTATCATTTAAAATCAAGTTCAATGTGCTGGATTAGACACTGATAACGGTCCGAATACTCATTAGGTTGATATCATCTTAAAGGGGCATTCCACACTTTTTTTTTTTTTTTTTCAAAAAGCTTAAATAATATCTGTGTGTGAGGTTTAAAAGACATGCACATAGGTTAAAACTCATATATATAACTTAATTATGGCTATTATAGGATCGTGGGATCTTAATCTTGATCCAAACAAGGCGCTAAAAGTCCAGATATCTCTACGTCGGCTACACAGATGCACTGGTGCGTTACTAAAATCACCAGGCTCTCTCTTCAACTCCTTAACAAGCCAGCCTCATTTTGTGTACAAGCCTCAGGGTGACAAACCCAGAATAATACTGAACCTGTTATAACATCCCTTCTCAAAGGTATTTACAAGAGCACCAACATTATTAAAAACATTGTTTTTTTATTGCTTTTTTTTCTATACGAGTTCTTTTTTGTATGCACTCCCTGTTACAAAATGAGAAATTGTTTTGTTTTGATGCATCTTAAACTAATTTACCCTGATCGAACCCTCTGGCATTGTGCTTTTCATACAGCGCATAGTTTGTCTATGAGTTGAGTGGGCATCAAATTGGATGACATCTGAAATGCATCAAATGAAGAATTCCTCTTTCTCTTAAACATACAGTAGGTTGGAGGAAATGTGAAAAAGCTGACGAATAGTGGTTCCATCTCCAGCATTCGGCTCACGTTTGCTTTGTTTTGCCACAGACACACAAGAGAGAGAGAGAGAGAGAGACACTAGTCTGGCAGCATTTGCTCCTTGCTCACTGGGGGCTTATTTTAACTGGGAGGTGGCATACTTCACCACTCGGGCCTTGCCTCTTTTATTTCTTACACCTTTCATATTAATGTCCGACCTGCTCGCGTTTTAACTCACATGTCTACTGAACCACCAAACCAAGAAAAGGGAATATCATCCAATCTCACTCTCTTCTATATCACTGATTACAGCCTGACCTCCAGCTGTCAGCACTGATCCTGCACTGGATGTTCAGTTAGCTCAACCCCAGGATCGCTTAAGGGCACAGCTTTATTCAGCTGCTGTGCCCACCGGGAGTCTATCTCCTCTCCTTACTGCATTGCACTGCCTTCATTTTCTCATTACTATTAATCAAGCAAGCCATGCGTCTGAGAGCATCCATGCGTTTTAGTACGCTCTAGACGAGTCAAAAGTATTTCAACTTTTTTAGCAGAATAAAATCCTGCTCTGCTTCCCTCAAGTGAATCTGTTATAGTGCCGTGAGCTACGTAAACAAGAGACGCCCGGCGGACACAGACACTGCAGCAACAGTGTGTTAATGCTTACACTCATTACGCTAAGCTGAGTGTGGTACAGTGTAGCTGAAAAGTGTGCTACAACTGTATGCACCTATAGAACCAGAGACGTGAAAGCATGGTGCGTGATAATTGAAGGCAATACAGAAGAAATAAATATGTTGTACTAGGTAGAATTTAGTCCTTGGGAATGCTCATGCTGGTAAGTTTTGTCAAAAGATTACTGTATTTTTAGTTAAACCTGGGGTAAGCTGCAACGCCTCTGACAAGTTAAGCCTTGTTCACCTCATCAGAGCCCACATCTCCCTTTACTCTTTCATTTAATCCTTCAAACGTTTATTCTCTGTGTTCAAAAAAGAAAAGAAGAAAAGTTGATGAAAAAGGATGAATTTGATTGGTTTCGGAGCATATTGCAGACCGGCGTTATCCAATGTGTTTTATAACTATCCACTTGGCTATGGCGGATTATACTGACCTTGGAGTGGTTTTGAAAGGTTTTAAGAGTGAGTGTGTACTTGCTTTGTGTACTGGTGCCTCCCACTGTGGTCACGTCTTGAGTAAGTTTGTTACTGTTAGGAAGGTTAGTATAGAGTAAAGTTTGTCTTAAATATTAGTGAATTGGGTACATGGTAGGTCTAAGGGGTAGGGCTAAGCATTAAAAGCTCCGCGGTGTAGGGCAAGTATTTTTTGTCGTGGAGTAAGTAAGCAATATGTTTTGTTAAGATAAGTGTTAAACCACTCTGTATTCAAACAGCAATCACTTAAACAGTATACGCAGTTATTAACACAGGTCTCCCAGTCATTCAGCTTTGCAGTAATTGCCAGATGAGCATCCCTCTCATTTTTATCCAATCAGGAGACAGAGCACTATGAAAAGGCGGGTCTCTGTGCCCGTGAACTCGCTGCTCTCCATAGCGGCACTATCTGACGAAGACGGCTGTAGGTGCATGTGGAAGATAGCTGAAAGGACCATATCACTTACGTCTCCTTTGACCTAACTGTGTTTTGTCTGTATACGTGTGAACTTATGTCAAACCAGCAAAATAAAGAAGCTAAGAAGTGTAGCCTTACGGACCAAAATTTGCTAACAGTGTTTTTTTCTCCCCTTGTGTTTTGCGTGTGTGTGTGTGTGGTGTGTGTGTGTGTGTGTGTGTGTGTGTGTGTGTGTGTGTGTGTGTGTGTGTGTGTGTGTGTGTGTGTGTGTGTGTGTGTGTGTGTGTGTGTGTGTGTGTGTGTGTGTGTGTGTGTGTGTGATTAGCAGAATCCCTGTTCAGCGGCCTGGGGCTAGGGCAGTGGTGGGCCTGGGCCTGGGAGTGCTGCTGCTGCTGCTGGTGCTGGTGGATGTGGGCTGCTTCTTCCTGCGTCACTGTGGCCTGCTGATGTGCATCACACGCACAATCTGCAGCAAGAAGACAACCACCAGCGGCAAGGGCAAGGAGGTAGAAGAGGGCAAGGCAGCCTACCTGTGAGTACACTTCTTTGTTTTGTTTGTTTAAAGGTGCAGTGTGTAGAATTTATTGCATTTTTTCGTCACAGAACCGACTTGGTCCAAAGGGGAAATAATATTCATAGGTATGTTTTATTAAGTGTAAAATTGTTGAAAATAAAAGTGATTGTTTCTTAGGATTTTCTTAGAATACGCTTTTTTATATGTACTGTACATAGGAGTGGGTAACCCTACACGGAGGCAGCCGCCATGTTTTTTCTACAGTATCACAGAACGGACAAAAACTTTACGGCCCTATGCGTTTTTTTATAGTGGGTGTCCGGGGGAAATGCACCTGTTGGAAGACGAAGAAGAAGTACTATAGAATATATTACTAGATATGTCTTCACCTCATCACACGATATTGTGGAAAGACTTGAGGCAGTGGTGGATGGTCTTAAGTAAGTAGCTAATTGTCCTTGAAGGCCACCGTAGCTTCTGTAATGAATTGAAAGGGAGGGGGGTTACCAAGGGAGCGTTGCAATCTAGAACTTTTACCGCTTGATCCCACTAAAAATATTCCGATACTACAAACTGCACCTTTAATGTTTTTTTAAGGAGGCCTAACCTTCTTCATTTAAAGGTTCTGATTAGTGTGATAACAGTGTTTGTCAGTCACTAGGTTTTTCATGCTTACAGAGGCAGCATCTGCTGTGGGTTACGTCGGGTCACCCGAATAAATAAATAGAAATTTTACATAACCCTGCTTGAAAATATCTTTTTTCCTCACAAAGTTAGAGTTATGTCATCAAAGAAAATGTATTTTGTCAAGAATTTTAATATAAAAAAAGTGATTTTCTTTCTGTGTGCTCTTAATCATTTTGCAAGATAGTCTAACCTTTAAAGTGGATATGATGAATAGTGCAGTGAACTGCTTTGTCATGCACAGCGTAGAATCCTCTAGAAACATTCACTGTGATTGAAAAAGGGGAACGAGAAAAAAGAGCCTTCTTTTCACCATTTACTGTAGGTACACCTACAACAGCCGCCCAACCACGCTTTCAGCCACAGTATGTCTTTGATTTTGTCCTTTTCACTACCATCAGTGCGTTCCACGTTATGTGCTGCGAGTGCATCTTTTGAAGTCTCCTATTTGCATGCACTGTGCGCTCCATTCATGTTGTGCACGCATCGAATCTCAACTTTGTGTGCTACCATGCCTCTGTGTTTGTACCTCTGCATATACATCCATTATGCATGCAGAAAAGTCTCATCAATGCATGTGTATCTAACAAGAGCAAACATACACATACCCTATGCAAATTCAAAGCCTACTCTCATGAAAGTCATAGAATGACTGATTCAATCCGAGTGCTATTTTCTTGCAAGCTGCTAGCCAAAGCAAGGAGTTTGTGAGATAGCAACAACAACAGAGTGATTCATTGGCCCCAGCTGTGCCAATTTGGTGTTAAGACTGTCAGCTCAGTGTCTGGCATGCAGTGATGTGGGTGGGAGGGGTTGGGGGTGGGGAGGGGAGGGGAGGGGCAGTTGACTTTTGCTGAGTCACAAAGCTCACAGTGCAATAGGGCTGAATGACTGCCTGCCTATAGACCACATGCAGAATGTGCCTCAGCTTAATAGTTAGCACAGACACTGTAGCAGCAGCCTCTCACACAGGCATTCTCAGATTTACTGATGCAAAAAGGATGTGTGGCAACACCGACTTTCTTTATGGTTATGGTACAGTTTATAATTTAGTAAGGTCACATCAGAAATACAAAGCAGAGTCACAGACGTACATGAATTGCAACAGAATGGTCCCAGGCAAAGGGGATGTATAGCTTTCTGTTATTACTGTGTATTAGCCAATGCAAAGGAAACTGATAGTATTGGGGTAATTGAGTTAGCGGAGGAAACTAACAGTCAGAAATTGTGGCTAATGCCATAACAATAAGACCAGTACTATTTTTATTGTTTTACCTTGTAGTATATATCATGTGAATAGTTGTGTGACTGTAAGCAAAATGATTGTCACTCGAACCAATTAAAGCAGCAGGTAATGATAGGCGGGTCAGCGGTAACACCCTAACGGTTTGCTGTTGTAAGTGATGCCCCGGCATCTCCAGATTTCATGATTGATAGGAAAGATGGCCATGTGATTGCAAAAAGACTCTGCATGTATGATTTTTAATTTTATTTTGTTGTTGTTCTCCGAGCAATTGCAGAGAGAATGAATTAATGCGTCCACACAATGAGGCCAGCATGGGGGGGGGTATAATGAGATAACGCTTGAGACATGATACAAAGCTCAGACACCACTGAGTTTGCAGGATGTCAATAGTGCCAAGCTTTAAGGTGCAAAGGGGTAATAGGTTGTAAAGAGCTAGCGAACCCCGCGCGGCAATATCAATGGTTATCGATAAGAGAGTACAGAGTGATGAATAGCACGAGGTGAACCTTAAATCAGGTGGGTGATAAGTGGCACGGATCAGATGCTGTTTGTGTGTGTGTGTGTGTTAGCTGAGTGGAAATGTTTAGGACACAAGTTACTGGGACGTAGGCTAATTTATCATTGGCCGTTTTTTCTCACCTTGATGTGTTGCGGATGTGAGAATGCATCTCCATTTTGAATTTGTCAAACTTTTCCAGTTTTAGGTGAAAAGTGGTCGACTGTTGTTGTTATATCATTGGCCCCAATGGACAGACTGAGAAGACACTCCAAATGTATTGTTCACAGTTTTACAGAAGGACATTTTAAATTAACACATTCAAGCAATTAAAATCAGAAAAAAAAAAGTTGGGTTGGTTCTTTGCCCACCTTTTTTCAGCATTGACTTCAGGTTTTTTTTTATTTTTTTTCTTGATCCAGTCCCGTACTGTCAGTCAGCGGTCTAGGAATAGTTTTCATATCGTAGCCCACGGGACATGTCATGAAGAAATTGAGTCTCAAACTTAAACACAGAAATATTCTATTATTAGTAAAAGCTCCGGTGCTGATATTTAACTACGTGGGTGGGTGACGAAAAGATCACGTTTTAAATTAAGTGTCACTTTCCTTTGCATTTTTAATCCAGTTTCCAGCAGAGTTGCCTCAACCCATCCGCATACAGTATATAGCATACAGAAAGCAAATCGAATCCACACTATATGACTCTGTGTTACGGCAAAATGACAGCCCATGTGTTAAGGCGATGCTGGAGAGATTTGTGCTGACGTCAGGGAAGCATTTGTCGTTGACTCGGGGGTTGGCAGAGCGGCTGGGGTGACAGGTTTGACACAGGGAACACCAGACAGTGTGGGTGTCTTCCGACTCTGGTGACTCACACTAGAACATAATATAAAAAGCATAAATGCTACATTTCAGCTGAGGCTCCTCCATAATGCAGGATGGAAATCTAAAAAACACAACACATTGGACAAAAAAATCCATATCTCGAGTTCATTCGATTTTGATGTATTTTTTTTGTACTAAGATATTCTACAATTCATTCAATCTTGTTTGTTTTGTTTTTGTACTTACAAAAACAACAGTTGTGGACATACATATGAAGCCAGATTCTTCAGATTTCTCCCTCTCTCTTGCAGTATAAAGAAAGCTTAGAGTATTTATTGTTCTGCAGTGAGCATGCCCCCTCATCTGTGTTCTCCAGTGGATGTGAATATTTAGTACCAACTAACCAATGTTAGCAAACATATGATATTTTAGTATTAACTATTTTATTGACTCTGTACCTTGTTTTGCGTCATTATCAACTCATACTGTCCGATAAACTGGCCCCAACTTCATCTTAATGGCTTCTTATGTTATAAATCTATCAGGCTCAGCCGTCTGGCATTTAATTAAGTGTGATTTTGCAGGGCTCCTAGTTAACTTAAAAGGCTGCTGGTCAGGAGAGGCTAAAAGGCTTTGGAGATAGCACACCTGTCTTTTTTAAATGGGAAGACCATACATTAATATAATATGTCAGCAAACAGGATCCCCCAAGTGAACAGACCAAAGTGTCCATCAGCAAGTCTTTGTCGACGTGTCCTTGACAAAGACTTCCACGTCCACTACGCTCACTGAAAGATCCTTGTTGTCAGCCAGCCGTGATAAAAAAAAAAATATTGCCTTGCGAGACAATAAATGCAAATGTGACAATTTAGATAAGAGTGTAAACAAACACCTTGGGGACTGCTGCGGTTTAGCCCCGGGCCACTAATTTATCTGTGTGCCAGGAAGCAGGGACTCAAACAGGGACTGTAGTGAGCGTGTGCAAAGCAGGGACTGTAGTGAGCGTGTGCGCCCGGCGGAGATGGCCTCAGGCTTAATTAACGTCTGCAGAGAAAAGCACCAGTCACCTCCTGCTGTGCTTTGGCGTCACATGGAAAGCTTACAGATTTCAAAACACACATCTGCATGAACACTCTGATATCTGCCCCCCGCACCACCATGAAGTGCAACACAGCTGCTGGCTGTCTCAGCTTTATCAAAGAGGCCTGTCAAGAAACCAGTAGCATATCTGTTTGCTTAGTGTCCCACACATTGTTTTAAATGTAGCCTCTGCAAGTGTGTGTATGTGTGTAATATACAGTATATGCAGTGCATGCACATGGGTGATAAGTCTTGTAGAGATGAAAACACAGAAATAGAAAGGAACTCTTTTCCATTTAGCATTTTAAGGGGAAATCCACGTCCTGATGAGTGATGACCCGAATAAGCTATCACAGGTTTATGACATTGTAAACCAGTGAAATAAGTAATTTCCCCACGAATTGGACTGAAGTTCAAATGTAATGTACTTTCTCTTTAGTTCTACACATTTCAAAGCAAAATATTGCACTTTTTAATTTTTGGTTACTAGTTACTTTACAAATGTAGATTTCTGCACACTTAACGTGTACAAATATACAAGTGAAAGATGAATTGACTGACAATGTTTTTCACTTAAAATATGTTACGTTTCTGAATCCTCATATAGCTAATAAACCTCAAATATACATCAGTAATTGTGCTTCGCTCACCAACCATAGCTTCATATGCCCAAAAGTGAAAACTGGTCAACTTGTTTCATTATTATAGATCATTGTTAAGTTAACAACATGTAGACAGTCGGGGATTTATGTGACAGCACTTCACGTAACACACAAGAGAAAAATAGACTTGCAGTGTGAAGAAAGCAGCTCGTGGCATGGATCATTTAAGTGATAAAACAGGAGTGCATCTATGTATATTGCAGAAAAAATAAATAGCGTGCTGTATTCAGACTACTGGGGCTTATAACTCCCACTTGCCTCAGCCGATCCCAAGCGTATCAACCACCACTCAACTAACAACTTGACTGTGTTGATATGTTGGTTCAGTAAATGCATTTGTCCTTCCCGTCTGATTTGGGCATCCACACTCAAGAGAGGCAAAGACCTTCCCATATGTTGAAAACAAACACACACACACACACACACACACACACTCATCTAAACATAAATTCAATCTGGGTTTGCATGAAGCTAATGGCACATGAAATTGGCTCCTCTGTGCAGGAACTCCAACATCAACCAATCAACCAAAGGGGACCCCCCCCCCCCCCCCCCCCAGTCCCTCTGGTCAACAGCAGTATGTGGGCATTACTGTAGGTAGAGCATCATGCAGGGGCTGCTGCTTTATATTCATGATGTAACTCGTTGGAAATCTCCATTGGAGTTGGTAAACATCTGGTGTGGCTATTTGGGGGGTGATTTTGTGCTGATGTAAATGCCTTTTGAAATTGAAAATTTGCGCTTTATGTAATAAATAGAAAATCCAGCAGCATTTAGACATTTAGCACTTTCATTGGACACTTGAAATTCCCTCTGTGGCAAACATCAGGCCTTATATGGAGATATAAAAACTGTATTAAAGGGGGGGGAAGTAAATCACATTGGCTATGTGCATAACTACGAACTCGATGCTAGTCTAATATTTGATTAAAGGTCAATAAAAATATACACACATTGTTTGAGAGTTTAAGCCCTCATTGGTTTCACCCTAATGGAATAGCATGAAATAATATGTGAATCATCCACAGAAATGTCTTATATAGCTAGTTAGTTGTTAGTATTCAGAGTCTTTACTCAGTCAGAGCTCATGGAACCTTGAACATGCTAATTATTTTACTCTTATGGCTAACAGCAAGGTGAAAGCAGAAGTTGGAGCCAAAAGGCATCGATGGATGGTTAGTGTTTTTGATTAACAGGAGTTTGAAATCCAGCACAATGAGAAGCAGCACGACCCTATGAACTGAGGAAAATGAGTAGCCCTCAGCTAAAGCGTGCTAATACAGGCCTGCTGGTAGCCCAATACAGAGCAGGATCAGTCAGAGCAAATATGAGGGACACACGTACACAGATGAAGTGAATACAGGTAAAAGCCCCAGGTGCTCATTGATCTCCCTTATTAAATCTGTACCAATCCCAGAAGATGCACTCTAGAAGAAAGGAATTCTTTTTTAAGGCTTTGATGTTGCAAAAACATCTCTGCAATTCAATATCCCCCCCACTCCCCCCCCCATATTTACTGCCTGTGTTTATCGTCATCTGTGTTTTTTGTTGTTGTTGGGGCTTAGCAGAGAAAGCTTTGCTCAAGGACAAATTCTTTGAGTGGAAATTTTAGAACAGGAGCCTTATTTTTTTTCCAGACAAAAGATAGTCAACTGTTCATTGCACATGTGGTGACGGTTTCATGCTCCACAGTTTGTACAATGAATGTGTCCCTGTCGATGTGGCCTTCGGGATTTTAATCGTTTCAACAAATCAAATTGATGCCAGTGAGTTTTTCTTCTTTTTTTTTAATAGGTGTCCAGCACATGTACAAAGGCATCAGAGGAAGGATTTATCTAGCTTTTTTTAAAACTTCAAATCACTGTATGAACTGCATTCAGAAGAAGCGCTTTAATCTGCTCAATGCAGCTACAAGTACAACATTATACACATCATGTTACTGGAAATACAGGCTGGTTAGATTTTAATCTTGTGAACCATGTCAACGAAAGATAACACTGTGAAGTCCCTCCAAAGAATTGCTCGAAACAAGACTCGATGAACAAGTGGAGGCAGTCAACCAATCAAATGGCTCACGCGGAATAACATTTGTATGCATATTTTATTTATTTTGGCTTTTTCCCCTCTAATTGATGCAAATAAAAAGTAGAGTGGAGACTTGTCAGCTCTCGTGTTATTCAGGTTGACACAGGCAGAAGTTGACGCAAGAGTGAGGAACGCAAAGCCACTCATGACGGTATTAAATGTGACATTGGCTGGTATATTCAGATTAAATGACGTTTCTCCAGTAATAATCACACTAGCAGCCTGAAACTGATATTGTAGATGTATACACTAGATCTGGTAATCCTAATGTAGTTCACTTCTAATGGACCCAAAATTGTCTTTTATATACCAATACATTTGCAAAATAGATTTTGAAAGACATCGCCATGTTAACAAATTCGGGGGACCAAGGGCAAAGCTTTCTCAATGGACCTCTATTAACCCCCCCACCCCACTGACTGTTTCTGTTTGACAATTTATAGTCCCTATATTGGCTTAGCTCCAAAAAAATCCTACATCTCCCATAATGCAACTCTAAAAGTATATTCTCTTTTGACCTAGTAAATGCCTTGTCCTCAAACTAAATATTAGCTCATCCTGATGACATCACTATTACATCTTTAGGCTATTTTATTCTTCATGGGGAAAAAAAATCTACAACAGATTTAACAGGCTGAGAAGTACTCCCCTTGCTTCTTAGATGTAAAATAGCAATTCACAAAGCAGCTTCCTTACATTGTGCCAGGAGACCCACGGGCCAATCAGTGCCCTTATGCCAGAATAACATCACCTTGCCCCAGCTTTTCTGCTTGAGATTTAGTTTGTGGCAATGCATTGTGCACGCAGCACATTGTGAAATATATTGATAGAAGTCTGAAAACTAGATTTTTGACACAGAGCTCCTCTATCAAGCCACAAGATAAGCGAATGATGCAGGAGCTGCCTTGAGTCGATGTGGGATCTGGGGCCCTGAAGCAGCTGCCTGTGAGTTAATCCAGCGTGGTGGAAGGTGGTGGGTGGACGGAAAGCCTTGATCTCATATGTGCTGAGGATTAGGCTGCAGAAACACTTCGGTTAAGCTCATGATTTGGGTAAAATGTTGTCAGTAAATGTAACCTTAAGATTTACATCTGGAGCAAAACAAAAGACACGCGTGTTGTTGAGGACCTTTTTTTGCAGATACACTTTAAATATGTCATTATGTTATATACATTATGTTTCACTGAAAGACATATACGTACAGTACAGTATGATTTTATCAGAAAATAAATTCCTATTCCTAGGAGGTATGGTTGAGTGATTTTATATCGTTTCAAAGTTTCTCTTTGTCGATATCTCAATGCAAGCAGACAAGCCGAGCACCATTAGCCTGGTGCTACCAGACCATCGTACTTCATTTCATTTGTACAGAAGGTCTGGAAGTGCTGTAATTGGCAAACGTTCACTCATTTGGAGGCGGGTGTCTGTCGAAGTTTAAAACTATTGGATCTGCCCAGTGCCACTCTGGATTAGCCAACCAATCGCATAACGTTTGGTCATCACGTGTGTCATGAGCCGGCTTTTGACGGTGCGTTCCAGTTAGACAGGGAACTCGGAAATTTCCGACTTCACTACAATATTGTAGTCTATGAATCTACCGGTACCTGGCAACAGTAACTTGTTAGAGCCTAACGTTTAGTTATTTGGACGAGAAAGGTTTTAGGCGTCCATACTTTCGCGAGCAGATGCACTGGAACACAGACAGGTCGGAACTCGGAACTACCAAGTCGGAAATCTCCTTCTTCCGAGGATAAAGGAACGCAGCATTCAACTGAAACTGGAGCGGTCTCAGCCACTCGCTCTGTTCGCTGATTGGCACGATCGTAGATTCTCCGGAGAATCCGGGAAATGGGCTGTACACCCAGACTGACTACTGAAGGGAAAATGAAATTTGGCCGGAAGTAGGCGGGCGGGCGGAGCCAGGCTAGAGCACCATGTGAGGTGACGTCACTTTTTAGGCGTGTGAGCAACCCTGTAGAGGCTTTAAGATTAAATATCCCTAACGCCCATTCACTTTGATTATATTCAGCTTTTAACTCCAATGGGGGGCAACTCATTCACACACCAAAAGGTCTAGAAGGTGATTACTGCTGGGCTCTTAAGAAGGAAAGTACACATCTTGTGAAGAAACCCCCATTGAGTCCACACTCTCTTTAATGGCAGTAATTCAGTTGGATTTTACTATAGGGGCCTGCATCTGGGAACACATCCTCCGTGTCCTGTCCTCTATTACCACTCTCTAGTCCATGCCTGTTCATATTGATTCTAAGTGTGCTTTTTTAGGTCTTCTAATTATACACCTCTGCAGTGTGAAATCTTAACCAATCCCTCTCTGTCTTGTTTTGTTTTCCACAGGAAGCTACCGCTGAAGGAAGAAAATGGAAAAGAGTCCCTCAAGCCGGATACGATTGAAATCAAAGTGCACAGCGACAGCAGCCACCACACAAAGGCAGACGACAGCAAAGCGTAAAAAAAGGGTTCGGTCCCCTTCCTCGACCACCAAAAGAACATTCGGATCAACGAGACCAAAACCCAGAGAGAAACCACAGCACTGGAAAAAAAAATAGTGGAGTAAAAATACCATATCTGTTTATAACAAATGCCCCGGTGGAAGGCAAGTGTAAATACAAATACTAGGGAGAAAAATAGAAAGAGAGAAAGGGTCAATCTGTTTTTAGACACCCTGAGTGATAAATGTGTCATGTTCTAAAAAGCATGGCATCAGTTGGAAAGCTCATGTTGATCAATGATTGTATTTTTTTTTTTTTTTGGGGGGGGGGGGGCTTATTTTTTTTCCTCACTTTTTGGTGCGTCTGTTCATAAATTTAGTTTTTTTGCTGTATGCTGTCCTTTGCTCATGATTTTATTTGCTTGTTTAACAAACCCACACAAGACTTTCCCGCGGTTAAATGGAGATGAATCACGTCTCCAGCCCCCCCAAGATGATTTTTCACACAAAGAACACAATCACAAATGCAAGTAAAGCTTGTGTGCCCCCTAAGCTCACAATGCTCTTGCTCTATTTTTTTTTTTTTCTTGTCAGAGTGAATGCATGGGCCGACCCTCACTGCGGGATATTGCAACGATTTAAACCCAATGCCTTTTAATAGCCGAGGTGGGTGTCTATGTAGCTAATGTGAGGCAATGTGTTTCAGGCTAGCTGACTTCAGTAACAAAACTAGGCATTTGTTCCTGGTAACATGTCAAGGGTGAAAAAGTGTATCAAACAATTCCTAATCCGTAATTGTTAAGAGGAATTTGGCCTTGAAATGACATGCATAATGTTTTCCGAAGGGCTATTGTTGATCATGGTCTGTGTTGCAGGTTAACAAAGTAAAAAATGAAAAGAAATCTCAAACTGAAAACTGATACAGTAGAGAGCCACAAGTGTGTATTGTTGTCATTGTTAGCAACGCCTTTTATATTGACACTGAAAATAGTTGACACTCTTCAACTGTCTCACTCTCTAACAAAGTGTTCATAAGTGTGTTTTATTCATCCGTGTTCAAACTGCATTGGATATACAGGGCAGGAGACTGTTGCCAGAGGTGTAAAGCACTGCAAACCGCTTTGGTAGTATAACGTGGGTAATGAAAAAATGGCGGGTGCCCGTGAATGGTGTCATGTAATTGTCGCTATCAATAGGAAAAGCAGCAGAGTGTAGGGACTCAAGGCACGGGTATATCAACACGTGTGTCATGTACTGTCTGTTTCTAATAATGAGCTCTGATCTGACATC
This sequence comes from Ammodytes dubius, assembly GCA_026122265.1. NCBI lineage: Eukaryota > Metazoa > Chordata > Actinopteri > Uranoscopiformes > Ammodytidae > Ammodytes > Ammodytes dubius. The sequence goes on along the minus strand of CM047528.1, from coordinate 4,140,306 downwards.
TGTCTCAGATTATTATTTAATTTTTTCAAACCTTTTTTTTTTTTTTTTTTAATCTTGGTCTCTCGCTCTTCTTTCTGATGTTGTCATGTGTTGTACATAGGTGAAAAAAAAGAATATTTTACGAAGCTTTTATGTAAATATACCCTCGAGGATGTGTCTCTTTTTTCAAAATGCAACAGGCTTGGCTTTCTTTCTTTTTCCTTTTTGTGAAAGCTCCTCAGATGAAAGTGTCTTTTTTTCTTTTTTTCTTCTGTTGTGTTTTGGTCCAAAGTTCAGTGATGGTGTAATATTGCTTTTTCCTTAGACATTTGCTTTCCCTTAAAAAAATCCATGCCGTGCGGCTATTTCACAGCATTTCAGTGGAGACAGTAATTACGGCATTAGTGTGCCTTCTCTCCTTTTATTCATTTATTTTCCTCCCCCCTCTTGTGGCCCAATGCAACTGCAGCAGTGTTCACCGTCAAATGAATTTCTGACCTCTGCTTTTTGCCACAGAATGTGTCAGACGATTGAATTTTATTGTGGTGCTGTGAATTCTGGGAAAGGTAGTCTTAGGATTTTGGGTCGTAGTTGACAACACTGGAAAAGAAGCAGACATGTGTAACTACCTATGGTAACTACCCAGTACAACTAGATGTCAGGTCGGTGGTGTAACTCCAGTTCAAGTTCGATGATGGGCTGCAGAGATCCAATGTAATGCATCATCGTGTGTGTGTGTGTGTGTGTGTGTGTGTGTGTGTGTGTGTGTGTGTGTGTGTGTGTGTGTGTGTGTGTGTGTTGTGTGTGTGTGTGTGTGTGTGTGTGTGTGTGTGTGTGTGTGTGTGTGTGTGTGTGTGTGTGTGTGTGTGTGTGTGTGTGTGTGTGTGTGTGTGTGTGTGTGTGTGTGGGTGGGTGAATATACTTGTCTACATGAATCAGGTAGCATGTAAGTCTGTTGAATGTATTTTAATGTACAGTTGACATCTGTTTATGTTTGTGTGTGCACATTTGGATTTTTCATTTGGAAGAGTTCAAAATTTCAATCAATTTCATCCTAAATGAATGAGTTAAGAAATCATTATCTGGCATTTATTTTGTCAGAATTTAAAATATTACATTTTTTATTTATTTCTTCATTTTGTGATTTCTATTTATGTTCAATTAAAGTGCATTTACACCTTTCAGTTCCGCGATGCATTGTGCAGCTCTGCAAGAACTATAGGCTGTGACCACAAAGCAAAGTATGAATGTCTTCACTTGAGTGTGGAGCGGGCTGACGACAGCTCTCTCCCTCCTCCCTCCCTCCCCTCCCTTTCACTTGACAGTGCGCTCCGATAGGTAAAGCCTGATTATGTAGTTCTGGACAGTGATTAATATCCCCAGGCTGCAGCACTCCTTCCCCCCTCTTCTCCCCACCATTCCCTGCCTCTCCGACTCCATTGCTTTTGTTATTATTTTTTAAATCTCAGACGACCTCATAGCGCTGGCTTTGTTTTCTCACAGCAAAGCCCCTTGTACCTGCACCTCAGATGGATGGTCCTGCCGTGGAGTGGGTCCGCTGCCTGTTACGATGACTGTAAATATGGGAGCACAGTGCCTGGGGGCTATACGATTTGTACATGTTCTTTTGTATTTGAATATGAATCCCAATACCCCTCCCTATCCTCTCTGTCTCCTCCCACCACGCCTCGGCCCTATTCTCTTTCTGGGGGTTAAACAGGTGTGTTTGAGCTCAGTGTACAGTGTGTGTGTCCCTCATTGTCCCCTCTGGACTGTCCCCGCCCCCGCTGAGTGTGCTTTGTGCAAGAGGTGGGAACTATTGATGTCTCTCTGTACGTACCTGTGGAAACACTTGTGACACCTGTCATTTGCCTCTGTAAATAAACATGTCCTGGTAGAAGAGAGTGACACGGCGTCATTCATTGTGTCATTATTTGGCCTTTTCTTCAGTGGCTTTCCAGCTCGTATGTGGGCATCCTGAAGGATAATACAAGTCATTCTGTGCTACTACTTGTGCAAAGACCCAACTTCAATGGCTTCTCATTTTTCCACTGTCAAAGTCAACCAAGCTCATTTTCCCCCTGAGGCACAGTGCTATCTTTATCAAGGTCACTCCTAAACCTCCATTACCCCTAAATGTGTTGAAATCCGGACTTCCCTTCCGCCAAACAGTAGGAGCGCTTTAATGATAAAAGAAGAAAAAAGACACAGATGGAGAAGTCCTGTTCAAAGGGGGCATTAAACCATTGTGAATAGAGTGGAGGAAGAACCACAGTATGCCTTAACAAAGCTGGGCCTCTCTTCACTACTCATTTGAAGTATAGCCAGATAACGTTTCTCAGACGTCTCGTGAGGGAGGAGAGAAGAGAGAGATAGAGGGAAGCAGCGGGTAACCTGTTGGATCCTGGCTGCAAGGGGCCTCTGTTAACAAGGGGAACAAACTTCATCTTGGTCTCCCACTGGCGCTCAGAGGAAAGCCCGGCACATCAAACAGCCACTCTCATTTGGATGAAGAGATGCAGAGGAGAGCTGTATTAGGCTCTGCTCTGGGGGGCGCTCGCTTTGGATGGAAATCGCACGAAGAGAAAAAAAGACACTACAGTCGTTCCTCTCCATCCGCCAGTCACGTGGTATAGCCTGACAGTCTGCTACAGGAATATATAGAAGTGTTGGACCACACATCCGCAAACACTGTGTATAGTCTATTGAAGGCCGCTGGCAAGTCACACACCACGTGACAGAAAAAGATAGCGCAGTAAGCCTTCAGGTAATATTTCTCCACTAATCTTCCCGTTCGCAGGGACTCCCATGATACTGTGCGCTGACAGCACCTTAATCCCATCTATGAGAAAAGTTTGGGGAAGTGTGGAAAGAACCCCCCCCCCCCTCCTCCCCGCCATTGTTGTAAGTTTTCTCTAACATACGCTCACAAGCATGCAATTTCACTAAGTGAGATACACACACACACACAAATTAATCTCAAAAACTTTGCCAACATGCGAGTAAGTGGAGCTTCCCCAAAACTCTCAGCCACATGATTAAATCCAGTAGAGAGCTATTTGGCAGGTACAACCCACCGCTTCCTTAATCTGCTTGGTTTCAGACTCTCCCCATAGAGGTCCGACACTCCACAGGATTTGACAGGAGAGGAGATGGGAAGCGGCAGGCGTGTGTGCGTGTAGGTGAGTGCTTTGGAAGTGTACCTGCTAATTCGCATTCAAGAGAGACGGTAGGCCTTCAGGCAGAATAGTATTGTTGCGCTCGAGTCTTGTTTCGTAGCATCTATGCACTGTTGCACTTCTGGCCACGCCCCAGCAGTTACGTCATGTTTCACTACAGAGCAGTGTGACATCATCAGAGTGTGCCATTTTTAGTGTACGGGATCACAAGCAACAACAAAAGCAATCTGCCCTGACTTCTGTTGGCACATATACGTTTCTTGGCGTGCTACTGCCAAACTGCCATTGCTTGAAATGTTACAGCAGAAAAAGTGAACTGTTACGTGCAACCACTAGAAGTTGTCAAAAACTCCACAGGGTGCCTTTAAGGATAGGGATCATGAGATTTTATTTCACCGCACTGCTTTTTATCCTTGCACAAATACCCAATTTAAGTCACTTTTATCCTATACACTCCTACCTTTTCTTTCAAATCAAATAAACTATACCAAGGAGATGGGTAATGTAATTCTACTTTTATGCAATTTGAAGGAACTTGAGGGAAGTATAATACGCTTCACCCTGAGAAAGTTTGAAAGAGAAATTCCTGAAGGATATTAAAAACGCCATCAGAAAGTAATCCATAAAAACCACTTTTTCAATGGAGCAGATATTGAAGCGTTGTGCATCATTGGCGTCGTCAGCATTGGAGTGTTCTGTCGATTTATGCTGCTTTGTATTTAGTGTAGGCCTATAACTCTCACAGGATTGTAATTTTTTTCATTAAATTTGTTGTTACAATTATGTAGGCCTAGCTATTTATAGGCTATTTGGTCTACTGTAAGAGTATGGGGAGAATATTTAAGATTTTTTTTGTTAAAATTTCAGAGGGAGCATAATTAATAGCCCAATATCCCTTACAAAATAATATAATCCATGTACAGAATCTATTTATATTATGCCTACCACTAGGCTACTATCTCCATGTAACCTGAAAAAATAGGAGGAGCGTGTTTTGAAGCGAAGGCTTGACAGGAGAAAGGTTAAAACACATACTGGACTGAGGGCAATGTGGATTAGTGTAGCCTACAATCACTACATTCAGTGGAAAGAATGTGAAAACTGGACATTGTAGAGGTTAATTAATTCCAGAAGATGGCAGCAACGCATGCAAGCTGCCATAAAAACAAAACAAAGAAGAAGAAGAAGAGCTCGCGAGATCAGGCTTGGCTGGTCACACCGGGTCACACCCATGGTCACACCCATAGAAACACCTTAATTAGTGCACCTGTTGCCCATTGGATTGGTACCTCTGCCCGTATGTTTTTCCGCCGAAAAAGTAAGTTTTTAACCAAAAGTCCCAATAGTAGCCATAGTCTACGGAATATACATTTGAGAACTTCTCTATCAACGAAAAATGCAACCCCTACAATTTTCCTACATCCCCTGAATGTTTGTGTTAGCCTGACTTTCTCACTTCACTGCACACTGTCACTGTCACTCCAATAGCATCGGCAAAAAAAAAAAAAATGTAATTAAACGTGTAGGCTACGTGTAACCGTTTAGATATGTTTGTAAACGTTCACACCCCAAATATACAGCACATTTTGTGAGATGAAATGTTTTTTTTAAAATTAAAAGTATGTTGTGCTAACAAAGTTTATGGTGTACTTGTACTATGCTGTCATGTAGCCATAAATGACAAGAGCTAAATGAGAAAGGGCCCTTGGAGAGATGGTGTCAAACAATAGCCTGTAAGCAGTCAAATAGGCTTCATTCTTTCTTTCTATATAATTAAACATAAGGCAGCATGAAGAGGGGTCCCATGGGGTTGACTTCTAAGAGACCTTAACAATAATATATGAAAGGATCAAAATAAAATACAATGTATTTAGCTGCTGTTTTCTGGGAGTTCCAGGAACACACACACCCTCCTATGGATATAGCTCCACTGTATTGTGGGTCTTTAGGCAAATGCTAAGGGAACAAACCCTGACAGAAAAGCACAGTGCACAATAGGCGGGCGGGGAATAACATATAGGCTAAGGCACCCCCTTTTACACTTTATAATTCCATACACAGGTATCCACTTTTGACCTTGATGTATCTGTCTTGTCCTTGGGCTAGACCCACCTTCCCTGGTGGGAATGTTTATGACTGGTGTATGTTTGAGGTGGTGGTCGGAGGGGCCGTTGGCGCTGAATGGCAGCCACGCTTCCGTCAGTCTGCCCCAGGGCAGCTGTGGCTACTACCGTAGTTTACCACCACCAGTATGACTGTGTGAATGAATAGAACCTGGAATAGTTTAATACGTTGCTGAAGACTCACTTTTGTTGCATTAGCCTTTAACACAAGTTGAGAGACTTCTTACTTTCTTTTTCATGTATCTTATATGTTATTTTGTATTGTATCTTGTACATCACTTTGGTCAACTGATGTTGTTTTTAAATGTGCTATAGAAATAATTTTGACTTTTGCCTTTACTATTAAAACATTTAAATTCATGTAGAGCTACAGATGAATATGCCATAAATGAAGTCTCCTGCATTCACATCTGTCAAACTCAGTATAACCCCATTAAGTGGTGCAAAAAGGAGCCCCTGGGTGGAGGATTCCTCATTATTTTGGAGAACTTTGATTCATGTTTTATAAATCTATGCTCACAGATTCTTAAAAAAAGTCGTTTTCAGGAGCTTATACCGGGAACGTCGCCCTCTAACAATAGCGAACAGACGGGGAACACGTATACAGCTATTTGTCTTATTAAGAGCAACTAAACATCAGACGATAAAGCGGTCCTTATGCTGTCTTTTTTCTTTTCTTTTTTTTGTCCTCAACAAGCGAGACCTGAAGGGAACAGAGACACAATCCAGATGACAAATGAGAGCTTTATGGCTGTTCGCACCGCAGGCTCAGTGTTCAAGGACACACCGGGCGGGAGGACTTTCCAAGGGAATAGCTGCTTGTGGTTGTAACTCCTTCAGAATGATGCAGTAGTGACTTTTTTTCTCAAAGGAGCAACACGCAAGGTGTGCTGAGCTCATGTGACACAGGGTCCTTTTGATATGCAGCCGCCGACTCAGATAAATACATTAGAATGGAAATCTGGATGAAGTCCCCCCCCCCCCCAGTGCAATGGTCACTTTATCTCTCTGTGCCGCTGTGATTCGGGCCCTCTTCCACAGTAATGCTCGTAGCCCACAGGAGCCATAATTGAGTCTGTGCATTTAATACAGCCGAGAAGTCAAATACCTCTTCGTGCTGGATTAAAGGGGCCTTGCTTGCTTGTGCCATGGAGACATTTTAAATGCACCGCTCGGCGTGAATTTCTTAGAAATCAAATTGAAGTGACTTGATAGTGTGCCAGCAATTGACTAATAAGCAGTTGTATGCTTGAATAATTCATTGGTGTGCTATTATTTTTGCATTTTGAACGCAGCCCGTGGTGCAAAATACCTTGTAGCTGTGTGTGTATTTCATGTGGGTTCTGCAGATATTTAATATCAGAAATCAACATTACCTGCATTTCAGAATATAAGAGAAGAGAATATATTGCCCACAGTTTTATGAATACTAGTCTATGGAAATTGTCTGTTTTTCTTAAGTTCCTATTAAGTGTATAGAAAAAAGGCTTGTAAAAATACACTTTAGGATAATCATACACAATTACACATCATCAATTAGTGATGCTTGCTGTATTATTTTACAGTCAAATCTAATGTAATCGCTTTTCTTTAGCTGTGCTGGATCTGTTTGGCTTTCATCTACATTTGAATAATATTTTACAAAAGAACCAAGCATTTAAATTGATTCAGAAATGCAGGGCAACACTGATGTATTTCCTCTTTCAACAGGAAGTACATCTCTCATCCAAGGAAGTGAGCTGCTTCTGAACTGCTGCTCCAGTGTGACTTCAAACACCAGCTCCATCTGGTAAATGTAGTTGTTTAGTCTTATACTGTGCTCGGTGACAACTGGATGTTGGTTTTGCTTCTGGCCTTGTAGTTTCCTTGTTTAGGTTTAGCTAACAGCTGATAACAGCATCACTTTGTCTTCCCTGGAAATGTATAAAGCTGAAACTTAGTTTGAAACTCATGAAAGTCTTTAAGGTTATTAATTCCTAAAGTCATTTCAGAGTTTGAAAATGTATTAGCCACAAAGCTTGATTAAAGACTGCTAATCATGCTAATTCATTGCTTTTAGGATTAATGAGCTAACCACGTATATCTAAAAAAAAGAGACTAAAAGAACACAGCCATGGTTTAAGCCCAGTGACAGTGTTTCAGGAGATAATCTTATGTGCTCAGATTTTAAAATATATAAACAAAAAAGACGTTTTTAAAATATACGATTTCTTCCAGGGAGATTCCCCCCGCTTCCCCACGAGAGCCGGAACCAAATGAAGCTTCATCCCTGACAGCAGAGGCGAGACTCCCTCATCGCTAATAACCATGACACGCTGCACCCAAGAACCCTACACGGTATGACTCATCACACTGTGTCAAAGAGGGACAGGCGGCATGTTACAATTGCCAGCATCATGTGGGAGTGGAAGAGGTGCTTATGACATTTACCCCAGATCTGTCACTGTTGATTAGTCCACTTAAACCTACATCATCTTGCTGACAGCAATTCAATCTTACAATATAACCTTGGACCTCTATTTATCCCATTCTATGTTTTCCATTTAGTTCATTTTAAAGTCTTCGATGTGAGTTGTGTTTATAGTCAGTCAGATTAGATATTGTCACTCAGGTTCCCTTCATAACGTTTTGTAATTAAGTGATCCCATAGCTTTGCATCTAGTATTATGGAAGAGGATAAGGGCCACATCAGTGAGTCACTTTGCGTCATGCAGGAGAGGAAACCTCATGCTGACTGTAACTCTCTCACTGAAGTTAGTTCCTCACAGTTGCCTATAATTCTGAGTTTAAAGACAGAATTCTAAGACCATGTCAGAAATCAAATAGATGTTTTAAATATGACCCTTATCCTTTTCCATAGGCTATAGAATCATCAAATCTAATATGTAAAAAAAAGACACTCTCTAGAGAAATAACGACCCAAGAGGAACAAGAGCCTGATGCATGGCTACTAAATGAATAAGTTGAGTAAGTTATATCAGTTTTATTGATATAGAAATGTTCTCATTGCTACTACAAAAAGAGTAGTGTTCGCTTCGCACATGATTCTGATGTTGACTCGGTCTTGCCCTGTTTTGGTCTTGTCTTAGTCTCGGTACACTCCAGTCTGGTTCATGACTTGGTCTCTGTTTAGATGGTCTGGACTACAACACTAGTAGCAAGCAACATGAAGCGAAATCTATTTTCTAATCCATACAGTAGATGTATTCATAATATTTTTTATGAAATCTAAATTCCGCGGTCATCTTTATTTTCCGGGCTGTGTCTCAGAAGCCAGGCTCTCTCATCACACTTGAACATCACCCGGCCTGGAAACCATTTACCTGTGCAGCTCTCTCAAACTGCCGAGGGGATTGTAGTTTTAATGCAAGGGACCCAAGTGTGAGTGATTTAAATCAGAATCCTCTGGCACACAGAAGGACCTCTGCTCTAGTCATTCAATTTACATTTATGTTTTATACATTTCGGCCCATGTTCCCCGATCAGGAGTGACAGCGTGCGAGAAGGGGATTTAGTGTTTTGCTGTCGAACACTTGACAACCGGACGATGTTTGGGGATTTGACATGTGAGCTTCCAATTATGATGCTATCTCTCTTAGCGCTAAGCCATCCTGCTAAGTACACACTTTGGAAACATATCAGCGGAGCATGTGTTACGGTGTCCCTTGAAGCCCGTATAGATTATTACCATTTGCAGAAAGCACCATGAATAACTGAACAGTGCCTAAGGACACAATTCTCACCCAATAATTGAGTGCATTGCAGAGTAAATGTCAAACTGTTTGCAAACCGTTCGTGAGGTGTGATATTCTTCTCTATTAGCCTAATGTGCCAGAGTTTCTCATCTCTGCTTTGTGCAAATGCATATTGGATTTTTATTAAAACTCAAACCAACAGTAATAGATGTGCCTCTGGGATGGCTTTAAAAATCAATTTGCTAAACAGCACAAAATTACCCCCATAATTGTCTCCTTGGACCACATTACCCATGGAAGGTGATTCTCATTCGAATGTGAGTAAACTTTGCCTCTCCGACCAAGACATTCCCCTCACTTGTGACTGCGGGAGCCATGTGTTAGCTCATTACTGTAACAACCCCAACAGACAAACGGGATCCTATGAGCACCACTGACAGGGAAATCAGAACGCAGATCCTGCTTGTCAAGCCGCCCTCCGGCGATTCCCGTTGCTAATGAAGTGAACTATTCTGGCATGGGAATCCAAAATAGAGCTGTATATTTGGACACATGAATATGAATACAATCAGCTAGACTTGGCTCATTAATGAGGAAGCAACCAGCAGACAGGATTAATTCATTACAGAGTGACATTTATGGATAATAACCTTCTGCTGGATATCACGCCTAATGAATATGCATAAGGCTATCAAAGGGGAAGCATCCAGCCAAGATGAAATATCTATATACACTTCCATGATAGGATTACTGCCGCGTCGTGTGAGTCAGCAGCACGTCCTGATTTTGGAGCGTGTGATGTTTTGCTTGATGATCTCTTTTTTTTTGGCGGGTGATGCTGCCCTCACATCGGGCTCAAAGAAATACTAAAGTTTGACTTCCATAGGACAGCTACAGAGTTGAACCTTTGCAAACAGGATGTAGCTCTTTGTGAATGTTCTTGTCTTGTAGCTGCAGCAGTAGACAGAACACATTGTAAAGCAGTCAGTCTGTGTATATGTGTGTGTGTGTGTTGGGTTTAGCGTTTGTGCTGTGTTGTTTATGTGTGCAGTGGAGCAGTTTTAACATCATGTATAAAGCATGCAGTGCAGTGACATTAAGGGACTAGCGCAATTATTTTTTATCTCTTCTCTGAAGCTGGTCAGATCTTGACAAATGTGCACACTAGGGTTTGGTGATATGACAATATTTTGCAGTACTGTTCCAACAGAGATGGCTGTCTCTTTAATACCGCTGGCTGTGAACAGGATCAATTCTGGAAGGACTGCTTGTTGGGCAATATTGGATTTGGAGGATTTTTTGCATTCATGTGATGAAGCACCTTGATGTGTCTTGTATTTAATTATATAGAACACAGCCATTCCCATTTGGTTACTTTATTCATAAATAGCATCTCGGTTGAATTTAGAAAAGTTAATGTAGAAGGATATATAAAATTGCATGTATTTTGATAGAAAGTTTCCCCCATGCTTAATGCAGCATAACTCCTGTCAATACATTGTATCCCTTAGAATGGACCCATTTGCTACCACACATACTTGATTTATCACTCAAATGGCACACAAACAAAATGAGCAACTAGCTGTTTATCATAGCGTTGCAATAAGCAGTTTAAGAGACATAATTCAGGAATTTGTGGAAGAAACCCAAAAGCTACAATAAGTGAATATTAGACTTAAACTTATCAGGTGCATGCAAGGGCAACTAAGCATGCTTATGTCACATAGGCTATTATAATCAGTGCTGTGTTTACAGGTTGTTTATGCTGCCCCCACCTGGTCAAAAATCAGGCTTTGCATTTTTAAGCAAGTGGCAACCTCAATACATTAAATTAATTTAAAGTGTTAAAACCAAACCTTTTTGTGGATTTTTTTTTAAGATGAAGTAAGCGATATATTTATGTTAAATCGCTTTATATTTATACAGTGATCACATACAGTAACTCACAAAAGTGAGTACAGCTCTCACATTTCTTCAAATATTTCATTATATCTTTTCATGGGACAATACTGACAAAATGACACGTTGATAGTTTAGTTTAGTTTATTAGTTTATTTGTCAGGGACCATGTACAAAGTAACATTAATCTCACAGAGAAAAGATGCATTGTACCAGATTATAGCAGTTAGCTAATTTCCATCTGCAGTCCCTGTGCAGGTCAACACATAATACAAGAACAATATACAGTATACATACATATCACATCACTATATGGCACACATGAAATCACCATTTTAAAATTACACTGAGATAAAACTATCATTAAAACGAGGACTTTTAAAGACTAAACTAATGCGTGCAGGTTTGGTTATTGACAATCCATTTCTTAAATTGGCCTGAAAACAAGTGAAAGTCTGCCAACACTTTCAGCTCATTTGGAATGATGTTCCATTCTTGTATTGCTCTGTAGGAGAAAGAGGACTGACCAAATTTTGATTTTTTTTGAGGGACTCTAACACTCCCCCCTAGTGGTGGACCTTGTAGTTCTACAGGTAGTTTCAGAGCAGAGCTTGACAAACATTTTCAAGGGAGGGGGAGCACTATTGTTTAATATTTTTTGAACCATACGGATATTCAAGTACCTGACGAAATTCGCAAAGTTTAGTATGTTGCAATGGGAGAGTATTTGACAGTGGTGTGATATTGTTGGGATTTTCTGTCAAATATTTTAAGAGCTTGTTTGTGGAGACTTTCAGTTTATTTTAATGTTGATTTGTTTGCCTGAGACCAGCAAGTTAAACAGTAGCTGATACGAGACATAATCATAGCATTAAGAAATATCATAGATGCCTCCGTTGTAAGTGACCCTCAGATGTGTCTGAAATTGGCTAAGTTAAATGTCAAGCTTTGGTTCAGTTTCTTAACATGCTTCTTGAAACTCAGTGTGGGATCCAATGTGATAGCCAGGTATTTAACCTCTTTGACATGTTTTATGATTTGACCATTAACAGAAATGTTGGGCATTTCACCATTGTATCTTTTGTTTGAGAAAAACATTGTGACTGTTTTATCCACATTTAATGTAAGGTATGAATCATGTAGCCATGCTGAAACTTTCCATTGCATTTGACAGTTTTGCAGCAACATCAGCTGCGTCCTTGCCATATGTATGGAGGACTGTGTCATCTGCATACATCAAAGCCTCCACTCCATCATATGCATCTGGGAGATCATTGATATAAATGCTGAATAACAGCGGTCCTAGGATGGAGCCTTGAGGCACGCCCATTGTGCAGGCTTTTGATGATGAGGTTATATTATTTATACGGACATGCTGGGTACTATTGGAGAGATGATTCAATCCAGTTTAAAGTATTTGAGGACAGCTTGTAGTTGGACAGTTTGGATAGGAGTACCTGGTGATTAACGGTGTCAAAGGCCTTGCGGAGATCTAGAAAAACAGCTCCTACCACTCCTCCTTTTTCCAGGTTTGCTTTTATTGATTCTATAAAATAGCAACATGCTGTTTCAGTAGAGTGTTTTGTCCTGAAACCAAATTGCATGGGATGTAGCAGGTATTCTGCATCAAGATGGGCTACCAGCTGTCCTGCAACCACTTTTTCAAAGGCCTTTGATATGACAGGCAGTATGCTAATAGGTCTATAGTTGCAAACCTCCTGTTTATCTCCAGACTTATACACAGGTGTTACAATGGCATGTTTCAAGGCACTTGGGAATATATTGTTCTGAAATGACTGGTTGATGATGAGAGTAATTGAAGAGGCAAGGCTATTTCTGTGATTTTTTAAAAACATTGTATCAATTCCATAGACGTCTTTGGCTTTTGAGCTTGAAAGTTTGGATAATATTTTATTTAACTTTAGCTCATGGATACACTCCAGATTCATGAAGTCACAAGTGTTTTTATTTGAGTTTTGGGGAGGTTGGGCTAAAAATTTTGCACCAAGTTCCAATACAGAATTTACAAAATAATCATTAAAAGTGTTTGCAATAGTGAGGCTATCTGTGATTTGTGTTCCATTTGAATGTATCTGTATGGTCTGGTATTCTGGATGCTCTTTTCCAGACAATTTGTCTATGGCTTTCCACAATGTTCTGTTATCACCTTATGCATCTTTAATTATTTTAAGAAAGAAATTTGCTTTGGCCTTCCTGAGCTGTGATGTAGCTTGATTTCTTAGGCCTTTATAGATCAAGCGATCAATCATCAATCCAGACTTTAAGGATTGTTTTAAAGCAGCGTCTCTTTTTTTCATTTTGATCCATAATGAGGCATCAAACCAGGGGAGACTCTGCTTTCCATTTGCTTAGTGAAAATGTCCAAATTGCGCTGAAAGTGTCAATATTTTGTGTGGCCACCATTATTTTCCAGCACTGCCTTAACCCTTTTGGGCATGGAGTTCACCAGAGCTTCACATGTTGCCACTGGAATCCTCTTCCACCCATTCATGACAGCATCAAGGAGCTGGTGGATATTAGAGACCTTGCGCTCCTCCACCTTCCTTTTGAGGATGCCCCAAAGATGCTCAATAGGGTTTAGGTCTGGAGACACGCTTGGGCAGTCCATAACCTTTACCCTCAGCTTCTTTTAGCAAGCCACTGGTCGTCTTGGAGGTGTGTTTGGGGTCGTTATCATGTTGGAATACTGCCCTGCGGCAAGTGGAAAGTTTTTATCATGTTTTATCGTGCTTACGGATCTGAGATGATGCGATATAACTCGCTGCTTGAAGACCGCAGTGCATTGATGTGGTGAAGTAGGGACGAGGGAGGGGACTGCTAACTGCAATCACTGACAGGAAGCTAGCTAAAATAACCATTTAGCTTCTAGCACCTTTAACAGGAATGGTACCTGGAGAAAGAATAATTAGAGATCTTCTCTAATCAGTGTCCCTTCCTGCCTATTGACAATAATAGGGTGATAACGTTTAAATTGGATTAAGTCAGACGTTCAAAGGAGGATTAAAAACTTTGTTCAAGTTTTAGTAACTTTTGTAGCAAATGCAAAATCAGTTTTACAACATTAAAGGTTGCGTTCATGGCAAGAACTAGAAAACAACACTTTCTCTAATGTATTTCTGCCAGAGTACAGCATATAATTAACCATCACAGGGAGGCAACACCTTGTCAGTGCAGCAAATGGTGGATAAGAGCATGGAAATATTCACTGGGAGCAAAGGACTGCTGGTGTGTTCACTGGAAGCAAAGATGCGTTGGTCTTCATTGAATTCCATGGCTGAACATTAATGTGATTCTCTAGTAGGTCAAACTAATTAATCGTTATGATCAGTAGGATTCTACAATATGACTGTTTAAAGAAGAAACTGTGCATCCATACAGGAATAAGAATAATCATCAGTGTGAAGGTCAAGTTCATTTAAGTCCATGCCTCCTCATTATGGGTCTTTTTTACCATATAGTCCAGACGCTCAAAGCAGACTAGACTTTACATTTAAAACCTGGGTGGGATCTTTTTCAGTGTCCCCACCAATGACCTTCTGCAAATGATGATTGATGCTCCTCCGCCTTATCTCATTGTGTCCTTCCTCTGTCGTATCAATCACCAAGAAGAAATAATATGAAAAGATGTTCACTGCTCTTTGAGTCCGCCAGAGGTTGAGCAGAGGAATATGCATCAAACTGTCCCAAACCATAACACATTTCACATTACTTAGGAGATAAGGCACAGTTACATGGTCAGCTTCCAGAAAAATGGATACGCCTGTGAGTTAACTGATTTTACTCACAATGGTTCCATTTGTATAGCGCCAAAAAATGTGAATTAGTCATATATTTCATAATAAAACATTTCAGGCCAGTGTGCAGGTATTTATCATAGTGCATGTTCAGAAATTGATCATTACACGTTTCCTCACAGTTTGTAGATACTGGGAGATGACAATAACAACAACTACCTTTTGGTGAATAGAACTTGTAAAAGGATAGCATCACGTAGGTCATGTTTGATATTGGTCATAAAGGCACAATGCTTCTCCTGTCTGGTTTTGCTAAGGTCATATAATCTTATATTAGAATAATTATTATGGCTTATGTAAGCTTGCAGATAGAGGGTGGTGCAAGTAAGCAGGGGAAACAATTTTGTAAGTATGGACATGTATAGAGATGATCAAAGTAAAAATAGACCTTGTTTTAAAAATAGAAAAGAATAAAACAAGAAATAGAATTTCCCTTAAAGACATGGTGAAGAGCTGAGAATTCATCTGAATATGACAGTCTTTTGTTAGAGCTTTGTATCTCTGATTTGGCTGCCTCTAAGTAAAAATCCCTTCTCATGTGCAACTGAACACTCATGTAAGTAGCAACGAGATCTGCCCGCGTGTCCACTTTCTTATTTAGAAACACATGTTGTCCTTGTATGCTTCGGAAACCCAATATTCCCAAATAGCAAACTATCTTGTGTGAGATGTAGGGCTGGCCCGAATTATTCGAATATTCGAATATTCGTTCGGAAAATTAGTATTCGGAGCTTAAATTAGTATTCGGAGCTTCGTTTTTTTTTTTTTTTTTTTTTTTTTTCAAAATTTTTTTTGCAAGAAGCTAGTACTGCAATATAATGTCATCAAATAATTTTATATTTGGATATAAAAGTTAGTAATATTGTAGTAGTAGTAGTAGTATTGCTCATTTAGGAGGATATTACATCACTAAGTTTCATAGCGCATCCATTACTTCACCTCCGAGCGCGTAAATCTTCAACAAAATATGCAGATACTGTCAAAATCGGTTCCAGGGAGTATATAGGGATTATTAACGTTAAAAAAAAAATATATATTTTTTTTTTATTTTTTTTTATGTATTTTTTGATGGTGTGTTTTTCTGGAATGAATATTCGAATATTCGCTCGGAAAAACCAACGAATATTCGAAGCCTGAAAAATGGTATTCGGGCCAGCCCTAGTGAGATGACACGTTACCTTTTATTGGATGAGTTATTGCGATTGATTCGTCCACACGATAATATTATAATAACAATTTGCCCTTGAAATAATGTTTTGTGTTGTACATCTGAATACAAAGCTTGACAGTGACATTCATCATGTATCATTAACATCTGTTCATTTTGGGGTCTGTCAGTCAGGGCCCAGAGTAATTTTATTTTGCAATGCATATTGGTTCTCTGTGTACATCGCCCCCCGAGCCCTCACCTACAGCCAACCTGTCCACCTGGCAAGAAGGATGAAGCCTGTCACCTTTTAGTGTGCGCCGAAGGTGAAATGACATTTGAGCGCTGTGCCAAATGTGAGTGCAGTCTCCACTCATGCGCTGCTGTCAGGAGTGATCACTGTTATTTCTGCTGCCTGTCCGAAGAGTTTCCGATGGCTTACCCCAACCACCCCCCCCCCACCTTTTTTGCCGCGTTAAGGCAGTCAAGATAGGAGCCCTGCATTTGGCCTCGCTCTGCAAATCTTATTAGAGGGGCTGTAATAGCAGGTCGCGTGGGAGAAAAGCACTAAACTGTATGAGGAGAGGACGGAGCAGCCACCGCATTCTCCCCCTACCCCTCTCACTTCTGCCCTCTCACTTCCTGCCCTCTCTTCAAAAACAACATGAAAGTGTATTATAGAGTATCACGCTGTCACCTTGGGATGTGATGGGAAATAGAATGGACTACTCAATAGACCACTAAATGAACTTACTTTAATTTGAGAGACCATGCTACCCACAAAGGCGAAAAGACACATGCACCACACACACACACACACACACACACACACACACACACACACACCACACACACACACACACACACACACACACACACACACACACACACACACACACACACACAACACACAGAGCTCTATTACTTAATGTGTTCTATGGGCACTTCAAAATGAGATGTCCACCCTCTGAAAAGGTGACAGATGCTATTTGGTCACTGACACACTACATAAATAGAAAATGGCTGTCTCCAAATGCACGTGAATCATCCATGTGCTAGCTGCACTCTGTAAAATATGGTGCCAGTCTCCCTTTGTGTCTCATGTGTTTTTAAAATTGATTTATATTTTATATTAAAATTTAAATTGAACATAATGTCTGGCATTGTAAGCTTATTTCCAGCTATTACATTTATTTTTTCAATTGCAAGTAGGTTTGAAATAGCAAAATAACCTTTAATCCCAGTTGTATTTCAAGTAAATGTATCTTCATTACAGTGCTCCTATCAAGTCAATTATTATAATTGTTCTGATCAGTGCAATGTCCCCATAGTAGCCCAACCCTGTACATCAAACTCACTCGTGTATGGTGGAAAATATGACGCCATTGCAGCACCTGTCATTTCAGGGAGACTCAAGCCGTTATTACGCCGACGCTGTTTCTAATCCATTTTTAACATCATGTACTGTACGACAGAGAATTCAGTGGAAATAATGGCTGAGCACTGAGTGATATTTAAAAAAGGAGGAGGGATGTTGGAGACAGCGGTAGCTCCTTTTTATAATGCAGATGATTAAATTCCCCCTGTTAACTTTACAGAAGGCTCCTCATCCTCCCACCTGAATCTAAATAAGTCATCCTTCAAGTCATGCTGCTAGGAAATCTCAGTCTATATTCACTCAGGTGCAGATTCCTGCTCATGCTAGCCTTTCTGGATATTCATCCCTGTTAGAAGATGTTCTGCACTTCTGTCCTGGATCCAATGAATGTTCACTTCATTTAAGACTGTTCTGAGCATGTTTCTTGCCTGCAATCAGACCATTCCTGCATGGCTGTTGGTTTTTGTAGTCATTTTGTATGTTATTGTAGTCATGCGTGGTAACATTGTCTCATATAAGTGAGCTGAGACGGCTTGAAATGGATTCCTGAGTAATTTACCCAGCCATGTAGTGGATACTGAAAGGAAAGCAGACCCTCTTTTTGCCTTTAACTGCGTGATGTTGTGTGTGTAGCCCTCAGAAAAAGCCAGCCTAGCAACCAGCAGAGCCTCCAGAAATGATAGGTCCCATCAAGACAAACATGATATAACATGGTGGTAAGTGAGGTTTGCTGGTAGGCGGTTTCTGCTATATATGGCTACATATTTACGGTTCATTTCACTCTCCACAAGAAAGTTAATATTCGAATCCTACCAAATGCAAATATATTAGGTTTCATTTTCTACATGCTAGTTAATGATTTCTGTTTACAATTTTAATATTCTATATGCTTTTTTTTATTTAGCTGTGGCAGGATGAACTCTGGGGTAGAAATAGTTTATTAACGATTTCCTCTTTAAAGGTGAAGTGAGCGGTTTATTTGTGTTATATATGTGTTATATCACTCCATATTCCTACAGCAATCACTTCAACAGAGTGCGGACGTCATATCACAGGTCTCCAAGTCATTCTGATTTGCAGTAATGGCCCAATTAAAATGTTGTAGTATCCCGATTTTTTATCCAATCAGGAGAGAGAGCGCTACAAACCGTCACTCGTCTCACTCATATATAGTATTACACTCCATGGTCTCACTGCCGGTGCACGCCAGAGCAACAGATGGGTGAATGTGTATGCGCCTACAATGGCGTAGCAGGTAAAAATCCTTCCCAATGTCTGTTTTGATGGTTTTTATCATGTTTTATCTGGTTTTATCCACACTTATGGATCCGAGATGATGCTAGATAACTCACTGCTTGAAGACCGCAATGCATTATGTGGTGACGTAGGGACGAGCGAGGGGACTGCTAACTGCAGTAACTGACAGGAAGTTAGCTAAAAGAACCATTCCGCTTACAGCTCCTTTAACATTTTAATTTTAGGCAAAATCTAATTGAGCGGCATCACTCTGTCCACTATTCTCATATTGTCTTTCTCCCCTTTTAGTTTGTAACTGTCTCACACTCACCAGCCCCTCCTCTCCTCTCCTCACTGTCCACCTCCTGTCCTTTCACATCATCTCTTTCCCCCATTTCCTCTGTGGGGACTCACGCCCGGGGACTTACACTTCAATTTGATCTTCACTTTCATAACAAGTACATTTTTCAGGCTTCAGCCCCATAAATATTCCAAGTCCATTTGGGTGATGTGCTAAACCATGTTCCCTGCTCATCGTCTGGGCGTTTACTTGACCAAGTACTTCTCAATTTTATTTAGCAGCCAGTAAAAAGTATCCCTATTACATTTTAGTATTCTTTGGAATAATTTATCTTTATTGTGGTCAATGGAGTAGATAAATCTTTGACGGCATGCAGATATGTAAATGTAGAATCGAAGGGTCCTTCATTCTTTGTGAAGGTTTAATTAAATTGCCTTCTAGCTGATTCTGCCTGAATGCACATTATGTTTTAAGCTGACATGTGGGCATCACATTCATGACATCATAGCTTTGTCTGAATGGTGATCTTTAATGTCCTGGTTGTTAGCTTTCCATGTATTTGAGAAAAAATTCCGGTTGTTATTTAAACCTTTTGATCACAAAAGCATAGCACATGGATTCAGACAGGTCTGTTCTTATTTGGTTTTACTTCTTAATCTGCATACCACAGTGTGCCATGTGGAAGATGTACATAACACCACCTCAATCAACCCCAACACTGCTGTGAGCAAAGCAAAGGGATGGATCTTAAGCCAACATTTTTAACTTCTGTCAACAAACACTTCCTCTACCTGCTTATCACATTGCTAGAATCACATTTGGCCTAGAGGACCTTTTTTTTTAATAAACCCCCCCGGAGCGTCCGAGTCACAATCAGCATATAGCATCTGTTTCAGTGGTCTGTCGGCCAGCTTGAGTTGGGGCGAATACACGTTTACGTGCGACTCCCTTTCTTGTAGTCTAACAGTGTCGTCAGCGGTGCCCTCTCCGGCTCATTTCCCTTCCCTGATCCCCACGCCCAGCTCCCGCTCTGGCCTCTTGGTAAGCCAGCAGCCTGCCAGCAGCCTGCCAGCCCACCCCGAGGTCACACACTGTCACGGCTAATGTGACTAAGCCAGCTGCTCATCATTGCCCAACCGGTCTCTCACCAGCTGTGGTTGGATGTAAGGGGTCGCCCAGCTCGAGCGGCAGGGGCCCCGGGGCAGATAGGCCGCCATGTCCTCTACACAGATAAGCGAGCTGAACTGTGTCCCTTACTTTGAAAACCGCCCCTGTGCCGAAGCAGCTGATTAGAAGTTGAGTTAATAGCCGAGTAAAGAAAATTGTTTCTGTGTGATCCGTCTTTGCTACATCAAGTAGATCAGAGAGACAAGATATGAGGAGTGTAGACTAAAAGAAAAGGTCAGCAGAAGAAAAACAGCAGGAAAGTTAAAGGATGAAATCCCAAATGTACAATTGATCTTTTAAAGCAGGTGTCTTGTATCAGTCTTATTTCAGGTATTTCATTTCAATTGTTTCTGCCTTTTGAGCCTCTTCATCCTCTTGTGTTATCATGCACTCATACATACAGCTCTTCATCATTGATTTGGTCTTTTCTTTGTTATGATGCACTGTATGGACGGTAACAGAGGCTTAGTGTGTAGGAGTAGGAATTGTGCTTGAGTTGCCAATGAGAGTTTAAAAGCAGTTAGTTGTTCAGCTGTTTAACTTCACATCCAAGAAAGTGCTTGTTTCAGGGACAACTATAATATAAGTTTGTAATATTGACATTTGGAGTCGACAGATGTTGTTAAAGAGTTTGTGGTCCGCTTAAAGTGCTGATATATTTCACAATTCAAACTGTTATTTAACACCAGGCTTCTTTAAGCAGCTAATGACATCAGTTATTGTCTGCAACTAAACAGCAGCTCAAAGTGTGGTGGGGTGCGAGGTTTAAGTTTGTCATCGTTACTTGCAGAAAATGTCATTGCATTGTTGATTTTGGTAAAAAATTATGCACCGAGTCACCTTTTTACTTACATCTACAGCTGTTATTTATCACAGGCTCTTAATTGGATAAGTCTGTTGACCACTGTATGTGTTATAATGGTTCCTGACATACCAACATGTTGTACTTAAAGTTTCATGTTTAAACACAAGTACATTGACATTTGACTATCGTAGATTATACACACCTGTTTTGATTTTTAAGTGTCTCTGTGCAGCAGATACATGTTTTGTCCTTTTTAATATAACAGACACTGTCAAGTCACATGAACAGAACAATTCGTCATTTTTGAATGTTTTTTTTAGTTCATTGCTAGTAAGGTCCCAACCATGTAGCTTGTGTTTGTCTCCTATGAAATTTGCAGATCTGGAAATTGTATCTTTCGTGATTCTCCTTTGGGCGGTGACAATCAGTATTGGAGACAATAGTCAGAGAAACATGCCCAGCTGCCTAGGATGCCACTCTCAGAACAATCAGCACACAACAAAAGCAAGAGAAAGCACCCTCACCAGCGCTAATTGTTAATAAGGGGGTTTGGCATAATTGATTTTCCTTTCATTCAGTTCCCAATTTTCTCCTTGCGATGGTGTTTGTTTGTGTCCTTTGGGTCTAATCTAACGTTTCCGTCTGAACCAGCAAAAAGCTTTTGCAACAAACAGCCCTGAAGAGAAGAAGGGGGAAGTTCAGAGCTACAATTTGCTCAGGAACCTCTGCAGAACCTGATGTACTTCATATGGAAATGTCAGAGTGCCTCAGAGACTTTGCTCATGTTGGGCATGAAAATGTTGACTGCAGTGTTAGTCGGTGATGTTGTTTCAAGCATCAGTTGTGCGTATGCATGGATTCAGCTGTTATTCTGCAGCTGCCTAAATGAACTGCTTCTAATGCAGAGACCGACCGCGGGCGGGAATCGAACCCTGGTCTGCTGCTGCATGAGACATTAAGTGGGAGCTTTTTTCATCAGCTTTTGACTGAAAGAATTTATATTTTAAAACCGCTCATAATCAAATGTGATACAAACCAGTTAATGTTACTTCCCAAGCTGGCATCGTTCTTTTGCTCCTGTGGTTTTCCTGAGGGGCCTGTGAAGCGGCAAAGCCAGATGCTGCTTTAAATCCGTGCTGTATTGTGCTTGAATTCTTTGATAGCGCAAAGGGAGATAAGGCAGTGCAACTTATCTCAGAGCTGCCGCACATAAACAAGCATGGCTGTTAGTATGGATCGATAAGCAGCCTGGCCTTTACCACTATCTATTCACTTTGGTTTATCTCAGTATCACATGAGAGGGTTACTTCAACAGATATGGTTCAAACCGGTTATTTTTCAGTTTACAATTCTACCTGGTTTTTCTCACATGTATTAATTAAGATAAAAAATTATAGAGAAATGCTGCCATGCTGTTGTGGTAAAGAAAGTGAGGTTGTATAAGTTACCATGAGGTGTAGAAGTACTCTGACATACACTGACCCTTCGGCTGCAGTAGGCCCCAGGCTTTCAAAGTTTTTTTGTTGAGCTGCCCTGTCACATTAAACCCACTTAATACACGTTCCATGTTGGGAGCAGTGTTCTCTAGTAAAAGCAATTTGAAGCCCAGTATGGGGGTTTGAAATATATTATTAACGTACAGAGAGATTTGAACTGGTGAAGCCATATAGTGGTTCTTGGAGAGCCTGAATCATTTTGAGTTACCCATCTGAATCAGGCCCTGTAATTACAATAAATGCTAATTACTATTGCAATTATCACACTGCAGTGATCCTTGAATTGGGTCCTGGAATAAATAGACATGTTCATGGTATTATAATTTAAGTGAGCATTTTATAGTTCTGTGACACTTTTGAACCTTTCAGTAAAAATTAGGGTAATGGGTTATTTGGGACATAAGAGTAGAATAACTTTCCAATAGCATAAGTAATTAAAGCCAAACTCAAAGAGACAAAGTGGACCAAACCTTAACCACTTGTTTGTTATTAATTGCATGGCAATGAAAGTCCTGTGACCTTCATTAAGCACCAACTTTGACCCAAACCCTAATTTATCCTTAAACCACCCAGTTGTATTTGTGCCCAAACCCAGTCAAAGGGCCTACTCTAGTGCTCTCATCATAAAACAAACAATATATTCTCCTGTTGTTTAATTTAGATGGCTGTATAGAGAGGGATTTTGCAACTAAAACTATCATCACACCAGCATAGTGCTCAACCCCAGCCTTTAATTAGGGGGCCAAGCCCGAGTAGGGCTGGGAACCGCGTTTTGCAGAGCAACGCGGTTCCCAGCCCGCAGGGCTGGGAACCCTATTGATCTTGCTGGGATTATTCTTATTCTTATTATTTGGTGTCGTCTAGAACTGGTGCTGCAGCCCAAACCGTAAAGGGTTGGGACATGCCACTTGCAGGGCTTATCCAGGTCTGTGCCTGGTACGCAGACAAAAAAATTCAGACATTCCAGCCACTAGGTGGCGCTACAGCATAGGAAAAACATGTTTTGGGCTATAACTTCCGTACCGAAAGTCCGACAGTCAAAAACTTTATATCCACAGATGCCCACAAGTCAGCTGCATCTTTTGAGATAGGCCACGCCCATTTGCGTATATATACATTTTTCGCTACATCGCAAAAACTGTGTCAGTCACCAAAACATACTCCTCCTACAGTTTTCGCCCGATTTGGACGAAACCAAAAGCATTATGCTCTACTGACTCCCACGAGCAAAAGCTGGTCAAATAATTTCTCTACGACCATCGGAAGACCAAACGGTAGCGCTTTAAAAATTCGCGAAAATTCCTTGAAAGAAAAAATAAAAGGGATTTTCTTGAAACTCAAGGGAGACTATCATGGGGCATACCTGAGTCTATAAAAACAATATGGCCAAGAAATTCCTATGTATGCCGGACTTATTAAAAAAAAGAGTTTTTCAATTTTTTTGCCTCTTTTCGCCATTTCCTAAGTCTTTCGGCGGGAAAATGGGAAAATTCAAAAAACTGTCTTTACAATGGAGAGGTTCACAATTTCATTTTGCTCATAACTCCCCAACCGAACATCGCACATTGAAAAATTTAACATCCACTTGTTCGGTACATTGAGCTGCATCTTTCTATCAAACACAGTTTTGCGAATGTCATCCATAGGGGGCGCCAAAACCACAAAAAGCAAAGAAAACGCGTTTGGGCCTATAACTCCCACACCGAACATCGCACATTCAAAAACTTTACATCCCCGGATTCCGTGAAGCGAGGGACCGGCGCCGCGGACGACGACGCCCGATCCCGAGTCGCGCGGGAGACTTGGCCCCCGTTCACAACTGCTTGCAGTTCTAGTTAACATTTGATACTACTGCCAATGTTTTGTTTTTAGATTTGTACCATTTGATTTGGTATCAATGTATAATTCTATAACATACAGTGGGATTTAGCACTGTGCAGATGAGCAAAGAGTGCTTCAAAATATAGAAAAGTTTAGAAAGTTTAATCCGAAAGGTTTTGGACAAGTGACCAAACGTTTAAGGTTCAATACTTAATTGCCATTTAAACACAACTGTTTATGTAAACTCGCTTTGGCAAGCTCACATAAAACCTCTTAACTACAATGAGACATAGAACTGTTCATGGTAAAGACATGTAACGACCATAACCAGACAGTAAATAGTAGAATCATATAAGCCTGACTCCCGTAGGGACTCATGTCATAACGGTATATGGACAGGAGTAGTGAACTTCCCACAGCTCGAAACGAAAAGTGTTTATTAACAAATTACTCAGCAATTACTTCACATTTTTTCCATTTTATGGAACCCGATCACAGCATTGTTGCAGTAAATAAAGGTATAACCCAGGATGCCTGCAGCAGTTGTCACATACTGTATGACTTCCTTTAACAACTTTCTTTTTACATGACGCTGCTGTGGACTACCGCAGGTAGTACATATTTACATTTAGCTATCTTTAAAGAGGCATTGA
The DNA here is from genome assembly GCA_026122265.1 of Ammodytes dubius. NCBI lineage: Eukaryota > Metazoa > Chordata > Actinopteri > Uranoscopiformes > Ammodytidae > Ammodytes > Ammodytes dubius. Next base: position 4,115,612 of record CM047528.1, on the reverse strand, counting down.
CTCTTTGTTTATGTAGTGCTTCAGGGAACACAGGGGAACGCAAAATGTTTGCAATAATGAATGTATTTGGGGAACATCAAGACAGGTCAAAGTGCAACCGATTTCTCTTTTAAGGCGAGCGCTGTTTCAAATGAATGAATACCCAGAACAGGAGGTGCAAATTCCCCTGTTCTTCCTGCCTGTGAAGATGAAAGACTCACATTAAACAGATGTATTTTCAGGTGATTTTCTCCTGGGAGCTTGTTACTCACTGGCACTCTGGAGATGAGGTCAACAACCAGTTTTTGGGAAAACGATGCACCCTGTGGCGAGCTCATTTTGCCAAAGCTCCTCCCATGATTTCCTCTCCCCTGTGCTCTCATTCCTTTAGTAGCACAGTCTAAAAAACAACACGTAAGAAATCTCTCGCTGCATAAAACACATCCCTGTTACTAGTTGCACTGCATCTCACTTTGTCATTTGCATTCAATTAGAAGATTAGTTCATGGGATTCAATGAAAAAGCACATAATAAAATTAAGAAAACTGACACACCATCTGATTAATTTATCACAGGGTCACTGAGGCAGCCTCAGACAGTGAGTTGTATGTAAATGAGGAGAGCAGACTTTCTCTGACTCAATAACAAACCGTGGGAGTATCTTCTTTGCTTTTTGAAGGCATCTCGATAAGACATGCATGTACTTCATATGAGTCATGTCTGCTGTCGTGAGAAAAGTCAAGCAAACAGTGATATTGTGTATAGCATCAGGTTTATTTTCAATCAAGAATAGCAAGAATTCTCCGCGGAGAGGTCACTAGTTCCAACACATGTAACGTGCAGCAAAGAGTGACAAAAAGTCCTTCAAAACATGAGCTATTTAAGGACATGTAATTGGGAGACAGACAGGTAGGGCTGGGTAGGGGGAAGGAGGGGAAGACAGGTTGGGAGACAGACAGGTCTTTGAGATATACATTCATATTATAATCGTGGGTGGGGCAGGCTGCCCCAGAACAGCAGGAGGCTGTCTGCAGGAACATTGTCCTCTTTCAAATGTGTAGTCAGGTAGGCTCCACACGGGAGATTGAGGGGGGGGGAAGGTTGAACCTTCATTTCAGTTAATCAGTTTTACACTAAAACACAGTCAATGTATAAGCATTCTAACATTTGAGTCCAGACATACATCATATGCAAAATCCGCCACCACACTGCCTTTTGTTGTGTAGCGCTCAGCAGTCTTTGGGTAATTAACACATTTGTAGTCTGTTGCACTACATTAATCAAATGTTCAGGCTTTTGATAACTTCTGGGCAATGTACTTTACACACAGCAAAACCTACCTTTTTATAGAGCAAATGCCATCTGATGATGAAGGCCTCGACATCTGGCTTAAAACAATTTCTGATCCACCTGCAGGGGAATGATATAAACAAACTGTTTTTTCTCCTCTTCTATACTGGAGTGAAAACCGTCAAGTGGACCCCATTGCAGTTCGATGGTGTAAAAAACCACCGCAGGACTGTGTGATAGTCAATATGTCATTTCAGCATGAATACAGAACTTGTTCAATCAGATGGTTGAATCCCATCTGCTTATCATGAGCCGCCAGGAAAGTGCCGATTTTGCATATGCAGCAAATGCATTAACATTACATCATTTGGTAACCACAGTGAGACATGTGCGAATTACATGCATTCGCTTTTCCTTCATCAATCAAAAAGAGAGAGAGGGTTAAGACAGAGGTGTACTGACAGTCAGTTTTCACCCTTGTTGCACATTTCCTCTCCCTGTGATGTGAGACACACCATCTGACTGGACCTTAGTCAGCATCTGCAAGATTACATATTGGTAGAATATGCAATCGATGCTGTAGACACACCACTCACAAGTACAAAATTACATTTGCCGAAATTAACCACATGAAGATTAATTAGCAGACTGTCGAAATAGGGTAAAAACTAATTATTGAACACATTTACATTCTTAGATAACCTTGTTTAATTGTTAGACATTGCTGTTTGTGGATGCGGCCCGCCTGATAACTCGGACAGAATATACAGTAGGGCAGTCACTGACGGAGGTCCCTTTTTATAATTACAGAGGCTAATTGTGTCTGTGCCGGGGCTAGACAGCTTGGCCTGAGTGGGCGAGAGGGGTAGACAACCAGCCAGACGTATGAAGAGAAGCTGTGCCAGATTCCTTTTCATGATTATGCATTATGAACCACAATGGACTCAATGGTATTTTTCAATTCCATCTCTTTTTTTCACTCCTGTCTGCTGCAGGGCCCTGAAGCAATAGGGACCAGGTTGTATTTAAATGGAGCTGACAGGGAAATTATTAATCAGAGAGGGCAAATGAAAACAACCTTGGAGATGTAGTAGGAACAACTGGGTTGCTCTTGTTGCCAGGTGACAGCCGCTTACTGTGCAGGTAATCTTGATGCTCCTCCCGAGATCTGGCCCCATGCACAGATAAACACACATCGGGGCTTTGCTTTCAGAGAGTTCCTGTCCCCTTTTTAAAAAACTTCTCTTTCACACTAGTAAAAGTGGTCTGTATTCATTACCTTAACATCCCCAGTCTCCCTCTCCAGAAGTTTGACATGAAATAGCTTTAGCTATAGGAAACAATTGCAGGATGTGGATGCATTGTTTATGCCTCCCATTGTTTGAAATAATGGGAATTGAATGGATTATATGTGGCTAATGTAGCTGTCAACTTCTTTTTTTTCTTCTCTCTCCTGCACCCTCCTCAGGTTTTCATTAATATCCCGAGACCATAGCACAGTGGCACACGCTGTTCTTGAGCATTCATTAAGGAGGAATTCAAATGTGGCTCTCTGGGAATGTGTCTGAACAGATGGTTACTATACCAGGCCTAGGGATAGGGAACAGATGACGCTGTTTATCTGTTTTGATAACTGACTTGCTCAATTGAAATGCTCATGTCAAGCCGTCTTTTTTTAATTTCCCATCCATGTTCATTTTGAATGTGAAGCTCTAAAATGTGAAAATGTAACTTCATTGCATCTTGTTTGAAGAATGAGATGCAGTTGCCATGGCAACTCGGCAGACGGGTGACAGCCGAGCGAAGTCAGTTTAACTTGAAGCCCCTGTTTAGATCAAGACGACTGAAAGAGAGCGGCAGCAGGACTATCACTTTCTCACCAATGCTGGATTCTTCACCCTTTAGCTGGATGATTCAATCAATACATCTCTATAGACGGAATGGCCTCTGAAAAACATTCCCCTGCTGAAACAAAATATCTATTGAAAATACAAATTTAGAGCCTTTGAAGGCTTTTCTGAGATATACTCAAGGGAGCAACTCTGAAAAGAGATTACTCGCTGAGGATGGAAGTGGAACGCCACAAGAGACCAAATTAAGGCTTTTTGCCTCCCGATGTTGCTGTAGACCTACACACACGGCATTATCAAAATAATGAACGTTACCCCGTTAACGTTTTATAGGAAATCATTTGAGACTGCACAAAAAAAAGTTTATTCTCATGTGTCATACACTCTGGGCTTGATTGTTTTCTGCGTTGCCTGTGTAATGTCGGAGATATCAATAAAAAAGGAGACATCATTTGTTCCAGCCTTTTCACCTAGTGCAGTTGTGTCATGCATTTCAAAACAGACACTCCATTATCTCCGAGTGTGTATCATCAGTTTGCAAATGAGCCAATTAAACAACATGAAATACACTACGCTGTTGTGCAAACAAATCCAGCTAAAGCCTTTCACTATCGCAGTCTATTCACTTCTCATTACAGCTCAGTGGGGATTTTTGTGGCTTGGAAACGTTGCCCCATTTTGCAGTGCAAAGCAACCACTGTGTATCTAGCTCATGTCTAAAGGCAGCTAAGCTTCCTTTCCTCTGAGCAAGAGAAGTTATATATATATATATATATATATATTTATATATATATATATTGTTGCCTTGGTGGTGATCTGGGGCGTGAGCAAGACCCAAGCTAGGGCTTAGGCTTTCTGTGTTCTATTACAGAAAATGGACGATCCTATTACATCGCCCCTAATCTCACTGGGGCCAGACATGAGTCGGGTTGGGGGGAATATCCCATCCACCCCTTCCATCCCTTCATCTCCACTGGCCAGGGACACGAGCATTGCCGACTGACGTTCCCGAGCCCATTTTCCCAGCTGCAGATCCTCTCCAGGACTCATATCTCTGAGCCACCGTAGTGCACTGTGCAGAACGCACATAGTAGATATGATGGCAATGTTGGACACTCAGCGCTCATGTGATGTGATTTGAATGTAAAATGTAGCCAGTATGATATGACACATAAACAGAACCAGTAGTGGGAAGTAAACATCTGCATTTCAGAGGGAAATATACAACACTTAATTCAGATATAGTCACTTGTAAGGATAAGCCAGTGGTTTCTAAACTTTTACAGACAAGCAGTTCCTACCCTTGTAGGGTGTCTGGCTATTCACTAGGGAGTTTATAATTTTTACTTTTCAAATTATTGTAACTAGCAAACTAAACTAGTTGAGGCTCAATGTGGTAGACAGCATCAAGCTAAATTATGAATAGCGCTTCACAAACTGTATTGAGAGAAGGCAAATCAACTCAAGTCAAACATTGAAAGAAAATGAGGTTCTAATTGGTACTCTTTTTTTCCGTTCTTCTCAAAAGCACAATTACCTGATAATTTACCTCTATTAAGAATACTTCACCCATACGGAACCAGCGTTCTATCATTATACAATCGCTATTATAATATAATGAAAGAGGTTTCTCTTCCCTTAGTCTTTCCTCAGTCTTCCCTTGGCCCAGCTGACCTGTTGTTCTTCCTAACCGTAAATATTTTTACTAGTGTGATGTCACACTAGTAAAATGTAGGTTAGACAGTGAGACCATTTAATGCTCTTTCTCCTTTTCTCAGGCTAGGATGATACACATATTCAAAATTTTCACATATTTACTACAGTAGGATCTCAATTTGCTGGCTTAAGATAAATGTTTGTTTCATTCACTTATTTGGCACAATTGCAAGTATTACCTTTTTAAGTAACTCCTTTTGTTCTATTTAGTAGGGTTATTGTACACATTGTTGTGCTGGTAATAAAGGCTATGGGAACACACAAAATGTAGCACTGTATGTGTAGGGACGTGTTATCAATATAGCTGGTCGTCATTGTGAGGCATCCTAATTCACTTCATAGCCAGAAAAAGTTCATTAGAAGACAGAAAGCCAAGTGATTCCCTGGTTTGCCCCCCTTCCGGTAGCAGATGGCATGCTAAATTACATGAGAAACAGGAAAATGAAATGTGACGTGAACGATATGAATATTTGAAGGTTCAGAACACAAGCCAGGTCTAGAGATTTCATAAGGATTAAATTAATTTTGCTTGGAGTGCTAATTAATATATTGGCTTAAAATGCTGTGATTACACTCCAATACAAGCAACAAAAAATTACATTTTTTCATCAGTGTTTTGCACTTTGATTTGATCCAATTTGCGAAGGCTCATTATTTTTTTTTATTTTTTTTGAGGAACCGTCATATTTGACTGGAAAAAATGGGGCTTAGAAAATCTTTAATCAAAGATTTAATGGCTCCGCATGTTCTCATGACGAAACTGAGCCTTTAACTCCTTAGGTACCAATAGATTATAGACGAAGGGGCTTTGGCATCGTTATTATATTATTAGTATTTTCATAATCAGGCTAACGTGCTATAATCCTTGAACAAAGTTGTATGAAATGGACGTAGTGTTTATTTCAGAGAGTTGTTCATCTCGCCCTTTACCTTATTAGTTGAGTAATTCCATCTCGCCCATATCAGGCTGACAGGCTCGGTTCACTCTGTTCTCTAATTATTACGTCGTACAGCTTCTCTGTGTTGTATGTGGGGGCTTGAATTTTATGATAGCAGTCGGCCTTGCCTGTAACCCCCGCTCTGTGATTATTGGATGCGTCTTGGGTTGCAATATCAAATGACCTAATATCAAAGTCCCGGATCAGCAGCAGACAGTCATTGCATTGTAGATTTGAATCTTGCAATATCTACCTTCCAGACGTTGTGATGAAATGGCTTGAGAAATCTGTCTTCCCATGATTACCTTTTTGTTTCCATTCAGTATAGAGGAGCAAATGTTTATTGTTTCAGATTACCAGGACAGAGCCCCCCCCTTGTAATCTCTGAAGCCATGCCAGTACAGTGCACTACAGGTCCATCAATTAGAACAACTGGTAGAGAAGACTTTGATAGTGAGGAGGAGGACGTTTTAGGGTTGTGAGAGCGTCCCCCTTGCTGAGCCTCGGTAGTGTTAATGTAGAATCAAGAGCTGCCTTTCGACATTTTGCCATTTTTTTTTTGGGCAGGGATTGTCAGTTTTCAAATGTTAATCAGACAAAAAAAGGGAAAGTAATTTGAATAATTCTTTAAACTAAGTACCACGTCACATATGCTAATTTCGATCAATTAACATCTAATCCCGTTTGCCAATCTAAACTCAAATGCGTGTTTTTCTGGAGATCTCGGTCTTGAGTTTGCCACAAGTCCAATGATTTCTTTTGAAGAAAAAAAAATGACAGTGGCTGACAACACGCACTGTGAAATTGATAGCAATGAGAAACCTAACTGACACCCAACGCTTTGGCCTCCCTCATGTAAGTAATATTATTAACCAGTTCAATGGACTAGTTAATGACATAGTGGTCTATTACACTCATGTCTGTAAACAGAGGCATGTGTTGCCAATGCCAGAAATCTGCCCATCACAAGTTTGCCTTTGTGAAGGGATTCTCCTTAGGAGGTGCAAGCTTGTTGCAACAAATAGAAGAAAAAGAAAGATCTTTTCAAAAAGCTTCCTACATGTACGTGAAACACCTTGTGTTCTGTGTATACAACCTTATTTATTTTATCAAGACGCCTCAAAAAAGCTGAGTTAGGACTGTTTTAGTGACTATGTTAATATGAAACCTGTTTTAAAAATGCATACCAAACCGTTTTTTCTGTAAAGATGATGGATTCATGGTCCCCAGAGGATGAAGGACTTTTTCTCTTGAGGTTTACATTAAATGGAAACATATCCAAAACTCTTGGATGGATTGCCATGAAATGTAGTGCACATTATGTTTAACTTTTATAACACCTTTTGGTGAGCTTTTAACTTTATACCTGGTGCCACTGGGTAGAAAAAGTTCTCCCAAAGGGAACATCGTGCCCTGGAGCATTTCAGTGAAAATGTATTTGTGATGAATATTTTCATGGCATTTCTGCTTTATTGGAAAGCTGATGAGAAGGAAAGTAAAGAGCAATAAAGGTTTGTCCTGGCTAGTCGGAGTCGGAGAACTGCTTTTATATGGTAGTCGGTTCACTAGCAGGCTGATGGAACCGTCCAGAAGTATATCTTTAGAGAAATCTGTCTGTTTTGTCTATTTTTCAGTGAGATGTGTGATAGCCTTGTGCAGTATACCATTAGTCAAATTAATAAGTTATCATACTGTGGAAATGTTTCTAAAAGCTGACTTAACATTAAATCTATTCAGCTGCTCTCCAATTTACAGTATGTTTTATTGTGGTTTGCTTGCCATTTACAATGTGTATGAAACGATCGGAACCGGAAAGATCCGACCGGTACTGTAGTTTAGCCTATGAAGTCTATTTTGTAATTCCTAATAAACCTGTATCATCTAAGTATTATGCGGTTGTTATCCATTCTCTCTAAATAAAATAAAGTTTTAAGATAATTCCCACTGGTTTTAGTTAGGTTGTACTTTATAAGAGACCTTTCTCTCTCTCTCTGCTCTTGTTTAAAGGTCCCTACATCAAAGCATACCTCCTTTTGGCTCTATCAGAGAAATATACCTCTTTCTTACAACCTTCAATTAACTTAAATAAAAAACATTTTCTCATAATCAAATAGTCCTACTTTTATGTCAATCACTCCATTATTCCTCCATTTCCCTTTTTCTCCAGTCACCGCTTCTTTATTAAAGTATATTCTCTCCTTACAGAGAGGTTAGTTGTATGAGGTTGTGTGTGTTTTAAATCAGTAATGTGCCGTAGTGTGGAATCAAATTGTACTTACCTCCCCAAGGACGAAACCATCTCTTTTGAAGAAAAACCCTATACTGTTCTTCTGTTCCAGCTATAAACTAATTCAAACTGAGGCTTTACAACATTCAAAGGATTTTATTTTCAAAATACAAGAGAGTATAGGAATATTACATAAAGTGGACAAGAAAGGAAAAGAAAAGAGGTCATATGCCTAATGACTCATTGAGTTCTTTTTCCCCTAATAGATGTTAACTTGGTATATTTTTCCCAAATTTGCCAAAGCACAAGATAATTAAAGTTATTGCATGCTCTCTAATTTAGTCGTTGCGCCTATCCCTGATCTAAAAACCTTAAAAAACCTTAAATCTTACAAATGGTAAAGACTTAAGGGAAATTGTTACAACGGAGGAAAGGACTATTTCACCCAATCTCTGTTCATTCCGATCACCATTCCTTGAGATTTCCTATTCTGTCATTCCCATCTAAAGTTTACACATTTTTACCAAGTTATCTGTGTCAAGAGATTTAAAGAAGTGTTTTAAAAGACTCTGCCTCTAAGTACTTCGAAGTCCAAAATCTTTCAGAGTATTTTGGACTCACAAAGTTTTCAAAGTTTTTCTTCTGCCTCCATGGTTGAAGGGACAGATAGAGTGTGCTGGAACAGAGCGTGACAAACTATAGAGTATATAGTAGTGCCCAGTTCTGCTCCAAACAGTATGTTATATAGTAGACTGAGAACCAATGAGACTTGAGAGAGGGAGGAGTGAAAAAGGAACAGCTGCACAGGGGAACCCGGTAGCCCCCTCCCTCTACTCCTTCCTATGGCCATATAAGGTCCTTCCCCTTCCTATGGTCAGCTTTAACTTGATGAGCATTCACATTCTATTCTGTTTCATTAAAAATATCCTACTTTTACCAATGACAAAAAGAAATACAAATGTCACAAGATATGCACAAGTAAAAAGTTGCATCATGTTGTTCACAGTGGGGCCATTTTAAAAATTGCATCCTTCACAATGGAGGTGATCTATCACCTCTGGCTCATTTTTAATCCCAGGTGACTGAAACATCTGTCAGGGTGACTGAATGTCGATAGAGCCATACAGCAGGGGTGAAGGAAGTGGAGGGAGAGGAGGGGATGCAGATCCATGCAGGAGTGATGGCTTTGAGACCGCCACAATCTCATCTAGATATAAGTATCGCTCAACAGCGTCTGTGTGTGTGTCTGTGTGTATGTGTGTAAGATAAAGGAGCCACATACTTTGTATAATGCATAAATAGATCCTAATTTTTCCATCTGATGGATGCTTTTATCCATAACAATATCACGGTTGCCTGTATTAAGGTGAGACCCTACAAGCGTGGTAGAGATAGCTTGTCATACTTTTATCCTCCGATGGTCTACTGGAAGATGTGTAACGCATGACAACAAGCCTCCCGCGTTGCATTCAAGGGCAGTCATAAAACCAACGCTCAGGAAAGTCTGCCTTTCTCCATCTTTAACAGACACGGTTATCAGATATTTATTGAGCATAATTAAAGAAGTCAGGCCTGTGTTCAGTCCCACAGCATGTTTCTCTGTAATGACATATGGACCTAATCTTTGTGTTTTTTGGAATATGATTTCTTGGGTTCATCAGGTGCCCTTCTGCTTTGGAAAATGCAGCAAAGTTATGCTGCATGGCGTTGTGGTTATTACACTGTATTCCTCTCCTACCATGTATTCCTGTACATATACTGAAATGATGTCTGCTACATCTGCTGTGAAGATCCATAGCACAGTCAAGCCCAGCATCCACAATATTTACCCTCAGAATAGATGATTCCACACCTCACGATGCATGCCTAGTGCCACAGCAGGAACTATGCTGACCTTTACAGCATATAATAAGGCAAGGAAAAGTGTGTGGAGGTCTCAGTCGAGGGGGGATGTGCAACGCATTCAAAATTCATGCAGGGTACCCCAGGATTCTTCCCTAAAGCTGTGCTTGTAAACACATTTGAGTTTGGTCTCAATGTTTCTTACTAAATATGTTTTGCATGTCTCGTTATGGTCTAACATGTTAAATGCATGTCCTCACTCACATATTTTAAAGTGGATTTTTTAAATAAGATTTAAAATCCAATTTTTTTTATAATGTTTGCTAGCGTATAGTCTTCTCCTTCTGTCCCTTTTTGCCTATGCTTTCTGAAAATATAACTCTTCAAAAGCATCCATAATTTTTTCTTGCCTATTTCACATTTCTATCTAATCAGCTTGCATCTTTTACAAATTGAAAAAAGGTTCAAGTGAAATCAAAGGCTCAGGTTTGCCATGGTACCAGCTGTCCAATTAAAGGCAACAGCTAATTGTTGTTTGTAGTAGTTTACGAGTTGATGTGTATTTCAGTAAAATATGAATTGATAGTACTGTAATTAGAAATGTAATTAGAATTATTCGTCTTTATACTGTAAAATTCCTCTGGTCAAACTGCCCGGTGCAAATGTCATAAAACCAATTTGGCTTTCCATTAGAAAAAACACCCAGAGAGAGGGCGTTAAAATTCAATTTAACCCCCTACCCTTGACATCGCCTCAACCTGCTCTGTCACAATATCCGCTTGCATAATTGATTTGACAGTAATGGCTGATTCATAATGGTAAAATTAGCCATTTAAAGGCCTTTCAGCTGCTTACCACATTGATCTGTCAATGAAAAAGTGCTTAATTATAGTGCACTTTGAACAAAAGTGAGAACATTTATGATGTTGTCATGAATGAGTGGAAGAGGATTCCAGTGGCAACCTGTGAAGCTCTGGTGAACTCCATGCCCAAGAGGATAAAGGCAGTGCTGGAAAATAATGGTGGCCACACAAAATATTGCCACTTTGGGCCCAATTTGGAAATTTTCACTTAGGGGTGTATTCACTTTTGTTGCCAGCATTTTAGACATTAATGGCTGTGTCGAGTTATTTTGAGGGGACAGTACATTTACACAAGCTGTACAATGACTACTTAACATTGTATCAAGGTGGCATTTTGTCAGTGGTGTCCCATGAAAAGATATAAGGAAATATTTGAAGAAATGTGAGGGGTGTACTCACTTTTGTGAGTTACTGTATCTTACTACCAGTTGGCTGGGGTCATGTCCGTTTGGTTTAGGTAATGGATTTAAAGACTGTGGGCTCTTGAGGCTTAAAGCATCAAACAGAAACTGAAGACTGCTGTTTGGAAAGTCATCTTCCTGTGCAGCATCACCCAGCCTTATTTGCAATATAAAAAGATTGCTGCTCAATGCCCCATGTACTTTTTTATTTATGTTTTATAAAAAATGGTTAAAATCCCAATAAAGGCAGGCTGCCTGGATGCTTACGTGGCTGGCTCAGCCACCTGCATCTATTCCTGTCTTCTTTTGCTTAATTAAGATACAGATATCGGTTCATGGGATCGGACGCCATTAATGAGTGATGCTAAATCCTAGGGGTCACAGTTGGCGCTGTTTCATGTGCTGCTTTTGATCATGCCTGTTAGTGTCTCTCTGAATTATAGCGAGCCCAGGCTATTTACCTTATTTTTTTATTCATTGTTTGTCTTGTTTCATTCCTCTCCCATCTCTCACTCAACTCAGTCTTGAGTTGACGGGGATAAATGAGGAATTCATATTTTAGGGACAAGAAGCTGTTAAGGCCTGTGTTTACACACTTTTCCTGATTCCATCCACTTCCACATTGAAACTGCTAGATAGCATCTCGATTGACATGTGGTCCTCTAAAGCACGCACACAGCTTCACTATGCTGGAGATTTGTGGCTAATCCGAGACCTTCATAAAGCATGTGCTGGGCCTTAGCGACACATCTGTCAGTCTAATGTCCACTAGCATGGTCTGGACTGTCTTCTCCTAATCCATCTGTGCTCTGCAGAGATGGTCTGCTGCCAACTGGACCTTTGCTAAGCCTTTGGAGAAGCCCACTGCACAGAGGCTCCTGCCAACTTGCTGGAAGTTTTTATTTATATCTTACTGTTTATTTCACCGTTCCCCGTCAACTTCTTATTTTTCTAACACTTGCCTGGTTAAGTGAGTATGTTGACAAATGTTTTCGCTGATGAATCAGATGCTTGTGCCATTCGCTTTGATGTTGCCATGCGATCAGGAGTCCATGGAAAGAGGGCAACTCTAATCCTAAGCACAGAAGGTTGAATAAGGCCAGTGACTTTGATCTTGCTCATGCAAAAAAAACAGTAATTTTCCACTACAGTGCCACCGTGCTGGTAATATTGGATTAAAAACTCGGTCTTTTCTTCTGCTGTCCACTCATGTATAGCCCAAGGTGTGGATGAGGTCTGTCGGGGACGCTTCGGCATGCTGCACAATACAGATAGAGAGCGAGAGAGACAGAGAAAAAGCTATTTTGACACATCTTCTGCAGTGCCAGAGGAAAGGCAAATTTAGCACAGCACAACATGAGGGTATGATAACTCAAACTGGGCAAAGTTTGTTGACAGACAACCTGTTAGTGCTTTTCTCAGGCTCTACCTGTTTAAATCATCGGCAAAGTAGCATGTAAATAGATAAATATTGTAATAGCAAGCTGCGGTAGATGTAAGGATTTGTGTGTGTGTGCCTGAAGTTTAAGTAAGCCATATTTTCTGAAGGGCAGTGCTGTTTTTTCTCTCTCCTCCAAGAATTCAGAGTTGTGGAGCTCATTGGCAGCCAATCACATTCACACAGCAGAGAAGTCAAAGGACCACAGCAATTGGAAGTTCAGATAATGAGTAATTACCCAAACTTAACAGCCTTGGTGATGGGCCATCTAATAGCAGATGATGGATCCGGTAATAGGTTTTCAACAAGTGTTCATATTGTCATAACCAGTTTCATTACCAAAAGTATCTCCTGCACTGTTCAACTTCTAAACCGGATCCTGTGCCAAGCGAAAGACAAAGGACATCATTTTGCAGAGCTGTGCTCATTCAAGTAACACTCGCCCAACTCTTCAGTTCCTCTCATACAATACTTTGCGTTTTAGCTCAATCTTTCTGTTTAACATCACACAGAATGACCATTTCCAGCTGAATAAGGCAGGCAGTTGTTTTCAGTTTAAATCTAATAGTAGATCATAACTGTACGAATGTCTAATTTCACATGAATTAGTTCAGAATTCCCCTTACTTTCACTTTTCCCTGCGTGTGGTTTACCTTTGAATGTTAAACATGCAGTGTCTGTCAACATATTTGCTTACATGTCTCTTGAAAGACTTGCAATCTTGGTGAAGATTGATCTAAATATGTCTTATCATCCTTTCACGCAGGCGACAAGTGACAGGTTGGTATCAGACGTTCAAAAAGAAGAAATGTAACATGCCATGGTCGCGTAGTGATCTCATCTCTGCACATGTCGGGGAGCCACAGCAAAGTGATAAGATGGAAGGCTAGCAGGAGAAAGAAAGAAGTTGAAGTAAAGATGCAGATATTTGCAGGCTGCGTGTGTTTATGTATGGCGTGATCTGGTGGAATAAGATACACATTTCCACATGGGCTTGTAATGTGAAGCGTACATGTGTGAAAGTCTACCTCGGTTTGCTGTGCTCTTCGGTTGCTTGACAGAACGAGGAAGATGTATTTCAGACAGGGAAATACTGAGCGACTTAACCTTTGACATGCCAGAGGCACAGAGAGCTGAGCCATCTCTTTTCAGGGTCAGTGAATTTCCTTGTTCCGGGGTGTGAATAAGAGATCATGTGCGCCCAAAAACAATATGAGTGTGAAGGGAAAGCGAGGAAGGACAGTCAGAAAACATAAGGAAAAAGGAAATTGGATTGGCATAGTTTGAGACAGTGCAGGCTAGAGAGGTGTGACGGAGAGTGCAGCAGAGCCAGAGATCAGGTCATATTTCATCACTGTATGTCCAGCGGAGACCAGGGGGAGTGTTGAAAGGCCATCAGCAAGGCCTTAAAGGAGCGTCACTCCAAGGCTTAAAGAGACTGTCAACACTTGCTTTGTGATGCTGGTGCACTGTTGAAGGTTTGGCGGTAACTCGTCAAACAAAAAAAAAATTCATTTTCTCATACCTCTGTGTGTGCTGCTAAAATTTGCAGAGGATCCCCAGATACCCTCTCTCTGTGTGTGTGTGTGTGTGTGTGTGTGTGTGTGTGTGTGTGTGTGTGTGTGTGTGTGTGTGTGTGTGTGTGTGTGTGTGTTGTGTGTGTGTGTGTGTGTGTGTGTGTGTGTGTGTGTGTGGTGTGTGTGTGTGTGTGTGTGTGTGTGTGTGTGTGTGTGTGTGTGTGTGTGTGTGAGAGTGAGAGATCAAATTTGCTTACCTCTTTGAAACCTCCAATGCATGAGTCTGAGTGTGTGATTACGTGTGAGTTAATGAATGTGTAAATGCGTTGGCACGGTGCTCACATGTTGTGATCAGATTACTACCATGTTTGTCAATCTTGACAACGCAGCAAAGAACTAAACTGTATTTATTTTATTCATTAATTCATACATTAGCCAGAATTGTGGTCCCTGCTATCTAGGTTCCAGACCCCTAATACTGTATTAACCTAAGCGATATTTTAAATGATCTGCCATGGAAGTTTTGTGTTCTAGTTCTAGACTTACACAAATATTGCCAAACAATTGCCCTTATAGACTTGCAAGTGGATTGCTACGTTATTATTATAAGTAACTTACAGGAAAGATTTATAAAATGTGGTAAATATTGAATCGGTGGAGGCCAAGATATAACACACAATATGAAAGATGGTAAATGCACCAAACTTTCAACCTCTAGTGTGGCAGTCAAAATGCAACCACAGCATACTATTTTTCCCCAAACAACAATTTATGCCAAAAAAGAGGCTCTGATCACACAAAATATCTACACATAGAGGCGTTTGGTTTGGGCATTTAAGTTATGTATTGCCCTATTTTGCCTGTTTGTCACTCTGATTTCCTGTTTCAACCCAACTAAAGACATCCTGCAGTACGGTTTTTAAAAACTATAAATCAGTTGTGACCAAAAAGTCAACATCATTCTAGTAAATGTGCATATAGAAGTCATGAAACATTTAAACGGCACACTGTTTACAGCTATCACGATCCACTTTATCTTCCACTGTGGACATTTGATTTAAAGAGAGCACAGGGTTCAAATTTATTGCGGTCGGATTCACCAGCCTCCTCCCACCCAACACCATATCTGCCCTCATCGATCACAGTGGATGGATTGGTGCAGATCCTGTTTTTTTTTTTTAGTTGAATGAACTCACTCTCCTTGGACCGTTTTGAGATACGGTACATCGCATACCACATGTAATAAAACAATCAATGAGGGCACACACACACATATACACATATTTGTCTCCCATTCTTAAGTATGAATCTACCATCATGTGCATTCTGGATGTGTGTGTGTTTGGAGCATGTGTTGTTGTTGTTGTTGTTTTGACGCGGCTGCCTTTTCTCCTCCATCGGAGCCGGATTGGCAGCGACGAGAGGCAATTTGTCGTTGAGCAGCAGGTGGTTGGGTTAATTGCCCACGGTGCTGGTTGGAGAGAAAGTGTCTCGATGAGTGTAGAGTGACTTCTGCTCTGGCAGGGCTCGAGTCCGGATAAAGAACAGCAGTAAGCATATTGTCATCTCCCACCTCGTCACCCTAATCAGTACTGCTATGCACTCCCATTGTTCAACTGAACTGGCTCGCTTCCCGGAGGAGTTCTCCCTTTTCTCTCTCTCTCCCTGCTCTACCCTTTTTCTTCTCCCGCGGTGCCACCCACATCCTCTTCTCAGCCCCTTATATCTCCAGATTCACTCCCTTTCTCTTTGGCTCTGTTGCTAATGGTGCTGGATCTCCCCTCCCTCCCCCGTCTTCAGCATCAAACTCTAATGTATCTGTATCAATCCTCCCATCTCCTTCTCTGCTTATTACCTTTCCTCCATCCTCTCCCTATGGTGCCTTCCCTCATTTCCTCTTCTGTCCATCTAACCTTGCTCCTGCCCTTTCTCCCTCTATCTCTGCCCCCTATTTCTCCCTTTCTCCGTGTCCTCTCTTAGCTTTCTCTTCCCGAAGGAGCAGGATATTGATGTAAACACACACTGAGCTTTGAGTGGTTCTTAAGCTGCTCTGACCGATCTGCAGGCCTTCAGCCATTGTCCCGGCATCTGTATGAAGAGACTTGATTTCCAATAGGCTTATCCCACCAGTCCTCCCAGTGGAGAGTCCATAAAAAGATGGTGAGGGGTTTTGACTAGCAGCCTCTGGGGCTTGGCTGGACTGAGCATGCCGGGCTGTCAGTGTCACGGCTCCACCGTGGTAATGGATCAAAGAGATGTGGGCGGCGGATGAGAGGCAGCGCTCTAATTAAGTATTTCAGACCACGCCGGCAGAAATAAAAGTGGAACTAAAAGGATGGTTATGGCAATGACGGCTAAGGAAAGCAACGCAGCCACGCAGAATTTGATGAAAATTGTGTAAGTTTGAATGCCGATCATGCACGGTGGACTTTGACACAAAAGACTGTGGTTCGGGTTCTTGTACCACCAGCTTTGTTGTGGGGTGCAAGGCATTTTTTTTTCTGTCTAAATACCATCCATTAGTGTGCAGTGGCCAGCCATCCTGTAGCTTTTTGGTCACACTTTAGTTGTTGTGTCCACAAAACTGTGTAATTTGATATTACTTTTCAGCAAAATAGGAGTTTACCCTAAAATAACCAAAGTAAATATGTATTCATTAGTCATGCATTTTTGGAAATATTATTCATTTTTTAATGAACTGTATTCTTACCCGTAGACAAAAAAACAACCAAACGATTAAAAGCTTCCCCTGTTTTCGCTATCATTAGTACCAAGTTACACAGTTGTTTCCCTCGATCTGCCAAGGAAATTATTAGAAAAAAAAGCCTTCACCAAAATATAACTCCTCCTAACATTGTGATATAGTCTGTAGCTCCATGTTGTGATGTTTTGGCGACAGTTCTAATTTTGTAAGTGTATCTAGTAGAACAGTGAAAAGAGTTACAACATGTGGAAGTTTTAGGACTGATTATACACCCATACCAGTGTATGAATAAATCACTTTGGCTGCTCTGTAGTTTAAGTTTGCACTGCAAGTACCGAATCATGTTGCCCTGGTGGTGGTGAGCATTTGAAAGTATTGCATAGCAGAGACCCTCTAAAAGGCTATTTAAATGTTAGTTTCTCCCAATGTTGGTCATATTGATATCCTATTTAAAGAAAAGAAAATGCCTTGTAATCCTTATAGTACATTGGACATTTATTTTGTATTTATATTCTTCATAAATACTGTATATAACTGGTTGATTTAATGTTAACTGCATTGCTGCTTTCAAGCAACATTACTCATCATGATCTTAAATGACGGTATTAAGGTAAAAAGGACTTCTTGATGTTTTGTGTATTCAAAACACATTTCCCAGCCAGGAATATTAAGTTTCGACTTGAATTTGAAATACAGTTCTGCCAGTATCAAGGAATCTTGGGCAGGCAGCATGCATTTGTAATGTTGTTCCTTGCAGGGGTTGTAGAGGAGGGGAAGGTTAGGTTCAGGAAAGGTAGGGCAAGCAAGCGCACACAATACATTTTATAATATTATAATGACTACAATACCACTTATAGCTGCTAATACTTCCGTACCCTACTTGTGGATATTTCCTTTTTTTACAAGTCCAAATACAAAGCCACATTCTGTACCTGACCTTCTACACACAGTATGGAATGGAAATGCCTCTCAAAAGGCTTGTCTGCACACTGACATTTCTTTTCACAGCAGATGATTTTTGTTTTTGTGTCTTTTTTTTATATTTTGGCTTTACACTTTGTCTCTGTATTCTTCTCCCCAACCTTTCTCTTCAAAGTGGCATAAAAGCCACCCCATCATGCCTGACCATCAAAGAGCAACAACCAAAGCACCGGCGCTCTGCTGGGCCGCTGTCATTTTCCCTCTTTTAAACAACAAACCAATGGGGACCTTCAAAAAACGTGTGGACACTCTTGATGAACGCGCACCTACTTCACACGGTGGACTCGGGAGATCTGGGCCTTGTCTCTAGTTCTTTGCTCTTGGTTTTTGTGTTTTGATGTGATTTGTCACAGAGTTTGAGTTGGCATAATTGAATCCTTTGACAGAGATCACAGTCGTTAAAGAACCTGTGCTCATTTTAGCCGTCGGGGATAAAGACATCAAACAGCAGTACACCTCGTTCACTCACGTCCGGGCAGAAACAGATAACCAAAATCCAAAAGCAGTGTCCTTCGTGGTCAATTAAAGTGTCAGTTTTAAGTAATTCCCAACAGGGTGCCCTGGGTAATTAGCTATTTATCATATTGACGTTGCTCGACCCTACCTTACAAACTCATGTTGAATATAAATATAAGTTTAGTTGGAGATTTATTATAAAGGTCTTTATGCTGAGATGCCCTGTTGTCTGTTTTGAGCTGATAGCAGCAGTGTCTGGAGGTAGTAAAAAATAAAACTACAATTTATTGTCCAATTGCTATAAATAACACATTTTGTTTGCAGATGAGAAATCTTGTAAGACCAAAACTTATTTTGCACAAGAACCATATCAATAAAAAAATGAAGTTTATCTGCAGCTCCTTAGTGCTATCCTGTTACAGTGCCTATGTACATGCAGGTGAAGTTCACGCTAACTGGGGTATTGGGTCCTCGGGGTGATAAAAACAGCCTCTAGCCACTTGTCTGAAATGCTTTTCTCCAGCAAGAATTGACATCCTTTGGTGTTTTGATGTCAACATAATGTTTATCAGAGTTAATAACATAGGACAGGATGCCCCAGATTTGGGTTCACTGCTTGCCAGCTGACTGATCGGCTGAGACTGTCATTCAAGCAGGCATACTGCCGAAGATACCTTTTACTTAAACATTTACATTTTCTCAGGAGTAGCATCTTGTGGCCACTATTCCAAGTTCAGACAACGCACTACCAGTCTGACCCAACAGGGCATCGGGTAAAAACAATGGCATTGAGCGTGACTATTGCGCATTTAATCCCCTGTTGTGCAACATACTGTAGAACAACCGGCTGCTCATCTGGGACGCGTCACGATGCCCCAACATAGACAACATATACATCTGAAATGTTCCGCCTTCTCCAGCCATGTATATAAACATGGTGGCGTGTAAGAGAATTGATGTTGCCAGTGCTGCGAGGTGGAACTGTGAAACAGAGGAAAGGTTACGGTCATTATCTTTATCCTATTTTTTTTACTTTTTATTTTTTTTAAGATATTTTTTGGGCATTTTTATGCTTTATTTGATAGTGCAGAGAGACAGAGGTGAAATGGGGCAGAGAGGGGAGTGACATGCAGAGAACGACCTCTGGCGGGAATCGAACCCGGGTCTGCTGCTGGGCCCGGCCCGGGAGGGGGACGCCTTACCAACTGAGCTAAAGGCGCCCCCCCTTTATCCTATTTGTAGGCTTTTCTGAACACCAGAAAGCCACTATCATGCTCACTGCTTCAGACACCATTGTTCCTTTACATTCTTGTTCCCAGAAGTCAATCCCCAGCTTGTTCTTCCATGGTATTTATTCTAACACTATTAGTCTTTGCAATAAATCATAAAAAAACTGTTGGTTCATTGGTACCTTTTGTTTCACATGCATTTAGTTATATTTATTCAAATCAAATCAGTTTTATTTGTATAGCCCAATATCACAAATATACATTTGCCTCAGTGGGCTTTACATTCCATACAATATGATACAATATGACACCCAATTGGTTTATTGCCAATTAAGCATCAAGTAAGTAGGCAAGAAAGGACAAACATCAGGACAGTTTAGGATCCTACAGTGTGGTGATGGAGCTCATTACTTGTTGATGTCATGGTGTCTGTGAGGCTGTCAGCAGTGACTGTCGTCACACTGGACATATACTGTCCATACAGAGAGCAGCCGCGCTGTCAGACGCATCAGAGAGGGATTGTGCAGCTCTGACCGGGACACAGAGGATAGAGACACGTTGAAAGGTTGAGGTATTGAATTTTACTTCCTGACAGCTTAGTGACCTTTGGGCTCTCAGGGGGACCAGACAGAGATGGATTTTGCATTCGTCCGCCACTCCTCCCACAGGGTTAAGAATTAATGCTCCTCGCAATCTCTCTGCTGCCTCCCGGCTGAACTGCATCTGCAAGCACCCATGTGCAACGTGGCGGTGCACAAGGGAACACCTTTCGAGCCAAAGCGGTTATTCTCATCTCAACTTAAGCAATTAGAGGAGAATCATGGGAATGGGCTCGACATGATAGTGGGTAGTCACATTAATTTGCATTGCAGCAGCTGTGGAGAGGGTGTTGAACCTCGCAGTGGCAGGACAGTTCAAGAAAGAGGGCAGCGCACCCACACAGTAAATTGTACCCCGTACTCACCTGTTTCCCTCTTCACACCCTTAGAAGAACTGCTATTCATAAATATATGCAGCATGACTGGGCCAGGTCCCATGCTAATGCACTGAATACCAATGAGACCGGCCTTGGCTCTCAGACTGCCTGGCAGCTTCTTCTTTGGTGCCTCTGGGCAGAACTTACAATCTCTCATCCCCCTTCCTCTGGCTTTAAGGTGAAAGGTACAAATCACAGTTTCATCTGACGGCCTCGCTAACTCTACACTGCATCGCCTGGTGTCTTTAGGAGATACCAGATAAGAATACACTTCCATGAGCTGACTTGTTTTATCTTGGCTGTATTGCACAGACAGAATGAGCACCGAGTGTTACTTTCCCTCAATGTGCCCCCTCACTGACTCTTAGCTGTGCTTGCGTTGTCCTGCTTTGTTCCAGCAGGGTGAGCAGGAAAAGGCTTTAGTGCTGCTTAGACGGTGTAGTCACGTACCGCTAGTCTTCCTGGCAAAGTGACCAAGTGTTGAGAATGATAGACCTAGAATGACAGCAAGTGATTCCATTCTCCATCTATCTTTCAAGGCATCACAGGCAGCGGCCAATGGGGTGGCGGCTGTCTACAGTCCATTACTCCAACTGGCCAATGAGCCATCTACATGAAGAGCCTCATTGATTTCCCTTTACTCTTGCTTTGTGAAAATATACAGAGTTGGGTGGAGTTAAATACTGATAGATCAAGAGGTGGCTCACTGGACAAGGGCAAAAAGCAGCCTGGGGAACGTTACAATGCTGAAAACCCCCGGTTTATAATCTGTTTGCACCTTTACATTGAGGAGTTAGTAAAACGAGCTTTGAAGTCTGTGGAAAATATTCAGTGTCTCGCTCAGGGACACTTCAGCGGGACAGTTGCATGCCAACACTAGGGACTTAGCCCAGATCATCCAGCTAAAAGGACCGTGTCCGCTCGTACTGAGCCACCACACTGCTGCAGTATTTACAACTCCCAATATTCAGAGAATCCAGCATAGATTCTTTATGAGCATGTCACAATATTGGTGTGAAAAAGCCCCTCTATTTTTCATACTACATCCTTTCTGCTGGAATATCTATATTGTAAGAAAATAGATTTTTGCACTCTGTGCTGAATTTAGAAAAAAATTGGAAATGCTGCATGAAATCCTTTTGATACCTGCACTCCTCCACTAATGTCATATTGATATCGCAATAAGAACAGCATGACGGCTCGTAAAAAACGTCATTGAGAAGAGCCTAGTGTTGTGTTTTTCAACTGCTGCTGTTTATTGGTTCCAACAAGGCTCAGTCATTTTGTTATGGATGTGGACTTAGTGGAGTCCCTCCCCCACAACAAACACCCCTCATGCCCTGCTAGTACAAAGAAAATTAGACATATTGCACCATAATATTACAGGAGTAACTGTGTGAACACCATGTTTTAATTTAGTCTTTAATGCGGAAATGCACAAGATACCTCTACTTTAACTCCAGATATATCAGTATTAATAAACACATGGCTTATAGGATCGGTTCCTTTAGCTGCCTGAAGACGGACTTAATAGTAGTGTAAATTCCCTTCAAAATAACATGCATCATGAGTTGGTTTATTATATAAAAATAGGATGGTTGAGAATTTGTTTTCCATTTGAAAGCTAATTTTGACAAGAACAACGACATGACGTGAAAGTAGTATGATCATACCACACCCAGCCCGTTGAATACCACCAACCTCAACAGCAGTAGCCTGGAAATCCAGACTCACCGCTGGCAAATTCATATTTGCTCAGAATACTGGTCTGGGCACGAACCATTGGAACTCATTAACTATGTCGGAAAATTCTGAGCTACCAGTCAATTCGTACTATCTGATATGGGCGTAACCGGATGAAGACAGTGCTGCACGTCAAAGTCGTGATGGTAAACAACAAAGATGGAAGCAGGTTGATTGTTTGGAACACCATCTTTCATTAGCAAGAAAGAGGAATTTTCTGTTTTGCCGACTGACCACTGCAAAGGTTTAATTTACCAGTTAGACCCGCTGTTTGTTGAACGAACGGGGCTGAATACGTCACCTAGTTCATTGCTCTGATAGGTCGTACTACTTTCCACTTGCGTGCACTAGTATTTGAAATGCTTGCGTTGGTGCCTCACCTTGAGTTGGGAAGATATATTGCTCATCGCCAGACCCTACATCATTCTAAATGTGGATCTGGATTCCCAGGCTACAACAGCAGCAGAAAACACTAGAAAATGTGCAACATGTCGGCAGCCTTAACAATAGGAATTATACTGTAGGTGTCAAAACAAATACATGGTTTAGATGATAATTCAACCGCAGTGGATTTGAGTGTACTTCAGCGTAGCCTGCGATGTGTTTTTTGCCCACTTATCCCCCGTCCATCTCTCTGCTGTGTCAATGTCGATCGTAGCGTGTTATAACGAGAGTGTGAGGATACGGCGGCAGAATACAACAGCTGGAGGCATCGGTGTTGCTGGCATCGGGTTAAAATACCACCTCCAACTGGCATTGTGCCCTCAAACTAACCTGTCAACCCCTCTGAGACCTGTTCCTCCCCACAGCCTTGATGGCCACTTAACTCACACCAGAAAACACGTCCCAACAAAGGTCAAAAAAGAGCTGTCGGGGAGATTGACGGACTGTTTTTGGCGAGGAAGAGAGACAAATTAGATTTTTGTTTTTGGTGATGGTATTGCGGTCATTGGTCTGGAGGGAGTTTGCTGATACTTGGTGTCATGGCCTGGGGCCTCATTTATCAACGGTGCGTACGCACAATAGAGTGCGTACGTGGCTCACTAAGCAACATTTGCGATTTATCAAAAGTATACTTTACGGGAAGAAGTGCGGTGTTCCACGCACAATATAACCCATGCGTACGGACAAAAAGTGGAGAAAGGAGAACTGGCGACTCCAGTCGGCACATGTATGAAGTGCGAGAACGAATGTGTTTGTGTAAAATTAATCCAGATATAGGCCTATTATAAGCCATGTAGGTCTATCATATAGGGAGTTCCTTTGCAAAACGGATGAAGCCATTCTTACAACTAATGAACAAATGCCTCCACGGATTTTTCCATGGAGTGATACCAACAAAAACAAAACGAATTAGGATCTTAAATAGTCTACAAACGGAGATATATGAGTGCAAATAAAAACAAAACAGCAACGTTCGAATAAGCTCTGCAGTTATTAAAGAATAACCTATCTGCATGTTGTGGAATTAATTCTGATAATATTGAGGTGGAGATACAGCCTATTACTTTTACACTGACGCTGTTCTCGATGCCTGAGTCAGGCAGACAGGAGTGCACCTTTTCATACACTAATGATAAGCCTACTGTACATCACATAGGCTACTGTGATTTTTTTCACGGCTTTTAGTCCGTTTTATGTGTTTTTCTTTGTGTTTAAGCACGTCGCAATTGTGTTTTGAAAGGGACTGTGAAGTTTATTATTAACCCTCCGCCGCCCGCCACTGCCCCGGGATGAATTCTCTGAATCTGTATCTCATGGGGGGTCTCAGTGCCCCCCGCTCGTGGCACAAACACTGTTGTGTGAGGATATGCACTTTTTTGCGTCCACTTTTATGTCGGATCACTTCTTTTTATTTCGGCCACAGCGTTCACAGAGATCGCCACAGGCTGCACTCTGACGCCTTTACGCTCACACTGCCACCAAACTATATTTTCCCTGGTCGCCACTTCTCCAACGGGTACTTCGGGGTGACCGCAGTGATCCACACCGTGTGGAGTCTATTTTTCCATTTCCCTTTCAGTCGGCGATTGCCACTACCGCCTTCATGCACTCAGTAAATGATATTAATTCGGGCGTGTCGATGACTATGTATGGGTAAATATGGGCGGTACGTGAAACCCGCAAAGGCTGCGCCACATTTAGAGTTGATTGTGATTTATAAAGGGAAACAGGCGTAGGACGTGAGTGCGCACTGCTTCATAAATCGGAAAATATCTTTCGCACGCACTGCCCTAAATCCTACGAAAGCAACCTTCTAACGCAAATCCTACGCAAAGTTTGATAAATGAGGCCCCTGGTATTTCCTCTCTGTTTCAGTGTTGGCCTCTGCCCTGTCCTCCTGCCCACTCAGCCTTAGTCATGTCAGGTCTTTTCATGTCATCCCCGGCGCCCTCCCTACCTGCTTTTCAATGTCCGGAACCCAGAGTTTGGGATATATTGCTCATCAATCTACAGCCTAGCCAGCTGTGGACATCTTCTTGTTTAAAGTACTTCTAACAACCTATTATGCTTATACATCAGCTTTATGGATAATAATGAGTAATGAATGAATAAGTCATGTACTAAATATTAAGTGTTTTAAGTTATTACAAAGATGATTTTTACGATTTTATCGCCCATGCGTTATAAGTTTCTCCTGTCTTGTGGATATTATTATTCAATTTAAAAAAATACATGAAACAAGATCAAAACCCATGCTTTGAAATGTGCATCAAAGGCATGTATCGATAAAGAGATATATTAAATATCTAAGTGAAAGAGTAGGGCCATAACTATGTCAATTATGAAACCGACGTTATGTGCTCGGGAATTTATCTGGGAATGTTCAGTAGTTAAGGCATGTCTTTAGGCTGATTCTGATATAATTAGAAGTCATAGAAAACATAATCAAATAGTTGTAAAATTAAAGGGAGAATTTGCCTTTTGATAAGCAGCAGCCACCGATAACGCCTGCTACACAAATACCTAGTGTAGCACAAGTAGAAGTAATGAAATCGGATAACTGACTCAGTAATGTCTCTCCAAATGTATTTAGCATAAGCAAGTAGCAGTAAAACCCCAGAGTGTGTTGAATTTTGCTAAGGTGCTTTTTGTATTTTTAGAGTTCCACCTTTTGATTTGTAAGAGTTAAGTTTGAGTTTTTCCAGCAGTATACAGTATAATGTAGTTTGACTCTAGCGCCATCTGACGTTAACAGTCTTGAGTGTAATCAAATCTATCCAAGCTAAAGTTCCCCTCAACAGCAGGGTAATAGTTGTCTTGCGTTGACTGGTCGTTTCATTATTTTCCAAAAAGGTAGACAGGAATATAAAATCAGACCATGTTTATTATACAAAGGCCTCTGCAAAGATTTGTAACGTAACTCCCTTCAAGAGCACGACAAAGTACCAAGAAATAGAATTTTAAGAGCAAGTGGTTTTTGTAAAAATCCCTTGATTTAATATTTTCTGACTATTGTCTCACGTGACGAATGGTGCTGTCTTTGTTTCGTGAACTCTCCTTTGTGACAAGGTTTTTTTCATGTTTTTCTTCTTCCCCGAAGCCACTGAAATCCGTAATTACATTTCCCCATCTGTCTGCTCGCACAATCCCCCATACATCACCATCGCAACAATTCCATTAACTCCCACTGCGAAAAAGAAAAAGGAAAGTGGGATTGCATTCATAAACAAATAAGAGAGGATGCCGTTCAGTTGTTTGGGGAGGGGGGTGTTTGACGTGGTTAATCCCTCAAAGCCTTTTGCTTGGGGATGTTTTGAAAGCGAAAGCTATGGTAAGGAGGAAAGAATCAGTGGGCCTTGTTTCAACCTCTGCTCCCTCCTCCTCCTTTCCTGTGTCTTTGTCTCTATGCCCTTGGCACCAAGCATGCCCCAGTAAGATGCTGAAGTGTAAAGCGGAGATCACATGGGGAGTAATTACGGCGGGCTTAAAGCAACGAGGGTGTTCAAACGAAGGAAAAAAAAACAAAAAAGTTGATTAAACGACAGAACCGATGATGACCAAACTGTTACGGACACTAATGAGAATCTCTCGACAAATTACTGTCAAGGTAAGTGTGCTGGGAGGGGACCAGCACACTTATTAATACACGTATCCATGCAGGTGTACATACAGAGACCGTTCCCTGTAGTGTCACACTGGAAAACAGGTCTTCATGTTCACTTACTGTTTGGATTTCAATTTTCCATGTAAAACGATCTGTTTATCAATTATGTATGTATATATTGTGCTTAACCACTCCAGTGGCAACCTGTGAAGCTCTGGTGAACTCCATGCCCAAGAGGGTTAAGGCAGTGCTGGAAAACAATGGTGGCCACACAAAATATTAACACTTTGGGCCCAATTTGGACATTTTCACTTTGGGGTGTACTCACTTTTGTTGCCAGCATTTTAGACATTAATGGCTGTGTCGAGTTTTTTTTTAGGGGAGAGTAAATTTACACTGTTATACAAGCTGTACACTGACTACTTTACATTGTATCAAAGTGTCATTTCTTCAGTGTTGTCCCATGAAAAGATATAATGAAATATTTGAAGAAATGAGAGGGCTTTTGACTTTTGTGAGTACGCCCCTCTATCATAATCGTTTGGCATTTAGAGAAACACTGCACACGTACATCAGACACTCTATTCAGGTGGCATCACATGTGTAGGCAGCTAATTAACCGGCTTTTAAGTAGGTGACATGCCTATAAAAGTAACTCATCTATGTTTTATCATGGATAAAAGTAAGGCTCACTATTTCTTTTAAGTTATACTATTTGTATAAGCAGACAATTAGTGTAGTAGCAGAATTGTCTGCTTATACACCACTAAGTGAGGTAACCGTGATGCATTCAGGTGTCAGCTTGTTCCACACAGTTGAGCTCATGGACTGGGTTTTTCACATCAGAGATGGCCAACCTTAAACAGTGCAGTTTGTTGTGGGTAATGTGTGTCTTTGCTGCCTCAGTCAGTGTATATTTCCCTTGTGTGAAACACTGGTCACGGCGCCGTGCGAAGTGTCTCGTTTTAGGGGCCCAAATCAATAAATCAATCGCATGTCTTGTTTTTCTTGGATATACTTTTTTTTTTGTCTAATGGAAAGAAGGTGTACACAGGCTGGGTCGTGTGTGTTCTTGGTGTGCCTGGGTACACGACTGGAGGTAAAATCCCTTAAGGTCACTTTAACAATAGATGGTGTGAAAGAGTGACCACTGTGCTTTAACTGGCTGCTGCTTTATTCCCAGAGCAGCATGTTTAATTTAAACACAAACAGTCTTGAGCTGAGGGATTGGTAAGGAAACTCGTTTAGCTTTCTGACCTTAAATGGTGATGCTGCTAGGGGACTAAGGACTTTTTTTATTCACTTTCTAGAGCCAGACCTTCCCAGTTTGTCCGTGAATTACAACCATCCGGTCAAATTGGTTGAGGCACATTTGCGGAGTTGAGTTTTAAAGGTTAAAAGAACACATTTTAGGCTATATTATGAATTGATTTGTTTTCTTTCTTTATAACTGGCCCTTTTACAATATTTTAAATCTTCACGTTAACACTTCCCCCTTAACCCCAAAAAGAATCATGCTCTTTTAAACCCAACACTTACCCCAGGTCATCAAGCATTTATGAATTATTTCTGGGGGAAAGTCTTTGATCAGTGTGCTTCATCTCTGGTAACATTAAGGCTTTACAAATACACTCAAACATATAAATTCACTCACATGTGCAGACAGTGAGCAAAGCCCTGGAGATGGATAGTTGGCCTAATATAGTGTGCTTTAGACAAGGAGGGATGGGGTACAAACTGGAGACGGATGTACAGTCTGAGCCAAAATCAATGATAAAGACTTTCATTTCCAAACAAAATGAGGCGCCGGGAGTTGATCTATGGACGCGGGAGCTGACGTACAGACCTGGCTCCGGCACGTCCATCAGACAGACAGGAAAGCCTGACCTGAAATCAGACCCAGACAAATGACTGACAGAGCCAATGCTGCATTAGTTCCATACTGGTAATCGGATCAGAGTCGAGGGAGAGGGGGAGTAAACAATATATCTGTAGGAGACGAGTTCAGATGTAACTGTCCCTCTGTCACCAAAATAACACATATTCAACTTACCTCTGCAAGAATATAAAAGCTTTATTTTACGAATGATTGCATATGTTGGTATAATGGAAGCTCAAGTCTGCTTGAGATATGTATTGTCTGCAGCCACTGATCGTATATTCACGCTGCAGGCAATGAGATGAAGTCACTAGAAGTCCATTCTTTTCCTGCTGAGCTGAGCAACATCATTTTTTTTTATCGAGTACCAAATATGAGCAGGGCTACAGGGTACTAAGTGTTTGTGATTTTTCAGAAGCTTTCAATTAAATGCAGTCAGTGAAGATTAGACTTCCATCTTTATTATATTCTCAGCTGCATGCACAATACACAATAACAGTCCTGCCAATGGTTACCATTGGTCAACAGGTGGCAGTAAGTTTCCAAGATTTGCTGCAATGCACCAACAAAAGCAAGGTAGAAGAAGACTGCAAGCTGGTAAACATGGACGTTAAGAAAGCTGGATATTCAATTGGCCTTGCAAATTCTTTGAGGGAGGAAATGCAGTGAACACATTTGTTTGACCCCAGGGATGGACACAATTAATTTCAGTGTGATGTTAAACCTACACCATACTTTGTCTGGTTTTATAACGGTTAATTAAAAGCTGTTGCATTAAACTTTTTTTAAATTTTAAATACATTTTTGGTATATTCATTGCACGCATTTAGCACGTGCAATGTTAACTTGGTGCAGCAATACAACACATTAAATAATTCACTTACCATGAACTACACAAAATCAGCCCTCTAATGGAAGTAATGCATATGCACAGAATAAACTAAAAGGATTATATTTGTATTCACAAAAGCAGGTATAAAAGTCATAATTAGAGGTTTCATGTGAAACTGCACAATGGTTGAGATTTAAAATGAGTATTGAGGGCGTGGCAGAGTAATTGCAGGGCCATAGCAAGCTTATTCAATGGCTAATAGAGATTAATTAGATAATTTCTGCATGCGGGGGATAAATGAATTAATGTACAATGCTCTGACCTCGATGTCTGCAACCTCTAGCATATCTAACTGAAGCAAGCCCTTGAATTATGTTTTTAGAATCTCTTATTATTCTGTGTAGTAAATGTAAATTAGATTCCAAGTCTATGCATGTTTTGAATTGGCACAATTAGTTCAACCATTAATAACACAGTAATGTTGTCATTGGATTAATATGCTTTCTCACCAAGAGTCTGGTGAGAAGATTGATAAGACTTTCATGTACATGTGTACCTGGAGCCAACACCTATCGATTCTGTCTAAGAGGAACAACATCTATCTATTTCGCAACTGCACAGTTAACTTTCTTCGACTATTTTCATCTTTGTACATGATTGTTAGAGTTTCATATTAAGACTCACACTCATACCAGCATCCTACAGTGAGGCAACACTAAAAAGACCTTTAGGGTGCAATTACAGGTGCCGTTTGGCTGTGGTTAGCAAAGTACCGCCCGCAGCGGATAAATACCTAGTAGTCATGGTTAAGAACTTCTTGAAGGCTGTCTAGACGTTCGCAGCATGTGCGCTGCTTGACATGTTTCTGAAATGCTTAAAAGTATGCATTAAAAAAATATATTTTAAAAGAAAAGAAAGAAGTGTGGTGGATTTGAATATCCTCTATTCATCAAGAGTTGCTGAGCAGATAGACTCTAAAGGTTGAGGTCACGGGGAAGAAGTAGAACATCCCTAGATGGACGTGTGTTTGACTTGGTGTTGCACAAATGATGAAACGATCTGTCTATTAGTAGAAAATTTAAGACACACGATACACCCCACACACAGATATAAACGAGTCCTGTAACTAATCTCGAGGTGCCATGCGGCTCTCTCACTGCTGCTTCAATGCTCCATGAAATCCTCTGTATTGTCTGATGGAAACTCCTACAATAAACTTGGAACACTGATTTTAAGAGTCCTGTCTGAAGTCCCTTACAGTCTGCCTTGGTCAAGCCATGGGGATCATTTCGGGTACTACAGAAGCATTAAAGCCACTACGAGTAACTTTGTCAGTTGGCGGCCCTTTGGACAAAAGGGGTAGTATTTTTACGACGCCAGCTGTCGTAAAGTTGTTTTCTAGCGCGTGCCGGCCGTGCGAGTGTCAAATTAGGACGCAATATAGTGCATGTTCGTGTGTTGAAAGCAAAGCTAGAAAAGTTTAAGACTCCACATCACTGTGGCAACACAACCTATCTATCCGCTCAGACAGCGCAAAGAAAAGTCTGATGAATACATGAGAGTGATGGCTCCTGCAAGTTTCAGTAAGTTTAAAGAAGTGCCACACTGTTACTGTCTTTGAAATGCATTTAGACATTTTAAGGGGAAAACAGATAATGATTTGGTCATTCATCAGATGAAATATTGTGGAGTTGTCTGGCTCAGAGAGCCATGTGTATTGTAAGACCGCTTTTCAGGGGGGCCATCAGGACTTTTTGTATAGGGGCCCAGAATTTGGTGCTATGCCCCTGAGGGCACCGGACTCTTTTCGGCTCGTTCTCACGAAGCTGAAAGATTCCGTGTCCTCACAGAAAGCGAATGAACGAGAGACGGCAGTTAGTATGGATCACGATGAGGTAATGTGTTTATGTTGTTGTAAATAATGACAATTTCAGATGAATAATGGTTATCTGATGATGGTGAAGCAAAGTAAACTTTGTTTTAGTACCGCTCATTCATTTAGGAGTAAACACTGCAATTTAGTTCGCTCCCGTGAAATTGTGTGCACGTTGCTTGGCAACGCTCTCTTCCCGCCTGTCTATCACTCTCCCTTTTAGCTTTTCTTTATTGCATTTTCTTTTTTTTTTCTTTGATGGTTCAGCCCCGTTATCAGTCATTATGACGACAAATAACTGTCTCAAACAAGGCTATCGCTCCCCTTCCCTCACCTGGAGGGATAGGCTTCTCAAATCGCGTTGCTGCGCCACACTGAAATCTGCGACCAATACGGATAGGCCTATGTGACCATAGAGCCTGCATGCGCAAACCGAAAATCGGACTGGGTGTGCGACCAGACCAAATGCAGTAATAAAAACTATATAAAAACGTCTTTCTTTGCACTGCGCTGTTAAAGGTAATTTATGATTATCAGAGGAGAGGCTGTTTAAAATATATTTAAATGTTACTCGTTGTGGCTTTAACTGTTGCGATATTGCCAAATGAGTGATATCACAAAGTCGAAACAAATCTTGATCCTTTTTATCCGTGTGATTGCCTAATGAACCAACTGGGAAGTAAATAAATTAGCAATATTGAATCATAATCCGCAACCAATTATATTCTTTCCATTTGAGAAATGAATTTATCTTATGTTCATTCTGGGTTAGGGTGGATTTGTCTGTATCGGCTAACACTAATTTCTTTGACAAGAATCATGTGATAAAAATCCAGCGTTAGAAATGAAAGGTATCTGGGGGGAATTGCGGCAAAATGATTAAAGTATGGCAATTAAGTAGTTTTCTCCTTATTATCCACCAGCACTTTGAGTGAAATGTTGGCCAAATGATTGATCCGCTTTATTTTCATACTGTTTGCATATGCTCTTGTCAAGAGACGCGTGAATATGACAAGCATTTTTTTGTGCGTGTAGATAAATGAGCCAACCCAACAACCCCCCCCTTCCACCCCCCTCACCTTACCCACTTCATATAGACACCATATCACTTCATGATGCTCCCTATCACGTTAAGCCTCTCATCCACATTCAAACCTAGCGCCTCCTTTCCCGTTTTCAATCTGCACTCACTGTAATAGAGTTCGCTATCACCCTTTACCAAAGGGGCAACTTTACCTCCCAGACAATCTCTTATACATTTAGCTGTTTGTTTTCATACTGTCCCTCGGTGTGAGTCATGGGTCAACGATGAAACTGTACCGCCCCCCCCCCCCCCCCCTCCTCACTGCTCTCAATTGGCGCTGGGGCACCCTGTTGCCTTGGAGAGCGTGGGCTGCTCCATGTTGGATTGTTGGAGCGCTGCCGTGTCAAGAACCTCTTCATGCTTTGTGCAGGGCTGAATCATTCGGGGCATCCCAGCTGACATGTGTTTTACTTAGAGTCGCGCTGTGGTCCTTAAGCCTGCTGTAATCTACAATGATAGAGCTGTTATGCTGCAAAACACAATACCTCCAGAGCCGTTGCCTTTTGTATCAGTAGGCTACTCAGAGTAAACCGAAATGTGAACACCATAGAAAACAACATTATCATCATATTTTCAATAATTACTTTTTTAATGCATGCAGAAATGTACAAGAGGATTACAAAATAGCATAACTGCAACACATATTACATTACAGCCAAGTTTGCAGAATATCCCTTCGCAAATTAAGCCAATATCCATTTTTCAATACAAAGTTTTAAATGATGTGCTCTTTCAAGCTCAAATCCCTCCATCCCTTAATAATCACGGATAACGAATTTACTAATTTCAAAGTCAATCTGCGGTGCGGTTGCCTTAACACATCAAATTCCCAACTGTTGTTGACTCTACAAACACTCCACATTCATCATTGAATCATCTCGGGGGTTTGAAATCCAGAAATGCCTCGCTCACGCAGCGACTTCTGTAAAATAATTAATAAATCAACATGAATCAGTAATAAAAATAATTGTTAGTGGTAGCCCTAAACTACCCTAAATCTCACCCACTTACAGGACTTGCATTGAATCTTCCAATTTGCAGAAATTTGCAAAAGGAATTCAAACTGCCTTTTGTGGAAAGTAAGAAAATGTCAAAGGTTGCTCTGTTTGTTATGGAAGCCGCTACAAGTCTCCTTCACAGTGACAGTGATGAGCCTTGTGCTCCGAGTGCTATCTCCTGATTGCATTAGGGAGAGTCACAGCAATCTTGTGATTTACTTGTTAATCTGTTGTCGCGATCACGTAAACAATCCCCAAATTCAGAATCACGTCAAGCTGATTGGAGCCTTTCCATTGCGTTAGCGGCAGAGCGGCCCTGATTGGAAAGATTTATTGTTGTTTGGCAAGGCGTGCTGATCAAAAAGCAAAAGCAACGATGTAATGCGTTTATCGAACCCTTTGTGTGTAAGGCCCAGCTGCAGTTTAAGAGGAGGCTGAAAGGTGTGTTCAAAATTGTGAAAATTCATAGGAATGTAAAAGTATTTTAAGCACCTTGATCTAAAATCTCAATTATTATTGGAACATCCATGCATCTTGTTAATGGCCCCGTTGAAGAGTGAAATTTAAATGTGAAATGCAGATTATATCCTATTAGAACAAACAATCTCTTGTCCCTTCAACCAACCATCCACCAAGTCTGACTCTCTTCTTCAGAATGACATTATAATACAGCAACAAAGTTAATTACTGTTGTTGCCTATTCTGCATCAATAAGATTTTCTTTTCACAATTTAGAAATTCTCGTTAAGCTCAAGTATTACTACAGTGGCTTGCAAAAGTATTCATACCCCTTGAAATGTTCTACATTTTGTCATGTTACAACCACATACGTACATTTATTTTATTGGGATTTTATGTGATGCACCAACACAAAGTGGCGCATCATTGTGAAGTGGAATGAAAATGAAACGTGGTTTTAAATTCTTTTTATAAATAAAAAACTGAAAAGGGTGGCGTGAAAAAGTATTCAGCCCCCTGAGTCAATGCTTTGTAGAACCACCTTTCGCTGCAATACAGCTGCAAATCTATTGGAGTATTTCTCTACCAGCTTTGTACATCTACAGACTGATATGTATTGCCCATTCTTCTTTGCAAAATAGCTCGAACTACAGATTCAGCATCAGATTGAATGGATAGCGTCTGTCAACAGCAATTTTCAAGTCTTTCTCAAAATTATCAATTGTTGGGGGCGCCCTTAGCTCAGTTGGTAGGGCGTCCCCCCCGGGCCGGGCCCAGCAGCAGACCCAGGTTCGATTCCAGCCCGCGGTCGATCTCTGCGTGTCACTCCCCTCTCTGCCCCATTTCACCTCTGTCTCTTCACTATCAATAAAGCATAAAAATGCCAAAAAATATCTTTAAAAAAAATTAAAATTAAAATAAAAAATTATCAATTGTTTTTAGGTCTGGACTTTGACTGGGCCATTCTAACACATGCCTTGATTTAAACCATTCCATAGTATATCTGGCTGTATGTTTAGGGTAGTTGTCCCTCTGGAAGGTGAACCTCCACCCAATCTCAAGTCGTTTGCAGATTCTAACAGGTTTTATGCCCTGTATTTGGCTCCATCCATCTTCCCATGAACTCTAACCGGCTTCCCTGTACCTGCTGAAGAAAAGCATCCCATAGCATGATGCTGCCACCACCATGTTTCATGCAGGGGATGGTGTGTATAGGGTGATGTGCAGTGTTAGTTTTCCACCACACATTGCATTTTGCATTAAGGCCAAAAACTTCCATTTTGATCTCATCTGAAAAGAGCACCTTCCACCAACCCTTGCCAAAAGCCATGCATAGTCAGATGAGACCAAACGTATGATTATGTTTTTTTTTAACCGGAAGCATGGTGTCCAACATTCATCCCACTGTGTTGTTGTGCCGCAGTGTATTCAGAAGGGTAGCGTGGGTCTCGGTTGCGGGCGTCCCTTTATCCAGTGTCAAACAGCTGGAAAAAAGAAAACCTTTGTGGAAGGAGCCGGTTCTTGCCGAGACTCCAAATAAAACAATTTACAAACAACTGGGGACCTTGACTCACAATCCTCCCGAGCCGGGAGCTAATTAAAAAAGGTGACCTCGAACAAAGGGGAGCGTAAACAATTGTTATCCCCTTTGCTGTGCTCTGGTGCCATTTCTCTCTATCAGCCTCTTTCTCTCTTCACACACACAGACAGAAAAAGGAATTACTGATTCAACTCTTTGGGTGTAGGTATCCCTTAGGTGTCAATATTTATGCCACAATTCTGTCTTTTTGAGTTTGGGATCTTGATGCTTTTGCGATAATTCTTTTTACTTTTCATTTCTGTATTTACCACTCCAAAAATATCGCACATGAAAACTCTTCAGGTTTTGGCTTTCGTTAGTTATTTCCTGCTGTGATCTTCCCTCTTTGAAGTTAATTAATCACAGCAGCAGCCGTGTAAAAATGGGTCAGTTGATGCATTGTCCAATAGCTTTGGGAGACTTGAGTAATTTTTCTTCCTATATTTGATTCTAACCTTGATTAAACTGGTTTCCCAACTGCACTCTATGTCAATGCATGACTGTGCTGTTGTTGCCTTTGTCTATATGGATCCGTAACATAAATGAATGAAAGCGTAAAACAGTCAAGTGTTTGAATGGTTTTGCCTCAAAGATGTGTAGCTGTCAGTCAGTGTGAAGGCGGATAAGCAGGAAGTGGTTGGATGTCTTGCTGAAGGACATTTGGAAAGGATAAATGGCTTTTGATGAATACACACTGGTCCACTGGGACACGTGACCTTTGCGATTAAGGAAGGACTCTGTGCCCACTAGGCCAACCAGCCACTAGTGTGTGTGTGTGTGTGTGTGTGTGTGTGTGTGTGTGTGTGTGTGTGTGTGTGTGTGTGTGTGTGTGTGTGTGTGTGTGTGTGTGTGTGTGTGTGTGTGTGTGTTACCCATGAGGTGCTTGCGCGTATTAGGGCGTTAACACTGATTCTGTCTATGATCTTTGCACAAATAGGAGGTCTGGCTCGTCTGTCCATGTTTGATAGCACATTTGATGATTTGTTGCAGTGGAAAATAACTAGTTCGAGACACCTCTTAAGTTTGATTAAGCGCTTGTTTCATGTACGTGTATTTTTGGAGCGCACCATTAATTCCACATAAGTATATATATATTTTTTTATTTTAGTGGTTTTATAATTTTTTACATATGGACAAAAAAAATGAATAAGTAAACACATACAATACATACACAACGGCGTCCAGACACAGAACAGCTTGTTTGGAAGAGCTGTCGAATTTGTTATACATAATATTTAGGACTCTCCTAACATTAAACAATGAACATAAGTATATTTTTGACGCAGAATTATGCTCAACGGCTTTTTTCGCTGAGCATCACTTGGAAATGGATCAAATTGGCTGTTCATAGCAAGATTATGACTTAGGCCGACTTTAGCCTTGCACGATAACTTACTTCTCCTGCTCATATGCACTTCTTGGTGTTTATTTGCTACTCATTGAAATGATCAGACACTCCCCATCGTTGGGTATTCTGGAAGGTGATTGGTCTGAGGCACTTGGTCATAATTTGAATCCAATGTCATAATTTTACCCCAAACTCATTTCAACCATCAACCACAAAATAAAAGGTGTAAATAGTGAAAGAAAATCCCCTCGGGTGATGATAGAGGCCATATATTATATTATTAATGAGACTTTAGAAGGGAAGAAGAGACGGTTACAAAAGTCCATAAGTGAGCACTCCAGCGGCCTGTTGTAATGAGACACCCAGTGAGTAGAAAGGGAGGCAGCTTGGGGAGAGATGGCGTTGAGCAAACTTCCACTGAGATGTCAGTGGCACCCTGAGAGGCTTCACTCTTCTGATGCTTATTAATCCTGCCAATGCAATGAGGTTAATGGAGCAGAATGGTTCAGACACCGCCATCAGAGGTACGGTGTGATTTTTGATCCGCTGATAGAGGAGACTCTTTAGTTTTTGAGATTCTGACAGGAGAAATCATGGAAGATGTGTGGAATGAGATCTCCATTAAAACAGAAAATTGCATCCTCATGAAATGACTGCTAGGACCACATTAAAATATGTTTTTTTTTGTGCACTCAAGATCCATTTCGAAGGTTCTTTGTAGCTTTTGAATATATTTCATAGACTTTATCTGCTGTTTCCAAGGTTTTTTTCTTTATTTTTTAAAGAGAATTTGTTGCTATTTTTAAGCATCACAGTTTGGAGAGACATATATGAAATGGGGTAGAGAGGGGAATGACATGCATTTATTTTTATTAAATATAGTTTGTCACCGTACATGATACATTTTGATGTACTTCTCATCCTCTTTACTATAATCCAATTTTACTTTTCATGGAGGTGAAGTCATGATTTTTTGTTTAGAATTTATATTCAGTGTCAGATTATGTTTCATGGTTTATTTTCATGCCGTAACGCTTCTTGGATATTTGTTTTGTGTCTTGTAACGCTTGACATTAAATGAAAATTGGCTCATCGAGGCATGCCACTCACACTGTACAAATGATCTGTTCAATCATTTGAATTTCATCCTCCTTTTTGATTATCTGCAAGACGGGAATGAAGTCCTTTAATCCTACAACTCATACATATCACTTATGGACTAAAAAAGATTGTACCGTATAGATTGCCACGATGTCCACATTTCAGAGGCACAAACAAATGTTATATATCACGGGATGTGATAGCAAATTATTATCCAACCCTGCGAGAGCACTTTTATGCCAGTCTTTAAGCTCATTGTTTTGGTTTTAGAGCCCACAGCTTTACTTTTTTGGCTATTTCACAGCTTTCATCAGCATACATTGTTGGCGGCTAAAACATAACGGAGCATTTAGCAGACATTTGGAAAATTCGCTTCAAACGTCTTGGAGCTAAAAGGGAATAATGTTTGGAGCTACAAGACATTTTAAACTGTTGTGGTGTTAATGCCAGTGTTTACAGCTTGTTCCCTTCAAATGTATTAATGCATGATTAAGTGAAGTTATAGTTTCTGTTCATTATCATGGCTACGCTCCACAATCATAAGACAAGCTCATCAACCAGTTATTTTGATCATTTTGAAACTGCTTTTTCAACTTAACTAATGAGTGCTTGTTACACCAATCACCATTGGAGTGACGCAAAACCAGCATTTGCTAAAATAATAATGCGGTGGATTAATACTTGAAAATTAACCTGTCTTGTGAGACACTTGAAGAGTTGTAATAATCACATTTGAACCACGGATGAAGTTATTAAACATTAATTATGAATACCGCCATCTCAATGAATGTAGAGGTGGTTCAGCAGCTCAGGAAAGATTGTCTAGTGTAGGGAAATATTCAAGGACCACTCAGAAGTCTTTCGTAGGCTGCAAGTGGCCCCTGTGCGGGGCTGTAAGTAGCACTGATCTACAGTACCATGTGTCAGCGAGTCCATCTGAGCACGTAATTAACTGGAGGAGTTGGCTCCACTCTCGCCGCGATGGCAAGAGTACAAAACTTTTCTTCGGTGCATGTTTGCTTAGCGATAAGCAAGATTTTATTGAAGGCGTGATACCCCCTCCCCCCAGAGTAGGAGGTACTGCTTGAATCTGGATCACACATAATGACTGCAGGGCAGCACGTTGCCAGTGGCGAGATTGCTTACGTTCCCTCCAGTATCTGAACTCATCCAGGAACTCATGTGAAATAGGGGTCATCGCATTCCTCTGTAGTCACAGAAAGTTCCCTGTGTTTGTGTGTGGGTATGAGCGTGTAAAGGAGGTAAATGAATGAAAATTGGAAGCAGCAAATCTCTGAGCAAATCCTTTGCAGTCTATTTATATATTATTTTGAAAATCCTGGAGCTTCTCTCTCCACTTTCATGGTGAATACAACCTAGGACTGTAGTGCCCCTGCAACTCACTCTACTGCTCAATACTATTTTTATGGACAACAACAATAGTTAGCCATCATGGTCAACCATGTAGCGTCCCCTGTAGTGCTTGATGTAAGGTGCTGTTGAGAAACACTGCAACAAGCATACAGTGATATTTGTTACCTCAACGATGCTTCAGGGCTTTCGATATAGTGGGCAAGAAATACGAGCGCCCAGGTTTCCACTCCACTGGCTAAGAGGAACATTCCCCTCAGTCTCACGAGTAGTTTGCCAGCCTCTTCTCCCCTGCGAGGTGTGATTTCCCCCTACAGCTGTTTGCCATGGCACGTGTAAAGTATTGCCCTCCAGCCGCATGTCGCTGCAGTAAAATGCAAGTTTGTCAGTCCAGGAAATATGAGCACGTTTGGTGCTTTATGTGTCGGACTGCAGTGGGTGTTTCGACACCTTAGGCCTGCCAACGCCAAACAATGGCAGCCGCTTTCAAATCAGGTCGTAGCATTTGCATAGAAATTGGTTCTAGATCAGGGGAGGGGGATTCTCTCTCCCGTCTCCCTCTCTACCCTTTTTCAGCTCTATCTCAATATACACACACAAACACACACACACACACACACACACACACACACACACACACCACACACACACACACACACACACACACACACACACACACACACAGTCACACAGTCGTATAAAGACTCTGTTCCTTTAAGACCCAATCACTTTGGAAAACGTGGAGCACTCCTCAAGGAAGTCATAGATAGAAATAGATCTAAGGCGACCCTTCATGTTTACCAAAAGCCTGAGTGGCAACAAGAGAGAGGCTTTCACATGAAGAAAGTCTCTGTGATACGCTCTTTAATGATATCTGGAATTTACATGGCTTTGGTCCTTCAAACACCATTCACAGTTGTTTTTTAATATATGTTAAGGAGGTCCTTTGGGTTAATCAGCATTTTGATGACAAACATCTTTGTCATTTCTGCTTTTCTTAGAGAGAAAATCGAGGAGATTGACTGGGCAGACAGAGGGGGATACATGGCTTTGACCCTACAAAAGTCATTGCCTCCTTAGAAACTTACATGAGCACTGTCTGAGACTCTAGCAACAGGATCGCTGTGCACTGCATCTCCATGTTGGTTTCAGTGGGCTGCTCAGAGCCAAAGGTCCAAGGCTGTTTTTTATATTTCCAGTTCCTCCATCTTCCTCTTGGCAGTTTTGTCATAAACAAAAAGGCATCGCATTTGGGCAGAAATAGACTAACATTTAAAATATACAGTTAAATTGGTTGCAGATATTTTTGGTGAGGACAGCCTTAACCTTCATTAACTGTAGCAAGCAAGAGACACCATTTCATCTCGAGTCCCTTTCCTGGAACCCACTATGCTTGCACTCATCTGTTGCTATAACCACCAAACCCTCACAGCCAGGGCAGATCAAAAGGGACTCATCCTCCATATACCTCTTTGAATCCACCCTGATCTTTTACCATTTCCTGTTGGACAGTGAACCAGCCTTTCAGAGGAGCCAGGGTGCAGGGAGAGCAGATAAATGTCAGAGGTCGATTGCTAAACTGCGAGCCGGCCAGCAGGGGTCTGGTGAAAGGCAGCAGAGAAAATGGCATTCTGTTGTGGAGACACTCTGCTGTAGTGACAGCTACCACAGAGAGAATCATGAACTAATGGCAGGCTGCCTGACGCAGGTGTCTGGACCTAAAGAGCACCTTTCAGTCACATCTGCCATACCAGTGTGTGAGGGCTCCGCTGCCACAGCCACGTCAGAGTGGATTCGCTGGCTGGCTTCAAGTTAACAGATGGAAAGTTTGTTTTGGTCTCACTTTGTGAATGTCATACGTGTGATTTGGAACGTCAGTGGGAAAAAGAAATTCGGCTGACGAGAAAATAACTTGACACCTTTTACACCGTGGTGATGAGCGAGGAGCAGCAACTGTCCCAGTGTCAGAGAAACCTGACGAGTGGCCAGCTTTACTCAACTATGGAACATTATCTGCCAAGGACAGTTTGTTTTTCAAGCGATGTGATGAATTATATCGTTTTGTATTTGAAAACTAGCCAAGACAAGTGTTTCTCTTCTGTCGGACGAGGCGGGGAGCTGAATCTTGACGTGTTAATGGGCAATAAAGCATTTTTGCAAGTTCCTGCTCAAAAGCCTGAACAACAGCTTTGTGTCAAATATGTCAGACGCTCATTAATAACCGTTTCCTTCATGCTCTGCATGTGACACACGGCATAGGATTTGGTCGTAATAAAACGTGTCGCTCTGGTTCTTTTAAGACGTAATTGAAAGTGGCATACAATTTGATTTGTGGGTGAGAGAGCTTCTTGTCAAGCTGGTTCAAATTCTGTTCATAGGAAGTCACGTTAATAAGTGGACATAACGGGAGCTTCGAGAAACCATCATTTTTTTTTATCAAGTGTTCATTGAAAGTTTAACCGTCTTCATACCCCCAGTGGGTGCATATGATCACATCATATATTGACGGACAGGAATGGAAGATCATTTGGTCGACAAATGCAATGTTTTTCAACCGGACTGTCTGAATTTCTTATTTATGAATAAACACAGTAACAGGTGCCTGAATAAAAGAACAGAAGGAAATGAAACCTTGTATATGCCACCGAAGGAAATTCTGTTCAATAATATCCACTTGAGGGAGCACGGCATTGATGACATTTTTATAAAAAATCTGAACATTTTAAATTTTTTTGACAAGTGAGCTTAGCAGGTGTAGTATTCTCAGATCCAGCTACTTTTCCCTATATCATTTTAATTACCAGTGGATTATGAATTTGCTTCTAAGTTGACATGGACTCTGAATGCAGCCCCAGAGAGCTGCCACTTAAATGTTTCCAGGAGTGCAACATTCACATTATGCCTTTGACGAGACAAAAGCCTCGCAGTGACTAAATGTCCGGTCTGATTGTGTATGCACTTGCCTTTTGAAATTCTGAGAACTTTTTTTTACAGCAGAAATAATGAGGCCTTTATAGAGGTAGGTTACCAACAAAAAAATGTTTTACAGCCATTTAGACTGGAGAATGTAAGGTACAAATCTCTTTCATGTGGCTTTTGAGAACTCTTGCATTTGACAGTAGATGTAGAAAGGTCTGCGCTGGATATGGCACATAGTGTGAAGCGAGGGCTCGTGTGAATCTGTTAAAATAGAAGCGTTCCAGGTTCCAGCTCCCTGAAGGAAATTCATCACCTGTTCCTGTGAGAGCTATCCAGTACGTTAACACTGTTGAAGTTACCGATGTATGCATACTGGGCCGGGGGAGGGGACAGGCAAGCGTACGCTCAAGTCCCTCTTGCAGTATTCAACGTTTGCCTCCCTGACCCAGAACGTCCCTGCTGACAAAGAGGCTACCTCATTTCAATGCTAATGTGTTGTTATGGGTGTTTCTCAAAGTGTTGCTGCTATTTATTATGAATCAGCTTACCTGAGAGGCGCCGGTTAATCCTGTAGATCCCTTCGCAGCTGCTGTGCACCAAGAGGTCATGGAGATAGTGTTTAAATAGACTGCCTCCCTTACTATTCTAAGAGGATGACTACAGGCCTGTAGCGAGGTGACAGATTCACTGTTTTCTACCTTTTTTTCTGCATATTAGGTCATTATTATCTATTATTATATTTATTTAATTATTATTATTGGGTAAATAGCAGCAGGGATTGACTAAGATGCTGTTTTCACATGATGGTAAATCTTCTAGTTGTTTCATCCTTTCTTCATTTTGGGCTTCAAAGCATTTTGAGCTCCATCCACCAACATAGACTATTTCAACTTCTAGGCTTTGAAAAGAAGACCCTGTCTTGAAATGTATTTGTAATTCTCCAGTCTTGCAAAATATTTTCAATGCTCTTTGTTAGTTGACGTGCCTTTTATTCTTCATTTACTTGAACCCGCTCAGTAGTTAAACATGATTAAAGCACGGCACGATTCAGGCAGGCATCATGCCGGTATCCACATTATTCATATCCCTTTTCAGGAAACATATTGATCTGTATATTTGTTGACAAGTAGCGACTAAAAGCCAAGCTCTTATGAGGACTTCACAGCAAAAGAAACCCCCCACCGCAGCGCTTTTAACTCTTGGCTTCTCCACATCTGCAAATGGCAAAAGGTGACACCGAGGTGAAGGCTGCCTCCAAGAAACTGAGACAAGCTCTCGGTCTCCATCTTTCATCCCAGACACGTGAAGACTTTCCCCTCCTACCTCATCTTTGTCGAGCGCTCGGCTGCCGGGTCACGTTCGGAGAGAGAGCCCAGTCTGGTTTAATTACACTCTTGCTTGTAGTGCTTCCAGCGGGCACATCCCTGTAGCTTTGAAAGAACCAGGAGAAAGGAGGCGACGCGAATACCAACTAGGATTGAAGTTGATGTTTTCACTCACTTGTGACATTATCGTGGATCCTGTACGGATAAAGTTACTCAGGGACAGTTTAAAGCAAGGTGACAAGACAAGAGCATAACATGGGACTTTCTTAATAAATCAAAACTCATGAAGTCTTTTGTCGTGGAAGCTGTGTCCCTTTCCGACCACCAGGTGGCCCTGTGCAGTGAGTTGAATAATGTGGCATCCTTGAGCCCCTCGAGTTCTTCCAGTAGGAGACAG
Source organism: Ammodytes dubius (assembly GCA_026122265.1). Lineage (NCBI taxonomy): Eukaryota > Metazoa > Chordata > Actinopteri > Uranoscopiformes > Ammodytidae > Ammodytes > Ammodytes dubius. The sequence goes on along the minus strand of CM047528.1, from coordinate 4,072,249 downwards.
TGTTGCCTGCTTGTACAATTTCTATGTTGTGAATAATTAGGAGATTTTTTTGTTATCCCTGTTTGAGTCTTGCTTGTAGATTTGTAGATGAGTTGCCATACAGGCTGCAATTTAATTAAGGCTCCACACTTTAAATAAGATAAAATTATAGATTATAGAGATATAGATATATATCTACCCACACACACACACACGACACGGACTGCGATCAAGTTGATTCAGGAATACAAAACCTATGGATTCACCAATAAATGCTATCATATAGCCTATATTTGCTCAAAGACATAGCAAAAGACAGCCAAATTGAATTATGGTGTAGTAGGCCTATGTTTTAGTTTGATTATAATTTATTTTCAACATTAACTCCATCATTTGGATTTTCAATTAATACAAAAACTAATTTTAAATGTATATTTCCACCTTCTGTCATTTATCTTCACGCGCCTACAAGAATATACAGAGAGAATTAAAAATGTTCGGCATATTCCGAACGGTAGAATTAATCACGATTAATCCACAGCTACCCTGCGATTAATCTGATTATAATGTTTAATCTTTTGACAGCCCTAATATACACAAAGATTTGCTGCAAACGTATAAGACTACCTACCTACGCTTCTGGCCTCATAAATTGGAAACTGAAATTGGATGTAAAAACCATAGATGGTATATAAAAGCAAAAACATATGAAATATCCCATTAAACATCCTGGTTTTGACCTTTCTCAGAGCTTATGCCTCGTAGAGCAAAGTATTCAGGTTTGCGCTCCCGCACGTTGCACTCGGTGCCCCTCCCCATGTGATACACCTGGGCAAAACATGAGGAAGGAGGCGGCCGCAGACACCACACTGCACATTCGGCGTGTCCACTGGGCATCAACACTTATCTGCTGCGTTGCAACAAACATATGCTGCTGGCGCTCTGCTGCATTGGAGTGGGGCAACACTGACATCTATTGACTAGATGGGAAACTGTCACATCCTTGCAGTCTTTCAAGAAAAGATGAGAGGAAGACTGACCTCCTGAATCAATAGGATCATTACAAGCGCTGAAAGCATTGTTGTGAATTTGATGCTTCATAACCGTCATCCTTGCCGGAAAGGAAAAGATAATTTGCCTGGATAAACAGAACCTGACCCAGTCCTGGAATATAAGTATATTTTCTCAAGTACTGTATTTAAGTAGGCCTTTAGCTGCTTTCCTTCAGTATTCCCAATCTGTTACTTAAGTCCACCACATTTTGGTGGCAAATATTTAACCTTTTTTTTTTTTTTTACTCCACTGCTTTTATTTTGACAATTTTACTTTGCAAATGCAAATCATCAATACAAAATCCAATCAGCTAACAAATTGATATATCGAAATAGGTTAAGCTAGCCAGCAGGGTAAATTAGTTAAAAGTCCTCCACCTTTACCAGCTGCAACATTACCACATGAATAATTATAATTCAATAATGTAATATACATTCTGAAATGGGCCATTCCTTCCGCTTGAGTACTTTTACTTTCGTACTTAACTATATTTTGATACTGGTACTTTTACTTTGTCAGCAGGACTTTTACAAATGTCTACACTGTGGTATTGCTATTTTTACTTCAGTCAAAGATCTGAGTACTTCTCCACCGGTGTGTGAAACTGAATATCTTACAGAATCCAGAATAGATTTTCTTCTAGTCCAAAACGAGAGCAACATAAATCATTGTTTGCTGAATAAATAAAACCACGCTCTGTCTTACAGACTCAGACAGCATAATAAAGATGCATCACATCTATACATTGGAGTAACCAAGACTCACTTCCACGCAGATAGGAGAAAACACTCAGGGAGATGTAGTTACATAAAGTCTGAAGGAACTCATGAACAATGTGGACGATTAGGATACAAAAATACATTCATTAATCACACTCAGCATACTTGACAATAAATCAACATCTCATTGTTGCTGGGTGAAAACAGTTTAACTGCGTATTAGATTTTTAATATCTCAATTTAAATGGAAAACAATACTACGGCTCTGCAAAAATGTACGACAGGCATTAAAACCCCAAGCCTTCACCTGAACTCCTTTAATAGAGTGGAAAATACAATATTGCGAAAAACTATGTTAGAAATGCTTTACATTATGTTTTTTCCCCTATAGCAAAATAACAAAGGGAAATGATTTGGTTACAATCCTGGAATGTAAAGTTAGTTCATTCATTTACATTGCATCTTTTTGGATCAAGCGATTTACATTAAAAGGCACACAAGAAGGGACAGAGTAGCCTACAGTCTCAGACAAATAGTTGGAATTTAGCAACATTCCTCAATTCAACTATATATATTTTATATAAATGTAGTTTGGTGGGGTTTAAGCCTTATGCTGTGGGCTATATAAATAGCCTGGTTCTGCCCGCCCACCTACTTTCGCCCAAATTTCATTTTCCCTTCAGTAGTCCCTTCTGTACAAATGAAATGAAGTACCAGGTCTGGTAGCACCTTTCTTTATATGTCCATGGGTAGCACCAGGCTATAAAGGTTTTAGTCATTAAATATGTGGGCGTTCTATAATATTCCAGCAGAGGCGCTAGTGTGATTTAAATTGTTTGCGGCCTTTTATTAAAAAAATAAAGCACCGAAGAAGAAGTCCACTTGTGCGCATGCGCGCTGTTTGTTGTCGTTTTCGGCTCAGTCGGTCCCGTAAAGATGGTCGGTTCCTGTCACTTCGGAACAATAGACTAATGAAACAGTATCTGTGTTTGTAATTATAATGATTTAACTTAGAAGCTAATGTCCACAAGCTTTTCTAAGTCAAGCTAATGTTTTTATATAGTTACTGAAATATTTTTGAACCATTTTAATAGGTTAAATGTGCCTAACTTTTGACAATTTCACAGAGCATTTCACACACATGATCTCATTGCTTGCATTTCTTATTGTGTGGGTTTTAACCTCATACTCTTGTCTCGTTAGGCGAGTCTCCAGATGGATCCACTGTGTAAGCAGGTCCACGGAGGTGATGAGGAAGAGGCAGGAGCAGACGAGGCCATGCTGTGGTCCATCCAGGAGGCTGTGGAGAGGCAAACTGTGCAGATAGGAGTATCAGCCTGCGGGGCCACAGCTGTAGTGGACGTGCTGAAGGCCCTGGGTGTGGACGTGGCCCCTGAGGAAGCAGACCGCTGCGTCAAGACGCGTCTGAGGAGAAACGAGTCTCCTCTGCCCGACTACCTGCTGTCCCGCAGCGAAGCCGGTAAACGATCTGATCTCAGTGACACAAACGAGACCTGAATACAGCACTTTTTACTCTTGTGCACTACACACGCCTGACCAATTTAGTTACTGGATACTTTGAAGATTATAAAATCTAAAATGCACCGTCACAAAGCTGGAAACAGCCTTTTTTTCTTAGAACATTGTAACTATGAGGACCATTTACTGCCATACTTAAAGTACATTTACCTAAAGTAAGTTTCATGACAAGGTCACAGTAAGTCTACACTGTATACGATGGGAGAGACAAATTGAAATGGTCACAGTAATGTCGTATTTTAGTATATATTTAGAGTCTAGAACTGCGTGCTTTATTTCCTGTTTTTCCCCTTCAATGAAGCATAATAGAGACCAGAGACATTTAACATTATGAGAGATGAACCATGATCCCCCCCCCCTGCCCATTTAAAGTTGTTATTAGTATGTCAGACTTATTCAAGAAGTTTCACTTTCTTCTGAGTAACTGATTCTTCAAGGAAGAAAATAACATTTCCAATGCATGTAGATTTTTGAATTGAATTGAATTTTATTTTATTTCAGACAAATCAAAAACAAGATGAAAAGCATAAAAATACAATAAACCAAATTTATGTTTAAATGACTTCACAAAGAAAAAGAAAACAAATTACCTATATTGATGTGATATGCCTGAAAAGGAGTAGGAAAAATATAAACGTATTTAATCTTACCCCTTTTCCATAGTAAATTTTTTTTATATTAAATATATTCGCTTCTTGTACAATCTATCCATACAATTGGCGATACTATATTTGATATTTACAATGTATACATACATACAACTTAATTTTTTTTATATTTTATATATTTATACAAATTTCAAAGTGCTAGTAGTGCGTTACGCATCACTTTGCATCAGTTTTATGTGTCTCAGGTTAGTGATCTATTCTGAGTCTGTGACGTGCTGAAAATATCCGCTAACGGTGTTTAAAAATAATTCACATTGGCAGATATTACACGATGAACACTCAGTGTGGTTCCCCTAAAATAAATTTTGACATTTCAGGTACTGAAATATGAACACGTAAAGCATCGCTGTGAAATAGGTGCACATCTGATCCCTGGTCCCCCCTGCTGAATGTGGCGAGCGTGACAGCTGGCTGCACTGCCAACCAGGCACAAGAAATACAAAAGCCCCCCGTTGCATAAGACAAAGAGTTGTAATGTCCCACATAGGAGCGACTAATTGACTTTTTCAGCTCTCGTTACACAACTTTTTACATTGACATTTCAGGCATCTTAGCTCCAGCTGCCATCACACACTGGGTTCTGAGTGCAAATGGAGCACATCTGATCTGATTATCCCTGATCTGAGACATAAGTCAAAATATTATTAGCATAAGTTTTTTTTTTCTTTCTCTGGAGTTGAAATAAGGACTTTTAACATGGTCTAGGTGCCACTCACGCTCAGCTCATCCAAGGAGCAGAGGAGGCCAGTGCGGGTGAGGTAGCGGGCCGCTTCTTCCACCTCCACCCCGGGCGCCTGGTCAGGCTGGTCCCTTGGCTCGCACGATGGATCAGAAACGGTGCCGTCCCCGTGGCGACCATGAACATGCAGCTGGCTGTGCCCGACGGGGAGGAGGTGCCCGACGCCTGGCACCATCAGCTCATATTCGGCGTCGCACCTAATGCTATTTTCATGAGCAATCCTTTAGATGTAGGTGAGTAAAGACTTGCGTTTCAGGAGAATCGCGTCCTGACATCGATACATAACGTTTGAACGTTAAATGTCTTTTTTCAGTAAGCGAGGAAGAGTTGCACCAGAGACTCAGCAGCGAATCCGTGCTGCTGATTCGTCGAGAAGACGTCCTGCAGCGACTGACACCAGAGTGCCGTCTGTCAAGCTTCTCGGACCCGCACTGGAAAGCCCTGGATGTCGAGGGTGAAGCAGCACATTTTTGGCTTTTTATTTATGCAGATCTTTTGTTGAAATCTAGAATTTAATCATGTTTTTTTTTTTTCTCTCCCCGTTAGGTCAAGTGAGGCAGATGACCCTAGAAGAGGAGCGGGAAGAAGGTGGCAAGTTAACAACACACATCACCATCCCCGCGGCGTACAGCTCAGGCGTCACTCTCTTCGCCCTACGACAGTCGGACTTAGGACGAGAACTCCTCAGCGCTCCTGAACTCCCTTTACTGTGACTGGACTGGACTGGACGGGGGACAAGACATAAAGCTCAGGAAGATTTATTTATTGTGATGTGAGAGTCCCCTGAAGAGAGGCCAATCAAAGGAGAAAAGAGTGATCAACAAAATATCACATTGTGCGTTTACTGTTGCACTGTGCAGTTGTTATAAATTGGAGGTTGACAACATACGAAACCCATAGGCATTTATACAGTAAGAGAATATATTGCGGATGTGTGCAAGTACTACAAAGGTACTATGAAATCATGCTTTGACAAAAAAAAAATTAATTATTGAAGTTGCAGAATCAATAACACACTATCACCCATGCACATTTAAATCAGCGATTCCTCACGAGACAAATGTTTTCCCCATGCAGTATCAACGGTTTCTTGAGTTAATTACTCCAATCAAGAATGTTTTAAATAATGAGAGGAAACTACACAACGTCTTTTAACTTCACCTGTACCCAACCGGTTTAAAAACTTTTGTTTAATCAGGTCCCATCAGTGCCTATGTGGCCACTTTACACTGGCGCCTTCTAGTTAACTAAACAGATTGAATTTCGAAGTGTATTGATTTCTTTCAAAGCAGTGAGTCGCAGTGATTCAGCTTACTATTATAGGAGTCGTTTTGTCCTCCATAGTTAAAAGTGTCTATCGGCTAAACACTGAACTTCTCCAGTTGCTCCAAACGGCAACGTTAAGAACTAAAGGCGATGGAGCCACCGCAGCCGGGGTACTTGGATGTTGGCACAATGGAAGAAAAATATCCATCTTGCTCTTTGAAAATGTAGATGGTTGCATCTGGGAAAATTAGAATACCACGGAATAGTTAATTTTTAGGTTATTTACTCTGTGACTTTCATACACGAGATTCTTTACCTATACAATTAGATATGTCGTGTCTTTTTTTGTTTCAAATAAAAACTCCAGCATCTGAAAATATTTGAATATTGCAAAAGACCATTAAAGACATATATATAGCCTAATTCAGAAATGTCAGAAAAGTATGTTTCATCATCCACTCAATACTTGATCAGAGTTCTTATTTTGAATGAATAATTGCATTAATTTTGCATGGCACGGAGGTGACGGAAGCCCAGGTTACTTTGATAGTAGGCTTCAGCTCGTCTGTATTGTTGGGTCTGGTGTGTCTTGTGACAATTATCCATACTGTCTCTATGGGCTTCAGGTTAGGCATGTTGGTTTATATAATACAATGGTTACTAGTGGTTTTTTCAGGTGCCAAGTCTTGCTGGAAAAGATAATGGGAATCTCCATAAAGCTTGTCAGCAAACGGAAGTACGAAGTGCTCTTAAATCTTCGGTACACTGACTCCAGCGTCAGTCTGCTTGTTGCGAAGCTTCCCCAAGTTCTTGATTGGGATGCGGTTGACAATCCTCTCAAGGCTGCGGCCATCCCTGTTGCTTGTGCCTCTTTTCCTACTACAGGTGAAACTGGAAAAATTAGAATATCGTGCAAAAGTTAATTTATTTCAGTAATTCAACTTGTTCCTCGTTCTGATCTCGGATGTCTGGTTACTTATATCATATCAGAATCTTCTATGACTGTTAAGCCCACTATGAATATTAAAACACGTCGAACACTTGTGCCCTGTATCATAACTACATGTATGATCTTTACAGCAAAGAAAACCGCGTGAAAATCAGTTAGGTATTTAATGAGATATGATTAACTTAATGTGTTGTCTCTACGGTAGTATTGCTTGTATGTAAATGTGTCTAGTTTTATGTTTTATTTTGAAAGGTTTAACCGGAAGTATTACTTGTGTGCAATTGCGTCTAGCTTTATACACGGTTGTAGTTACGATATGTGGCCACAGGGGGGCGACAACGTCCGTGCTTTTAATAGGATATCGATTAAAACTTGTCTTTATTTTTGAGTCAATCATTACGGGAATTTCAATGCAGACTGCAGTTTCGCTTGGATGTTATTTAAAGTAGTGTACACTACAAGAGAGTTATCTTTGCTTACGTTGAAGTTAGTGGCAATAGTTTTTGCTCGACTGTAGGCTACCTGATAATTAGCCAACTCTCCTTCCCTCCCTGTCGTATTTCTGGCGAGTGTATTGCTGCTTTCACTGTGGTGAGAGCATATGACTTTTAACAGAAATAAATGAAGTGTTTTTACCTTATTTATGGATCATTTTCTTGACAGGCTCAGCTAAAGGCTCGTTATTGTCTCATAAGAAAACTCAAAACCTGGTTTAATCACGACAGACAAAAAGTCAGTTTAAAATACAATGTTTATGAGAAAGATGTACAACATTGTTTTTGCGCATTGTGACAGTTTGTAGGCTATTACAGGGTCCCCCGTCTCTATTGAGAACACCAAATCCATATTTCCTGTTATTTGATGAAAGTAATGCAAAAGTAATGTAATGCCTTACAATTGAAAGACAGTAATACTGTAATGTAACTAAGTACTTTGAAATGACAGTAACAAGTAATAAATAGCGCATTACGCTTTTGAAGTAACTTGCCCAACACAGTCCATTTGTAAATGATTTGCTTCACGGTGGACGGAAAACTTGGCAAATAGGTTGTTTAATTTATTCTTTGGACTAGAAAATTGATTTCCAGAGAAATAAAAAGTATTTGGAATTGTTTAATAATGGATTGGTTATACTAAATACAACTGGAAAAAAGCTGAAAATGTTCACATACTTTCAAGCTGTACTGTGTGTGAGTGAGTCAGTAGATGTTCTGTGTTTTGCTTGTGATGACTTGTCAATCTCATTTATAATTTTTCCCTCAATGTGAAATTCCCATATATTCTATATTCATTAGACATATAGCGATATGTCAGGCCCTCTTTTTTGTTTAATTTGGTAAAGTACAGCTCTTGAAGAATTGCAGCATCTCAAAATATTTGAATATTCCAAATGAATTGTAATACATAAATGTCAACTTTTTGAAAAGTATGTTCATTCACCCACTCAGTACTCGCCCTGTGTTCCAAATCACATACTCTTCCTTTTTACTACACTACATACTAAAGCACAGAAGAGTTTTAGGGCCACAGACAGGAGAGAGAAAAAAATTAGATAAGGTCAAGAATAAAGACAAATACTTGAAAATGCTATTTGTATCTTCAGCATACTACAAATGATGTGCATGTATTGAGACATCCTAAATATTTTTCTGGCGTCTGGGATCTTGTTTTGAATGACAATTTGTTTTTTACGTATTCATTTAATCAGTGATCGTAATATAATGTATCCCAGCACTTGTTGATTTATTTAAGGTTTTAAACAACTTTTATTCAGTCTTCTATGAACTTGTGCTTCTGGGTGTTATACCCATTAACGCCAACGGGTGGCAGCACGACATTGGGAGGCTGACTGGAGTTCCTCTTTACTTTGTTGTTGTTGGTTCTGTCAGGAGGAATCAATGCAGCAACAACATGTGTTGGAAGTGTAGGAGGGGTGAGCTAAATGTAATTTGCCATGTGTGTGACTCACCTTGCATGTGTGTTAGGTAAGTGTGTGCGATTGACAAAATAAATACTTGACTTAACTTAAAGGTGCAGTGTGTAATATGAAATAGTCACAACAGTTGGTCTCTATGGGTCATGTTCAGAGAAGCAACATAAATTCTTCAAGAACATTCCAGGTGGTAGTTCTGATGGACACAGTGTGGCCAACTGTTTGATTCTGTGCTTCTGTAGAGCTGAAGACATTCCAACTATGACACTTCCAAAATGGCAGCGCCCATTCCTTGGTCCATGGTATGGAGAAATATGGAGATATATGATAATATATTTTTTTTTTAAAGATTCAGTTATTATCCACTAAATTAAATTTATGTATGGATATTTTAATAATTTTTTTTCCAAGTCTGCCATGAAAAAAATCCCAAAATTCTACACACTGTGTCTTACTTCAGGAGAGCACATAAACACACCTGAGGAGACACCATTGAAGGTGTAACACCATTTGAAGGGCCTCTACTGGCAGTGGATGTTGTTGTTTAATAATGAACTACATTTGTGACACAGGCAGAGCAATAGTTTGCAAATGAACAAGCTAGCAGACTGCCATCAAACTTTTGTCTTTTTTTGTTATATAAAAAATGTAGAAATGGAGCGGAGGAGCAGAGAAGAGTTGGCAGAGTGAGTCCATCATCTCGGAGCTTCCTTCCTCCTGACACCAGGACGTGGGTGAGAGAATATTTGATTTATTGAAGTTTAATTTATAGTGTGTAATTTATAAGACCATTTAACTTGATGAACCTTTAATGGTAAACCTGTAACTGCTGTTCTTGATTCTGGTAGTTCAATGTCATGTTACTCCAGGTATGTAAATGCATTGTGTTTATTTTTATACAAACATGTGCTTTGGCACACTGTTAGAGCATGCCCTAGGGAAGAGTTTTGGCTATAGGGCCATCGCCAATTTTTCGTATGGCTGATTTTTTTTTAAAATGCTGCCATTGGCTGTTATAGTAGCAGTAGCTTGGGTTGTAGAGCAACACCAAAGCTCATGTTTCTATAAAAAAAAACACGATGCATTGACATATCTGCTGGACTATGTATTAGAAATAGTCTTGTTCCATGTGCTATTGACTCCAGCCAGCAAACAGATGTTATGTGTAACATGGTGACAGGAAGCCAGAACCACATGCAGAGGTTACTGTGGAAGTAGACGGGCAAAAGTATCTGATGAGTGAGTGAGTGAGTGAGTGAGTGAGTGAGTGAGTGAGTGAGTGAGTGAGTGAGTCTGTATGTATGTATGTATGTATGTATATCTCTCTCTCTCTCTCTCTCTCTCTCTCTGTCAGTCAGTCAGTCTTTCTGTCTGTAACGACTCCAAAATTGATCAGTGCTCTTGTTTTTGTGTGTGTAGGTATCCCGGAGGAGATACTGACTGACCAGGGAACTGACTTAACAACCTGTCTTCTGGGTCAGCTACAGTCTTCAGGTGTCCTCATCACCCTCAGACAGATGGCCTGGTAATAATAATAATAATAATAATAATATATTCGATTCATATAGTGCTTTACATAAGAGACACACCAAGAAACCAAACGAAATATAAAGTTAATGGGGTTTTGGTTCTTGGGTGATCTAGGAGAAGAGATGGGTTTTGAGGTGGGACTGGAGATGGTGAGGGACTAGGTAGATAAAACAGGAGCCTTTTTTGAAAAATGTCCTTCAATTGTTTAAAAGGGCACTGTGTAAGATTTAAAGTAAAGCTTTAAAGTAGTTGAAATCAATATCCTCATTCATAAATATGTCCTCATTGGTGTAAAATCACCTCTGCCAATAATCTGAATTATCCTCCTGAGTGGAAAATTACAAATATTAATCTTACATTTTGTACATGAGCAGGCAGGTCTTATGGAGGCATCCATGTTTTTGGAATGTCATCAGGTGCATTGTTTAGAATTGTTCTTGTCCTTGAAGGCCACTGTAGCTTCTGTTATTATTCGAAAGGGTTGGGGTTACCCAGGGAGTGTTGCATTCTAGAACTTTGTAGAACTGAGCTAAGGGCGCCCCATCTTGTTTTGTTCCACTCAAAATAGTATGTGTTACAATTAGTGATTATTCTGCTTGTGTTTGATGATATAGAAGCTCTGGACATGTTAATGAATCATTCTAGTGTTGTTTGTTTTCATAGACATTTGGTGAAATTTTGAGAGAAAAAAACGACAGGTTGTTTTTTTCACTCAAAACGACAATTTTGTTTTTTCACTCGAAACAGTCTGTGTGTGTGTGTGTGTGTGTGTGTGTGTTTCAGTGCTCTCGTCGTCACTGCCTCCGACTTGCCAGGTTTTGTGCATTCCCATAAAGAATGCATTTGGGCTACTGCGCCTCAGGTGGTAGTGGGTCGGCCAATGATTGAAGGGTTGGCGGTTTGATCCCCACCCTGCCACTTGTGTCATGGTTGTTGCGTCCTTGGGCAAGACACTTCACCCACCTTGCCTTGTGTGAATGTGTATGACTGCTGTATGTTTGAGGTGGTGGTCGGAGGGGCCGTAGGCGCTGAATGGCAGCCACACTGCTGTCAGTCTGGTATGACTGTGTGTGAATGAATGGAACCTGGAACCCTGTAAAGCGATTTGAGTGTGTGAAAAGTGCTATATAAATCCAATACATTTCATTATCATTGTAGATCTTGAAAGATGAATATATTTCAAAGATCTCAAAGATTTCATATTTCAATGTTTTACAGTAACTCATAGAAAGAAGTAAATTGAGAATTGTCAGTTATTTTTTCTTCATTCAAAATGTCATAGTGTAACATCTTGTTTTTTTTCCAGTCAAAATAGTATGTCTTACAATTAGTGTTTATTCTTTTTTTGTTTTTTGGCATTTTTATGCTTTATTGATAGTGTAGAGACAGAGATGAAATGGGGCAGAGACGGGAGTGACATGCTGAGAACGACCGCGGGCTGGAATTGAACCCGGGTCCGCTGCTGGCCGAGGCCCATGGGGAGGGGGGGGAAGAGACGCCTTACCAACTGAGCTAAAGGCGCCCCCACACACACGTCATTTTGAGTGAAAAAACAACATTGTCGTTTTGAGTGAAAAAAAACGACAGTGTAACCTATGTTGTTTACACATTACGCTTGAGAAAAAAAAATTGTACACACACACACACACTCACTCTCTCTCTCTCACACACACAGTCACTCACTCACACACACATGCACATCGTTTTGAGTGAAAAAAACAACATTGTCGTTTTGAGTGAAAAAAAACGATGTCGTTTTTTCGAAATTTCACCAAATGTCTATGAAAACAAACAACACTAGAATGATTCATTAACATGCCCAGAGCTTCTATATCATCAAACACAAGCAGAATAAACACTAATTGTAAGACATACCATTTTGAGTGGAAGAAAACAACATGGGGCGCCCTTAGCTCACTTGGTAAGGCGTCCCCCCCTCACATGGGCCTACACTAACATACAGTGCTGTGTGAAAGTTTGTGAACCCCTTGAACCTTTTAGAATTTTATTTATTTTTACCATTATTAATTCATTTTTATCAATACCATTATTTTTGATATGAAATAACAGATGTTTGTTTATCAATTCCAATTTTTTTAACAATTGATTTCTGGAAAAGAAAAATGTTGAATTGATAAACAAACATCTGTTATTTCATCTAAAAAATACTGGTATTGATATAAATGTATTACTAATGGTAAAAATAAATAAAATTACAAAATGTTCAAGGGGTTCACAAACTTTCACACAGCACTGTACATGGCATCGCTTCTCCGAGTATGATATCTGTTTTAATAAGCCGACATTTTGGGGATTTCAGAATGGCATCATGTATGGGACAAATGTATTGGGCTTCATATGTTAATATCGTACATAAGTTGAACTTCAGGAGAACACACACACATGGGGAGACGCCATTGAAGGTGTAACACCATTTGAAGGACCTCTACTTGTGCTGGCTGGATGTTGTTGTTAAATAATGAACTATGGTTGCGTTCCGAATCGCATACTTTCTACTATATAGTATGTAGAAAAAAGATTTAGGATGTCCCGATTCTTGTGGCCAGATTTAGGATGGTTAGAAGTACCCGGATATCCTACTTCATGTGGCCAAGATTGTTAGTGTTGAAAATTGCATCGTATTTGGGCGATTCTGGCCTACAATCCAGTGCGCACGTGAAGTGACGTCACATTGACGAAGCCTCCATATGAAAACAAACGAGGATGCGACGGATATGAAAGCAAGAGGCAATATCAAGGCGCAATGTTATGATGAAATAAGAGAGTAAAGTATGTCCCAATTGTATGCCTACTGCATCCTAACTAGATTGTTTTTATCGTCAGATGTAGTATGTAGAACAGAAAAAAGAAAGAGTATGCGATTTGGAACGGAACCTATATTTGTAACACAAGCAGAGCAATAGTTTGCAAATGAACAAGCTACCTGGCAGACTGTCATCAAACCTTTGTCTTTTTTTTTTCTAATAGAAATGTAGAAATGGAGTTGAGGAAGAAGCAAAGAAGAGTTGGCAGAATGTGTTCATCATCTTTGAGTTTCCTTCCTCCTGACACCAGGATGTGGGTGAGAGAATATTTGTATTTTATTTATTGAAGTTTCATTTATAATGTTCATGTGGTGGTGACAGAAACATACACACGCGAGACAGAGAAAGGAGAGGCCCCCAGTTAATCACATGTGGGAGAAACCACACTAGGACAAGAGCAGTAACTTTGTTAGGAGAAGGGAGAGTTCTGTATCTGCTAACAAAAAGTACTTGTTCATCTGACTAAACTTGTAGATATATAGTTCTAAGCTAAAAAGGACCATAGCGCTTACTGCTCCTTTAATGGTAAACCTGTAACTGCTATCTTTGATTCTGGTAGTTTCATGTCATGTCTATTGAGCTCAGTGAGATATCAGTATATTTTTGTTATATGTGACTATGCCACTTGCTTTCCAGAAGCAATACAGTATTGTGAGTGAGTGAGTGAGTGAGTGAGTGAGTGAGTGAGTGAGTGAGTGAGTGAGTGAGTGAGTGAGTGAGTGAGTGAGTGAGTGAGTGTGTGTGTCTGTCTGTAACCACTCCAAAACTGATCAGTGCTCTTGTTTTTTTTTGTGTAGGCATCCCGGAGGAGATACTGACTGACCATGGAACTGACTTAACACCCCGTCTTCTGGGTCAGCTACATAAGGAGTCTTCAGGTGTCCTCATCACCCTCAGACAGATGGCCTGGTAATAAAAATAATAATAATATATTCGATTCATATAGTGCTTTACATAAGGGACACACCAACAAACCAAATGAAATGTAAAGTTAATGGGGCTTGGGTTGGTGGGTGATCTCTTTAATAATTAACTATATTTATGATACAGGTAGAGCCATAGTTTGCAAATGAACAAGCTACCAGGCAGACTGTCATCAAACCTTTGTCTTTTTTCTTTCTAATAGAAATGGAGCGGAGGAGCAAAGAAGAGTTGGCAGAGTGAGTCCATCATTTTGGAGCGTCCTTCCTCCTGACACCAGGATGTGGGTGAGAGAATATTAGATTTTTTATTTGAGTGTTCATGTGGTGGTGACGTGGGGAAGAGGGAGAGGACTGCTAATTGTAGTCACTCAGTGTGTTTCAATGGTACAACTAGATTGGATTAAGACATATTGAACAAGACACTCGAATGGACCGTGTCACTTGTCTGAGTATACGTGGCCTTTCAGGAATTGGATAAATGTCCGATGCATGGCTGTCTCCACTATGCTAGGTGGCGCTGTAGCCCTTTCAACCATGCTTTCAACAAGTGGTTTTAGAGCCACGTCCGGTTCTCTTCCGGCAATAACCCATGGTCTAGCATATGTGGAGCAGGAGTTACCCATTGATGGTTTGTGTGTTATATTGGTTAGGGTTAGTTAAACTTGCTTTTATAGTCTGGGTTAGGGTTAGCTGCTGGGTTGGTATTTATTTGGGCAGGGGTGTGTGGGGAAGTACATTCTATTCCTAGTGTGGCCACTTGGAGCAGATTAATATTGTAAATAAGAAACTGTTCTTAATGTTTACTTGGAAAAATAAAGGTTAAAAATAAATAAATAAAAGTAGGTCTTTAACTCTGTCACGTTAGGGTTCATCAATTTACCTTGGGTTAGTTTGTGTGGTATTTTGGTCAGTGTTACTTGAACTTGCTTTTATAATGTTATATGTAGGGTTTTATTAGCTTCTATTGAATGTGTGAGTTGTTGGGGTGGTATCTATTGGGCAGGGGTGTGGTGGGTAAACCCAATCATGGTGATTATTTAATAAGTGTTAGGTTCGTCTAGGTGTCAAGGTAACCACTGATGGTGACAAGGGCCAAGATCCATATTTTCTAGATTGATTGTCATTAAGTGATATGCAGTCCCCTCTAAAAGTATGAAGTTGTACTCTTGAGTCTAGCTGTTTGAATACTTTTGCTAACTTAAAAATATGGTGTTCCTTTACAAAAAAGTTGTGTATCAGATACAGATGTACAGTGCCTTGCAAAAGTATTCATACCCCTTGATATTTTGCACATTTAGTCACGTTATAACCACACACGTACATTTATTTTATTGGGATTTTATGTGATAGACCAACACACAGTGGCGTATAATTGTGAAGTGGAATGAAAATGAAACGTGGTTTTAAAAAAAAATGTATAAATAGAAAACTGAAAAGTGTGGCGTGCCAAAGTATTCAGCCCCCTGAGTCAATGCTTTGTAGAACTACCTATCGCTGCAATTACAGCTGCAAATCTATTGGAGTATTTCTCCACCAACTTTTCCCATCTACAGACTGACATTTTTGTCCATTCTTCTTTAGAAAATAGCCTGAGCTTCAGATTTAGCATCAGATTGGATGGAGGGCGTCTGTGAACAGCAATTTTCAAGTCTTTCCAGAGATTCTCAATTGTATTGAGGTTTTGACTTTGACTGCGCCATTCTAACACATGACTATGCTTTGATCTAAACCATTCCATTGTAGATCTGGCTGTATCTTTAGGCTAGTTGTCCCTCTGGAAGGTGAACCTCCACCCCAGTCTCAAGTCTTTTGTAGACTCCATCCATCTTCCCATCAACTCTAACCAGCTTCCCTGTCCCTGCTGAAGAAAAGCATCCCTATAGCATGATGCTGCCACCACCATGTTTCACGGTGAGGATGGTGTATGGTGTGTGTATAGGGTGATGTGCAGTGTTAGTTTCACATTGCATTTTGCATTCAGGGCAAAAACTTCTAGTTTGGTCTCATCTGAATATGCTGTGTCCACCAAATGGTTTGT
Organism: Ammodytes dubius; assembly: GCA_026122265.1. NCBI lineage: Eukaryota > Metazoa > Chordata > Actinopteri > Uranoscopiformes > Ammodytidae > Ammodytes > Ammodytes dubius. The sequence continues at coordinate 4,056,088 of CM047528.1, read as the reverse complement.
GGCAAGTGTTGGAGGAAGGTGCTCTGGTCAGATGAGACCAAAATTGAAGCTTTTGGCCTTAACGCAAAGTGCAATGTGTGGCAGAAAACTAACACTGCACATCACCCTGAACACACCATCCCCACCGTGAAACATGGTGGTGGCAGCATCATGCTGTTGGGGTCCTGTTCTTCAGCAGGGACAGGGAAGCTGGTTAGAGTTGATGGGAAGAAGGATGGAGCCAAATACAGGGCAGAAAAACTGTTAAAGTCTGCAAAATACTTGAGACTGGGGTCTAGGTTCACCTTCCAGATGGTTAAATACCCTCAACATACAGCCAGATTTCCAATGGAATGGTTTAAATCAAAACATAGTTATGTGTTAGAATGGCCCAGTCAAAGTCCAGACCTCAATACAATTGAGAATATCTGGAAAGACTTGAACATTTCTGTTCACAGACACTTTCCATCCAATCTGATGCTGAATCTGAAGCCTGGGCTATTTAGCAAAGTGGAATGGGCAAACATATCAGTCTCTAGATGGGCTAAGCTGGTGGAGACATACCCCAATAGACTTGGATCTGTTATTGCAGTGAGAGGTGGTTCTACAATGTATTGACTCAGGGGGGCTGAATAATTATGCATGCCAGACTTTTCAGTGTTTTATTTCCAAAAAAGATTTAAGAGCATATTTAATTTTCATTCCACTTCACAATTATGTGCCACTTTGTGTTGGTCTAGCACATGAAAAATAATAATAAAATAAATGTACAAAATTCCAAGGGTTATGAATACTTTTGCAAGCCACTGGAAATGAAAGCTGAAATGTTGATCTCTTGTTTGATATTCATATTTTGGTTTCAAACATAAATGTTTCCAGTCTATAGCAAGAAGAAAGGAATTGGCCTAACTGTTGCACTACTTTTGGAGGGGACTGTATTTCAGGAGCGATTTTATCTAATAAAAAAAAAGGTATAATACAGAAATGTTGCACTTAAGATAAGTATCTTCATTCATCTACTATGTCCTTGGTCTTGGATCTTATTTGGCATGAATTATTGCATTAATGTTGCATGGCATGTTGATCAGTCTGTGGCACTGCTGAGGTGTTACGGAAGCCCTGGTTGGTTTGATAGAGGCCTTCAGCGTGTCTGTATTGTTGGGTCTGGTCTGTATCATCTTCATCTTGACAATTCTCCACAGAGTCAGGAGATTTCTCTGGTGAATCCAGCACAGTGATACCACGGTCAGCTAACCAGTGATGTGTGTGCTGTGGACAGGTGCCAAGTCTTGCCGGAAAGGGGTAATTGTCATCTCCATAAAGCTTGTCAGCAGACGGAAGCATCTAGTGTTCTAAAATCTCCTGGTAGACGGCTGTGTTGACTTTGTCCTGGATAAAATGCTGTTCACTCAGAGGTCAATCTATTCAAATCACCTAGAAATGAACAAGTTGCCCATTTCCTACCCCAAAGGCTACATACCTCGGCCCTTCACCCATCAGACTGCTTTGTTGCCTCCCCTAGTTGAAACTAGATGTTGTCACTAAACACTGTTCCTCCAGACCTTGGGACTTTGACTTAGAAATGAAATGTAACATCTCATTCATTTGGATTAGTGAGGTTTGTGTGTTAGCAGGTCATCTGCTGCGTTCGGTCCACTGTATTAGCAAGTCAAAAGTGAACACAGCCGTCTAGCAGAAGATTTTAGAGCACTTCACGCTTCCGTCTGCCGAAGAGCTTTACGGAGATGGAAATTTCCTTTTTCCAGTAAGACTTGACACCTGTCTACAGCACCAACACTACTAGTAAGCGGTTTGCTGACCATGTTGTCACTGTGCTGGATTGGCCAGACAAGTCTTCTGACCTGAACTCCATAGAGAATGTTTGGAGTATTGTCAAGATGAGACCCAACAAGGCCGCTATCAAAGCAACCGGGGCTTCTCTAACACCTCAGCAGTGTCACAGACTGATCAACATGCCACATTAATGCAACAATTCATGCCAAATAAGATCCCAGACCAAGCGGGTGAAGGAACATACTTTAAGATGACAGTCTTTCTCAGGTGTCTTGAGATGGCAGAAGGCAGTTTGAGTGAATATTTTTAGAAATGTGTATTTTTGTCCTTAATTTAAGTCAAGCAAGGGTCGGTCTGGATGTTATTTTGGTTCCTTGGATTAGTTTGTGTCCTTTGTCTGTTATAGTAACTTTAATTTGTTTTTAATGTGTAGTCTTCACAGGTGGTGGTCGTCAAGTCCAATCAAGGTGACGGCTTGTGATTGGCCTGTCCAGGTGCAGCAATCAAGGCAGAAGGGCAGCGATTGGCCGAGGCCGGGTACATAGCAGGTCTCCCCTCAATGGCGCATGGCCATTTGGCGCTAGACCTGCGCGTAACCGAAGTCTACCAAAGTCAACCCGGAAACTCAGAGACTCGGAAAGACTCAGAATAGGGAGGACATAGGGAGCTGGAGCCGGCACTATCTGCTATTTCTCCTAGAACTTCTGCTAACTCTAGCCCTCTGCTTTCTCTTGCAGATGCTACAAGCCTCACTCCAGACCCTTCAAAAGGTAAGTGCGCTCCTACCCTAACCCACAACAGCACAGCACATAAACCCTCATTTTTTCCTAGTCACGGAAGGCCTTTTAAACCTTCCAGTTAGCTACTGAGAAAACTCAGCTAATCTCTGCCTTTGTTCCTAGCTAGCCCTGGCCTTCCATGCCACCAGTGAGACTTGATCACACTAACAGCCTACACCTGCTGCTAATCTTCCCCAAGACACACTCAAACTTTACTTCCATGATGTGACTCATTCACTTAACTCGACGTCATTGAAAATGAGGGGCACCCATCAATTGGTCTCTCAAGGATAAATACAAGTTCAATGAAAAGAAAATTAAACTTTCACTTTCTTCTCTGCCCTCCAGGTCCTTTGGGTTTCTGTGGGAGTCCTGACCTCCATTGCTGCAACGTCACAAACAAGTGCATTTTTTGTTCCGAGCACTTGTCTGCTAACTCCCAAACTACCTAAGTTCCCTCACAATACACCGCTGTCTTGCATCAAAAATGTTTTTCCTCAAACATATATATGCCACACTGTCAGATGGTGCTGGAGGTAAAAGGCTTGTATCACCCACACTCTAATCCATTCTGTGACTCTACCTGATCCATTTCAATAAAACATTCTTCTTCTCTGCTGCACGACAGCTCCTTTGTGTCTCTGTGGTAATTCCCAAACTCTACTGCCAAGAACCTGAGTGTCACACTCGACAACCAACTTCTCCAAAGAAGAGGACATCCAAAAATGCCCGAAAAATGTCTTCCTGAATGCTGGAGCTCCACTGGTCTTCTCCCTACCCAAGTTCTCTCACACGACACCACTCACTGAAATGTTTTACTTCTGTCAAATCAATAAATAAAGAAACTCTGAAGTCATTTCATCCATGGCTTCTGTTTTCTCTTTCAACATTGAATGTGAGCAAAGAACCAGTTGCATGAAAAAGAACTTCAAGTCAGGATACATCTATTGAAGTTAATGTAGATGGTCTCAACAATAAGTCCATTACTTCTGGACAGACAGACAGACAGACAGACAGACAGACACACACACACACACACACATAGATAGATAGATAGATAGATAGATAGAAACCAGTATGAATTTAAGCAAGTCCTGGGTGGGATGAATCTCTGAAGATGCTATGAGCTCTCCTGAGGCAGTGTCTATTGTAAACATCCTCACGAGAAAGAAGAGGACATCCAAAGCCTTGTACAACCCTCTGGAGTACAACTGGCAAACCACAGCCAGATGCCATGGCTTAGGACAGTCTCAATGCTCCAGCAATAAAAACTCCATAGCATGTTTTCCTAAAGATTGTTTGTTAGATTGTTATGTAGTAAGGCCTTCTTAAGAACACGCAACTTGGGGTTTCTTATCCAGATAAAGTGGACAGAAGACAAAATCTAGAAAGAAGAATAACAAGAAGTAGATGAAAATGAACAGAATGAAAGGACAGTGGTCCAACAAAAATAATGCTGTTAAGTCTTATGAGAAATGCATCTGATGAAATGCTAAGAGGTTTTAGATATAGTCAAATCAAATCATCTGAGAGCTGAAAAGGTTCAAGTCCCACCATCTCAAACTAAATTGTACAAAAGTCTTTCAATGTGCAGCACAATAAGCTGCACCACAATACTCTATCAAAGAAGGAAAGAGAGAACAGCCAGAGAACAAAACTTGAGGGACAATTAAGTGAATTATCACTTAATAAGAAACTAAGTGTAAAAGTTAGAAGAAGAAGGAGTCAAGCCAATCACTTAATTTAACTGGACACATCTGTGGCCGTTTATTCACATCAAACATTTTCCAACACACATCATACATTTCATTTAACAATCTAAAGGAAAATGAATAGACAAGTGGACAGATTTAAATCATATTGACAATCAAAATACTACAGGATATATCATTAATAGGGAGGGAGGATAGATAGAGAAGTCCAAGAAATACTAACAATGACGAGCTTGCCTCTTCATATCTCATTGATTGAACACACCTGTTGTGGCACCACAGGTAAATAACAACCAAACACAATGTTAGACTCAAATTGCTGTTAGTTTGTTTTGTTTATTGAATGAAATATAGAAAGGCATAGCATTGGTGACTGCAGAGGGTGGATATTACAAATACCTGGCAACCTGTCATTACAGTCAGGTGTGTAATGGGGAAGACCAAACAATTTTCAATCATGTTCATTTTTGTATTCTGGAAATAGCTTTTTTGTGTTTGTATGAATTAGAACTATTTTCTTTTTAACTGTTTTTGGCATCAATAAAAGGACTGACATACCCAACTATACAGCAGCGCTCTCTGGACATTCAATCAATTACAGATTGCTCAAACTCACAGCTAACCATTGCCCCCTCACAGTAGTAAGCTACATACGCTACAGATAAAGCTACTAAACACAACGACCAAATAATATTGACAAAGTCAGAGTAAAGGTAGCAACATAAAAGGCTTTTTATTTCACTAATCAAGTCAAAAATATAACAGCCTTCAAAACAAAGCAAGTTGACAAAGAAATGAACCTAATCAAACAAAACTGGGCCTGCCTGCCTACCTACTCACTAACTCTGCAACTAAACAGAGTGCTTTAGGAAAAATTCTAAGTTTCCAACAACTATTACAAAATTCAACAATCAAAACAAACAGCACCATTCTTAGTCCTACACTCATTTTGAATTGGAGCAGTTCTACAAGCTCGATCATCTTAAAAATCACAAATTAACTGTGATGGAAGTTTTGTTAAGGTTGGAGTTCAACTCAGGTGGAAGAATATTTCAGGAGACTTGGATGAATTATGAAGCAATATTTATTAGACTTGGCCAAGGAGAACCGGACTGCAACTCTCATTACTTGCACTTCAATTCTGACAAACTCATGCTTAGAGCTGTGTTTTAACCTCGCGCTATCTCTACCACCTCCCCGGCTCAGGCACCAAGCGTACCAATGTTTTGGTTCAGAGCTCAACACAGTGAACCACAACATTCTGGAGTAGAAGGAGATGAGCCTTTATCTATACAACTGACCTAAGTGTCTCCTAACAGGCTCCAAGGCTGACATAGAGTCTGAGAGACAGACACACAAGATAGGCATATATGACCTCTCAATCTTTCCCATTAATATTACAACTAAAGACCCAAAATTCCCTCACAGTAACAAGCTTATTTTATTTTTTATTTGGTAAAATAACTAATAAGTTCCACAAACAATTCTTAGCTTGACCTACTGTCTGCATGTGTAGGGTGGGTGACCGCAACTTACCTAGCCTCCTATTTCCAACCATGTACTGTTAGTAGTGTTATCCAGAGCTCACTCAAACAGAGAGTGGAAGGGCTGGGCCAGGGATCAGGCAGAGAGAGAGAGAGACTCACACAGGTGTACTGCATTCGCTGATCAGCCTGTCTTCTGATTGGATGAGGGGGAAACACCACTCCAGCACACCTGTAGAGAAAACAAGTAAGTAGATAAGTAAGTGAGTGAGTGAGTGAATGAGTGAGTGAGTGAGTGAGTGAGTGAGTAAGTAGATAAGTAAGTAGGTAGGTAAGTAAGTAAAATGTCCCTGCGTTCCAAATCACATACTCTTTCTTTTTACTACACTACATACTAAAGTACAGAAGAGTTTTAGGGCCACAGCAGACAGGAGAGAGAAAAAAAACAATCAGATAAGGAAATTTTTTTCATGTCAACAAATCTAAACAAGAAATACAAAATACACTGCTAAATGCTATTGGAGTTAGTGTGGCATTTATGTATTTTCAGCATAATACAATTGACGACTTCATTGGGACATCCTAAATCTTTTTCTGCCGTACTCAATAGTAGGAAAGTATGGGGATTACAATGCACGGTATGTAAAATGTATTCATATAGCACTTTTCACAGACAACGTCACAAAGTGCTTTACGATCTGCATAGAAAATAAAAGCATAGTAAAATACTAGTAAATACGTCTAAGAATAAAACGATTTAAAAAACACAACAGATACCATAAGCAACATATAAAAAAACAGAAGTTACTCAGAAGGCCAAAGGGAGGGAGAAACAGACAGGTTAACAGATTCTCCCTGCATTCCAAATCACATACTATTTCTCTTTACTACACTACATACTAAAGAACAGAAGAGTTGTAGGGCCACAGGAGAGAAAAACAATCAGATAAGGAAGATTTTTTTTTTCTATTTGTCAAGAAATGTCTAGAATAAAGATGAATACTCCAAAATGCTATTGGAGTTAGTGGGGCATTTATATATTTTCAGCATACTACACTAATTGACGTGCATGTATTGGGACATCCTAAATATTTTTCCGCCGTACTAAATAGTAGGCAAGTATGGGTATTGGAGGGGACAGTTCATTAACTTCAATCCAACTAAATAGGTCAACGCTGCCATCTCCTGTTCTAAATGTGCAACTGAAGGGAGCAATGGCGTCATTAAGGGCTATTCTCCAAAGACATTCCCTCCCTGCATTCCATATCAGATACTAACTATAGTGGCCTATTTGTGAGAGCTTGTAAGCCACTATAGGAGCAGGGTAGATGACACGCAATCCAAAATCAAAACAAAGCAATCGCTCAATTGATGTTTAAACAAAAGTGCTTTATTAGGCAAAGCTTCAAACAAAAGTATTCTTCTTAATTCGCTATACTCTGAAACAAAACATTTGCCATTTGCGGTCAAAAAACTGTCCCGCTTCCCCGTCTCACTCTCATCTCTTTCACATACAACCAGGTGATTTAAATCCCTTCATTAGGTGAATTAATACAATAATAACCCTGGCCTACAGGGGGAGCCAGACAGAATACCAACTCAACTTTACCATAACAATTATTATTTCCATTTCATTACTTCTATATTCCCATTATAGCTCCAACAGATACTATCTACTATTTAGTTTGGTAGAAAAAACATTTAGGATGTTCCGATTCTTGTGGCCAGATTTAATATGGTTACAAATACCCGAATGTCGTACTTCATCCGGCCAAGATTGAAACCGGCACCCTATTTGTGCAATTCTGACCCACAATCCAGTGCGCACATGAAGTGACATCACATATACGGAGCCTCCATATGAAAACAAACGGGGATGCGACGGATGTAAAAGCAAGATCAAGGCGCAATGTTATGATGAAATAAAAGAGTAAAAGTATGTCCCAATAGTATGCCTAGTATATCCTAACTACATTATTTTTATCGTCAGATGTAGTATGTAGAATAGAAAACAGAAAGAGGAGGAGATTTGGAACACACGGCCTGAGTTCATATCCCCATACTTCCCTACTATTTAGTATGCCAAAAAAACATTTAGGATGTCACAATACATGCACGTCAATTGGAGTATGCTGAAAATACATCAATGCCCCACTAACTCCAAAAGCATTTTGCAGTATTCCATCTTTATTCTTGACATTTCTCAACATAATGAAAACAAATCTTCCTTATCTGATTTTCTTTATCTCCTGTCTGTGGCCCTAAAACTCTTCTGTACTTTAGTATGTAGTGTAGTAAAAAGACTAAAACTCTTCTGTACTTTAGTATGTAGTGTAGTAAAAAGAAAAAGTGTGTGACTAGGAACACAGGGATAGTTAATTGACTTCATGTCCAATCCAGCTAAATAGATAAACAGTGCCATCTCCTGTTGTAAGTGTCTAAATGTACCTTAAGGGAGCATGGGGTCATTGGGGCATGAATCCTGGGGCCTATTGCACACAACCAAGATAAAGGATTAACCAAGCCCCAACCTAAGCGATTTTTACCAGCATCCAATACTGTACTGTAGTAACCGGAAGTGCCACTAGGGGGTGGAAGCGGAAGACAGCCATCTCTCATTGACTCACTTGTTAGACAGGCTGTTTTCAAAGTCTTATTAAACCTGTTTACAGCCTGGTCCACAAAACCATTTTAGTCTGTATGTTTAGGTCATATCTCCATGACAACACTGAGGGGGGTGAATTTTATAGGACCGCGCTAGTTTTTATTTTATCGGAGGTTAAAATGTATTGGCGCGATCTCTTGAGTGACAGCTCTCCGCCCGTTGTCCCTCGCTTTGCCTCGGAGGTATACGTCAGCTATCTCCCTCCCCCTCGCAAAATGGCGACGCACACAAACCGGATTATTGGATGCCGTGTGAATAACTGAGGTCAGCCCGGATGTTACATCCATATTATTTACTATCTATGATTCCCTCCCCTATGGTCCCTCCCTGACACACTCTACACCAACAGTCTGTGCCAAAGTGAATCTTTTCAGCAGTTTTTGCCATCGATAAAAGGACTGACGTATCCAACTATACCGGCAGCTATCTGGACATTCAATTAATTACAGATTGCCCCTCAGAGTAGTAAGCTACATAAGCTACAGGTAAAGCCACTACACGCAACAACCATTAAAGGCATTTCATTTCACTCATCGAGCCAAATTAGATAGCGTAGCCTTCAAAACAAAGGAAACTAATCTAACAAAACTGGGCCAACCTACTCACTAACTCTGCAACTAAACAGAGTGCTTTAGCGACACTAAAAAGTTTCCGACAACGATTACAAAATTCAACAATCGAAACAAACGGCACCGTTCTTAGTCCTAGACTCATTTTGTATTGTACCGGTTCTACAAAAAACTCAAAGTAACAAGCTTCTTTGATTTTTTTTTATTTGGTAAAATATTTAACAAATAAGTTCCACAAACAATTCTTAGGTTGACCTACTGTCTGCATGTGTAGGGTGACCGTAACTTACCTAGCCTGCTATTTCCAACCGTGTACAGTGTACGTGTAGTAGTGTTATCCAAGGCTCGCAAACAAAGAGTGGAAGGGCTGAGGCAGTGATCGGGCAGAGACAGTCACACAGGTGATTCGCTGATGGGCCTGACTTCTGATTGGATGAGGGGAAAAACCACTCCAGCTCACCTGGAGAGAAAAGAAGCAAGTAAGTTCAATGTATTTATATGGCACTTTTCACACACAGGGTCACAAAGTACTTTACAATGTGCATACAAAATAAAAGCATAGTAAAACAACTACTAAATACATGTAGCCCGTGGAATTAGATGCCACACAGGACACAATAAATTTGGGGTTTTTGTAGCATTCATTTATTGTAGAACCCAGTATTTCAATTCTTGTGACAAAGTGTAATAATTCAATGTAAAAGACTTTATTTATTCGTACGGTGCTCAACAGTTGCACTTCAATTAAACTCTAGGAGACCGAATCGTAAAATAAATGAAGAAAGTAAATACCGATATAGAAAATACTACAATAGAAAAATACAGTTCAATACTAGTTTATAAAATACGGCAGTGGCATGACTGTAACCAGGAAATATAAAATAACATGTTACACAGTTTGCCACTATAAACATTAACAGGTCATTTAATTATGTAAACAGTAAATGACTCATTATACATATTATACACCTTGCCTTATAACACTTACATTTCAGCAACTTCAACTAAGGCGAGCCCTTCCCGAAGTTTCCAGCAGACTTATTTCCCCGAGTTGTTATCTCTAAAAGATAGACACTGTTAAACAACACTGCAATTCACAAACACACCACATGGTGCCATACATCTCATTGCAAGCAAACACCCACATTTGGCAACTGGCAACAAAATCCCCAGACATCTTAAGCAAACACGGCCAATCATCCAACACAAATACTCACTGGTATCGCTATAAAACTGTTCCGTACAGCGACAACCGGCAGCATATGTCCATAAGCCACTCTATAACGCAAACAATGGAGATACACCTCATCTTCACGGAAAAGACCAACGCTGTCCAAAGGTAAACAACAGAAGAAAGGACCAGGATGCATCGGGCGCAGACTCAATACTGCCACCCTGTGACCACACAGCCACACTACCCATTGAAAACCACCCGCAATCCCATTCCCAAGTACTACATCTGTAAGTGTTATATTCATAAAGATATTAACTGTACCACCCGTTACATACATCTAAGAATAAAAATAATTATAAAAGGCTAAAGTTATACCCAAAAGCTGAACTTGTGTTAAAGGCCAATGGAAGGGGCAAAACGACAGGTTAACAGATTCACCCTGCGTTCCAAATCACATACTTTTTTCTTTTTCCTACACGACATACTAAAAGTTTTAGGGCCACAGGAGAGAAAAAAAAAACATAACAAAGATGTTTGTTTTCAATTTGTCCAGAAATGTCAAGAATAAAGACAAATACTGCAAAATGCTGTTGGAGTTAGTGGGCCATTTCTGTATTTTCAGCATACTACAATTGACGTGCATGTATTGGGACATCCTAAATCTCTTTCAGGCATACCAAGTAGTAGGGAAGTATGGGTATTGGAGGGAACAGTTAATTGAGTTCATGTCCAATCCAGCTAAATAGGTAAACAGTGCCATCTCCTGGTGTAAGTGTGTACCTGAAGGGAGCAGTGGAGTCATCAGGAATTACTCCTGAGGCCTATTGCACTAAACCAACATAAGGGATTCAGCTGGGATATTTCTGTTATCCTTAATTGCTTTAGCCATGATTCAGTTGCACAAAAGCAGAGGGACATACATTGTAAATCTGTATCTGAAGGAATCAGATCTGTGTGAATCAGACATTACATTTTTAACAACCTGAGCATGGGAACGGTTCAACATTTATAATAATAATAATACATTTTATTTATATAGCACTCTTATCATTTGTTGTTAGGATACTTCCACAAGAGAACAACAGCGTGACAATTTGACAAACTTAAATGCACCAGCGGACAGTTTGAGCTGACCAATCTAAATCAACTTTGACATTGACAGAAATGTGTGAGTTAACACACTGCCTGCCAAATCCCCATGTTCGTGACTCACTCTCCACTGTTCTTTTCTATCAAATATCCAGATCCAGTAGCTCCTCATTAAGTAAACACTGTGTAGCAGCTAAGCCCTGTTCCAAACCACTACCGGGTTGTTTAATATGGATTCTTCAAACGTGCGCCCAGAGCGCTCGGTAAATAACAAAGGGGAGTAAAGTTTGACAATAGCAGGGCAGGTTTATTCTCCTTTTCCATTCACCGGCACAAACGTTCACATCGTAATTCAATTACTAACACAACTAATTGCTGACAACTAAGCACACAAAAGGGCACAGTCAAATAACCGTTTGCCTCCCAATCAAACAAGATCTGCCCAGTATTCCAATACCCATACATACTATACTATATATACTATTAAGTATGCCAGAAAAACATTTAGGTTGCGTTCCGAATCGCATACTTTCTACTATATAGTATGTAGAAAAAAGATTTAGGATGTCCCGATTCTTGTGGCCAGATTTAGGATGGTTAGAATACCCGGATGGTCTACTTCATGCGGCCAAGATTGTTAGTGTTGAAAAGTGCATCCTATTTGGGCGATTCTGACCCACAATCCAGTGCGCACGTGAAGTGACGTAACATCGACGAAGCCTATAGGTCCATGTTATGAAAACAAACGGGGATGCGACGGATATAAAAGCAAGAGGCAAGATCAAGGCGCAATGTTATGATGAAATAAGAGAGAAAAGTATGTCCCAATAGTATGCCTACTGCATCCTAACTAGATTCTTTTTATCGTCGGATGTAGTATGTAGAATAGAAAAAAGAAAGAGTATGCGGTTCGGAACTCAACCTTAGTTTGTCCCAATACATGCATGTCAATTGTAGTATGCTGAAAAATACATCAATGCCTCACTAACTCCAATTGCATGTTGCAGTATTCATCTTTATTATTGACATTTCTCCACAATGAAAAAATAATCTTCCTTATCTGATTTTTTGTGGCCCTAAAACTCTTCTGTACTTCAGTATGTATGTAGTGTAGTAAAAAGAAAAAGTATGTGATTTTGAAGGCAGGGCTGTTTCCCTGTTTTTTCTTGGGTTAAACGACCTCCATGGACTGCCCCACGTAACCTCAGCCACACCCAATACAGTCACCCCCTAGGGTTATGGGGCACAAAACATGAACATAACAGGGTGAATGAATATGACTCCTACACACTGGATTTAAACATGCTATGAACTACTAAACACTGAGATCCAATCACACCAACATACACATTACTGTTAAGCAGATTGATCATGGAACTGCTAAGTTGGTCTCTAAATGCCATGGACCACGTGTCAAAACAAAAACAAAAAAACATCCACTAAATTGTGTTTTTTGTTTCTTTAAAAAAACATGTAACAGTAACTGTGTATCTGAATCCAAATCTGATGAAAATGGGGCGGTACCTGATAAGCCTTTGGCTTCTTCCGTCACCCTTCGGACAACACAAAGTAAGATGTATGAATATGTCAGAGAGAAAATTGTGTATTGTGTAGAATTGTCCCAAAGAATAATAAATAAATAAACTGGAATAGATAACAGTGGCTGGATGCTTCAAACTATACACTCAATGCCCATATGATAGAAGGTGGCTCGCTCAAATCGACACAAACTCAAACTTTCTCAGAGCAACTTTAACATTCTGCATTTCAACACTGGCCAACTTTAATGTAGTCAGCAATGGCGATAGCTAACGAGAGAGATGAAATGCCTGTGCTACGTTAGGGATGAATGAAAATGTGAAGCAAAGCTAATATTGATTACGAATGAAGGAGTATCAGTAGGTTATCATCAATCCACGTAAGTCACGAGACATAAACAACATGGAAGTCAGGTGTTAGAAAAATACATTTTCCAATATTATTGATGTAATACTAGTCACATAACATTTACCATTACTTTAATATAATTAACTAACAATCAATATATATATTAACTAGGGGTGTGCACGTGTACACGTTTAACCGTTTAGTAAATCATAACCGTTTAGGGAAAATCAATAAACGAAAACCGTTTAAAAAAAAATCTTAAAAATTTTAAATGTTCTTTTTTTTCATCAAAGTTTTTAAATATGTTCTGGAGACACGCATTTATTGATTTTACATCACTAATAAACTACTTGGGGATGATACAAGCTAGTCGGCCCAATCTGTCTGTCTCTCGGCGTGTGTGTGTGACTGTGTGTATAATCGCAAACACACACACACACACACGGGGAGGCGCCGTGCTCGAGTAACAGCCACGGACGAGTGATGAAAGATAACCTAAAGACTTAAAGTTACCCGGTTGAAGTGAATTACGCGCGTAAGTAGCCCGAACTTTATAACACCTGTTCACCCTCTTAAATGTGGACATGTAGAAAGCGATAGGCTATATTTATCAGGAAATGAGAATGAAGGGCGATAATGACGGCCAACACATGTAAGGCGAACGCGTATGTGTGTGTGCCCGCGCGGCTACAAGAACTGTGGGCGCACGAGGACAATGACGTCACGGTTAACCGTGTACACGAAAAAATTCCGTCGTGTACACGGTTAGAAATTTTTGTAAACGTTCACACCCCTAATATTAACTGATCATTTTATGATATTAACTAAAATAATTTAACTAAATGTTCCTTTACACAGTTACAGGACAGAGATAGAAGAGAGACAAATACCCTTGAGATAGAGAAATCCTTTCCCAGCTAACACAAAGGAATACTTGATAAAACCTCAATCAACTGACTAACCCATATGGCAGATAGATACAAATTACATCCCATCACGCACGCACATTCTACCTGACTTCCTTCCGTATTTACAGCAGAAGATCAATTCCATTGGACGAAAAGGAGGAACGCGAGAAGAACGACACGGATTACAAGAGACACGTCTCTCTGGGGGCACCCTTATCTCAGTTGGTAGGGCGTCCCCCCCCATGGGCCTCGGCCAGCAGCGGACCCAGGTTCCATTCCCACCCGCGGTCGTTCTCTGCATGTCACTCCCCTCTCTGCCCCATTTCACCTCTGTCTCTACACTATCAATAAAGCATAAAAATGCCAAAAAAAATAAAAAAAATAAAAAAAAATAGAGAGACACACGTCTATCTGATTAGGTCAGAAGAACAAACTGTAAAGCTCACTCTTTTCTCTCATCTCTGATGTGATCACATCATGTCAATTTACTTTAAATAAAACTAAGGCCTTGAAAATAACAGGCCCAAACTTTAAACTGTCTCATGTTAGTTTTCCTTCACATATCAGGCTAAAGACACATTTTTTTGTTAAGACAGGCACTGGGCATAACCGGAAGCAGTGCCACATTTGATCCCACCTGTTATGGCCAACTATGCGGGTGGTACGATGGCCTACAGGAAAGGTGGCCGTGAGGTCTCTGGTTCCTCCTCCCAGTAACCATGAGTTCTCTGGTTCCTCCCAGTAACCATGAGGTCTCTGGTTCCTCCCAGTAACCATGAGGTCTCTGGTTCCTCCCAGTAACCATGAGGTCTCTGGTTGGATCCCCGGCACCGGGCAGGAGGGTGTTAGTAGTAAAACTAGTGGTGGGTGCTATTTGTTACGGCCGGCCATCCCAGGCTCGTTTAGCCGGCCAGTAAACATGAAAATAAACCAAAGGAAACCATGAATCCAAGTAATAAGGTGATTTATTACAAAATAATCCCACAACACAACTCAACGCAGGAGGCTGCAAATAAAAAGGAAAAAGGGAAAACGGGAGGAAGGCTGGGACAGCACAATTGGCTGCAGTATTGCCCAGGTCTTCCTCCAGCTAAACTATAACCCCGCCCCTCTAAACTACGGTTAACAAACAAAACACAATCTAGCAGCCCCCCATAAGTAAACCATAAAACTAAATGAACCATAAGCAGCAGCAGGTCAGCAAGACACCGTCCCCCAGGCAGGCAGGCAGGCAGAGAGAGCGAGAGACCGGCGCAGGCCACACCTTTAAGCCTCACATAATTAGGAGCACCTGCCACCAATCAGGCCTCAGGACACCTGGGAGAGAGAAAGTGTGGAGGAGCAAGAGGAGGGAGGAACAGAAAGGTGGGAGCGCGTAACACCCCCAACCTAAGTTAGTATTTTTTTTTCCAGTTGATTAGTTTTCAGGTTGATTATTGTCTACCCCTGTCATAGACAAACCCAGCAAAAAAAATACCTAACAATCGCAGGCCCTGACACACAAGCGCGACAACAGCAGTCCCGCACCTCACCTCGGCCCACCAGCCCCCCAAAACAGTCCTCTGTAGCCCGATCAAAGTCAGCAAAACGCTGAAGCCCCAATCCGTTCCATCAGCCCTGTCAGCCACAAGACAGGGAGAGCTCCACGAGCTCAAACCAGGCCCAGCAACCCCATGCTCTAGCCCATACTCCACCTCCCTCCCAAGACGACCCCGCTTGTTCAGGCTCACACTCCAGGCATGCCGTTCAATTGGAGAACTACCAGTCTCCACCACAACCACGCCGCCAGCACCCCCAGCACCAGACAGCGCCCCAACAGGTGTTTGAGCTTCAGCACTGGACAGCGCCACATCACGGGCACAGCCAGGTTCACCAACAACTCCACACCCCTCCTCGGAGAATTCACCGGGCCTAACACCGACCGGAATTGGAGAACTACCAGTCTCCGCCGAAACAGCGCAACACACTCCTCCACCCTCCCAATGGACAACTTGCCAGAGGACGGTGTAGCAGCTACGCTCACTACTTGCTGTTTGGTCACCGCACCTGTACAAACCCCCCTAGGATTTTTCCGAGCCAACCTAGCGTTACACCCTGCAACCATAGGAACGCCCGTCACTTCAGGCTTGACCAACCCCTTACCACCAGCTAACTCACTTCCCAAACAACGAGACACACCTTCAATCGGAAAATAGGGACGAACAGCCACCGGACCGGAGACCAACTCTGACTCAAGGTACCCTGGCGCGCCCCTGCACTGTGTCTCAAACCCCCGGAAAATGACACCGGACTCCACATCAGACTCACTAGATATAGGCAAGACATCACTTAAAATAAATGACTGATTCTCAGCTGTATCCCTCGGAATGATTAACGGCACTTCCTCCCCCACTTGCTCTAAAGGCACAGCGACCCCCATCAAGACTGGTGCATAATTGTCTAGCTCTGACTCCAGACTCTCAGGAGCCACCTCCGCCACAGGTTTCAAAGTTTTAACACAAACCACTGACTTCACTGCAGGTTTCTTTTCTCCCCGTAAAGCATAACAATTTGCGACTATGTGCCCCGGTTGATTACAATAGAAACACACTGGACGTTCCCGCGTGCCCCGTCCCTCCCGGGTGTGCTTCCCCTCCGCCCCACTAGCAGTGCTGATTTTACAGGACTGGGCAGAGACACCATGCTTGCTCTCAACATGACATCCTTGCGACACCGTTCTCTCAAACACAGCCTTATATCCATATGCTCTCAACACGGCAGCTTTAATTTTTCAAAATCAAGACTATCGTCAATGGACAACATCGCACAAACATCCTGTGCCCGACCAGCGAGTACACTCGGCAGCACCAGCGCCCACCAATCACGAGGCCACCCCGCAGTACTTGCGACATGCTCAAAAAGAACAAAGAACCCGTCCACCTCCTCCTCGGAGAAAAGCGGTATAAGATCAAGGTGATCGAGAACCAGATCAATGTGTTCGGTAACGTCCAGCCCAGCTGGCTGCACAACTGCAGCGTGCCCTAAACAAAATTCGGATGATTCCGTATCCCGGACGAGGCTCCATATGTTACGGCCGGCCATCCCAGGCTCGTTTAGCCGGCCAGTAAACATGAAAATAAACCAAAGGAAACCATGAATCCAAGTAATAAGGTGATTTATTACAAAATAATCCCACAACACAACTCAACGCAGGAGGCTGCAAATAAAAAGGAAAAAGGGAAAACGGGAGGAAGGCTGGGACAGCACAATTGGCTGCAGTATTGCCCAGGTCTTCCTCCAGCTAAACTATAACCCGGCCCCTCTAAACTACGGTTAACAAACAAAACACAATCTAGCAGCCCCCCATAAGTAAACCATAAAACTAAATGAACCATAAGCAGCAGCAGGTCAGCAAGACACCGTCCCCCAGGCAGGCAGGCAGGCAGAGAGAGCGAGAGACCGGCGCAGGCCACACCTTTAAGCCTCACATAATTAGGAGCACCTGCCACCAATCAGGCCTCAGGACACCTGGGAGAGAGAAAGTGTGGAGGAGCAAGAGGAGGGAGGAACAGAAAGGTGGGAGCGCGTAACACTATTACATCTACAGTGCCCACTATCTCTACCATTGTGTCCTTGAGCAAGTCACTTAACCCCAAACTGTTCCAGGGGCGCTGTACTATGGCTGACCCTGCGCTCTGACCCCCTCTGGAGTGTGGGAACTTGAGAGGGGAGATGAGGAAAGATGAATTTCAATGTAACCATTGACTAATAAAAGTAACTTACCAGATACTCCAGATAGCCCATTAGCAGGAGGACAGCCATACTGCTCATGTTAAAGAAACCTGGGAATAATAAAGAAAAAGTATTTTAGAACGGTATGTTCATTTCATCAATGAAAAATGTTCTTCAACAACCACAATTGTGAGTCTAGTCTGTCTGTCTGTGTCTGTCAAAATCATCAGGCTTGTAAGTAGAGTTTGTTGTTGATGATAAAGGTGTTTGTTTTAGTAATATTATTTATATATATATTATCTTATTGATTATAAAACTGGACTACATGTTTCAAGTTGATGACTTAAAATATGATGGATTAAAATGACTACATTGTGAAATAAAACTCAACAGAATTTCCTTTAAAGAGTAAGACACAGTGCGTTTACATGCAGACTCATAATCGGGTAACTAAACGAATAAGACTTCAACAGGACTTTTAAACTGCATGTAAACACCTTTATCCGATCTACTTCGCACACAAATCGGCACATTAACGGACAAGAGAAGTCAGATAAGAACACCTAGATAACTCGTTCATTGTCGGCATTCTCTCTGCATGTATACAGGGATCGGATATCGCATATGGCATATCTTCCACTTCCTTGTGGAGGATTTCACAAGGAAGTGGAAGGAGACGACATAAAAAAATAGTAAGGTTATTGCATAGAAAGTATATAAAAATATAAATAAATATTTGTATATATATAATAATTTATATAGACATTATCTGTATTTCATATTGTCTCAATGGGTTTATATAGACATAAGGGATTAATTTATTAAATCAAGTCTTTGTTTTTTAATCTGTTCAACAACCACGCTACATTGCACTGTGTCGAACACCGTACATTGTCGAGCACGTTTCAGCACCGTCACATGTTACACAGGTGTTTTCGTTTGACACTAACTATAATACTACTCCAGTCTCAGAGTCAGAGTGGTCGCAGGTGTGTCGCACGCGTCGCAAACCCTTCTCATTTTAGTATTTGCAAGTCAGAAAGTGCCACAAGTGTGAGACAACTTTGCGAGGGTGTGGCGAAATATGAAACTAAATTGCGACTGATTTCCGACAAAAATGAGGCTGACATTCCCTTCGTGCGAAGCTCGCAAGACATAAATGGGAGCTCCCGGCAAGTTTTGGCCAGGACATTCGCAAACGTGTCGTATGGTCGTGTGGAACCAACTCAGTGAGACTGCACGATAAAATTGTCGCTAATTCTCATACTTTCTCGCAATTCTGTGTCTCCAACTTGTCGCAGCCCAGTGAGATAGGGGCTTTAATGCTATATGTTCATGCACTTTTATCTGTCTTTTTGCTATCTGTTTAATGTTTTTTTCAAACACCACCAACCTGTTATGGACTACAACAATGTTTGTGTCATTTTGTTTTTGTGCTTAGCCTAGGCTATATGTTGTAGCCTCATTTTGTAGTTTTGCCTACATCCACGTGGTTAATCTAGCACATTTACATGTTGAACCTTTGTGCTCATATGTGTATTAATGTGTGCTGTCATTTCTAAATAAAGAAATATAAAACAAAAAATAAAATAAATGTTTGTTAATTAACACTCAAATGGCCTCACCTGTTCAGCATTCAATCAGCCATTGGTCTGGTCGTCGCCAAATCATCAACTTTTCAACGGTTTTCTCTCACGTTAAACACACACAAACACGTCCACTGCTACATTTAAAAAGTGTTTAACACACCGAGAGCAACCGAGGAAAAAGCTCTTAGTTATTCCGACCTACTTTCCGGACAAAATCCAAACAGCCTGCCTCGCGCACTTCATCCGGATACTGTGACGTATTTCATTTTGAGGATAAAACGGAAATACGTCACTTGCTCTGCACTTTTTTGTTTTTTTAAACAAAGTTTTCCAAATACGAAAAAAACGGCATTTATATTAAACTGTAGATAGGCTATGTATCTTCACATTGAAACAAATATTCTAAGCAGCATACTCGATAAATACAAATAAGAACCAACTTGTCATAAAATAAGTTGAAATTAATAAAAAAAATACATTAAAATGGTATCTTAATTAAATAGGTTGAAGTGAGTGGGGTGGGGGGGCTTTTATTAATATATAGTTCCACTCTTTTTAGGACAGAAAAAGTATTTGAGTGGCTAGGGAGGTGCTGGCGCCATCTTCTGGACAGAGATGAGACATTTTATTTTATTTAGAAGTTTATCGAGCAAGGAAAAATACATTGTACATAGTACCGACAGGCCAACCGCATAGCTGTTAGACCATTCCTATACTATTTTACAATAACTTACAGGCAGCACTTTTGCCAGACACACAGGTTATATATATATAATTTGTTTGATAAACATCAGCCTATGACCTTATTTATTTTGACGTCCTGTAACTCCCACATGCCTTGCCCTATAAGGATTGTTATTACCCCACACACCCTCACCCACACCCACAGGGAAAAGCTTGGAGGCTGTTAAAACGTTATTCCTGACAGTCCGTAGTTTATTTTAGTCGCAGTATCCGATACCATTCATCATTAACTGACGTGTATATTCAAATGTGTTCTTGAATTTCTTTTCAAATCCTCTACTTATATATTCCAGTCTTCTTCCAGTTTAATCTGTTTTAAGTTCCTGAAATAACAAGGTGTAGACAGACAAGAAAACATTTACAGTTCATTTTTTAATCATCTGAATTATGAAATGCCAGTAGGAATGCATGGCGGCAGGCACAGATTTTCTGCAAACAACTGAACGATGTCACATCATCACTGTCAAATATAAATATAGAAAATAGATGATGAAGGACCGCGGTACTTTTGGGAGTCTCTTCTCTTGGTCTCGGCTGGCTCGATCCACCGGTCCGCAGACCGCGGCTTCCAAACAAACGCGTCAGCTTTCTGGAATTCTCTTTGTCCTAACGGGCCTGACAGACTAACGCGGTGGATCTCGGCGCTGAGTGTGTGTGCTTCACGCAGGTCAACTCATTTCTTCTTCTTGTCCTGCGTGCTGGTGAACCACTGGTCCAGCAGCTTCTTGCTGTAGTAGATCTGCCAGGCGTGCACCTGGACGGCTATGACTATCACCAGCTAGTGGCGTAGTGAGTAAATTCATGACACGTGGTGGTCAACTGCCAAAGGTGGCAGGTTTGAATCCCGTTCGTTACAGGTGCCCGGATAAATGGAGGAGTAGGAGAGCAGGGGTTAGAGGTGGGAAGGGACAGAGTAGGAGGGGTCAGGGATAGAGTAGGATGAGGTGGAGTAGGAGGGGTCATTAGGAGGAGGTAGAGTATGAGGAGGGGTCAGGGATAGAGTAGGAGGAGGTAGATGAGGTGGAGTAGAGTAGGAAGGGTCAGGTATAGAGTAGGAGGATGAGTTGGAATAGGAGGGGTCTTGGTAAAGTAGGAGGATGACCTCCTCATACTCCCCTTCCTGCTCTCCAGAGTAGGAGGGGTCAGGGATAGAGTAGGAGGATGAGTTGGAATAGGAGGGGTCTTGGTAAAGTAGTAGTAGTAGTAGTAGTAGGAGGAGGAGGAGGAGGAGGAGGGTTCAGTAGGAGGAGGTACAGTAGGAGGGATCAGGGATAGAGTAGGAGGATGAGTTGGAATAGGAGGGGTCTTGGTGAAGTAGGAGATGACCTATCCCTACTCTAGGAGATAGAGTAGAAGGAGGGTCAGGGATAGAGTAGGAGGAGGTAGATGAGGTGGAGTAGAGTAGGAAGGGTCAGGTATAGAGTAGGAGGATGAGTTGGAATAGGAGGGGTCTTGGTGAAGTAGGAGTAGGATGAGGTGGAGGGGTCAGGGATTTCCTGTAGAAGTTGCGCAGTTTGGCTTCAAAGTCTCTCTTGTAGGGTGCCGGGGCTCTGGCATTCGCTCTCCGAGTGCCTTTGGGCAGAGAGAAAGACGGAAGAGATTTTGCATTATATGTGCAGTTCCTCTTCTTTGTCTCTTTCTACTTAAAGCAGCATTTGCCATTTCTAAGTGAAGGATTTAAACCTGAACAAATATTTCAGAAATAAAAAGCTTTTGGCCTTTATGCAGCGTCTCAGGCTCATACCAGGCGAGTTCTGTGGCGAGGAGACAGGTGATGCCCGAGGTGAGTGACAGTAGCTGGGGTGAAGTAAGGCGTGAGGAGGCACGTAGGACATGACTTCATCTTCAAACAGGCTGCAGAGGAGACACGCAACCGGGAAGAAGTTATGAATTCATTCAAAAGAGAAGCTTCTGTTAAAGGCACGAGAGACAAGAAAGGACAAACGCTAAGTAGAAAATGAGGAAGATAAGAGTACCAGTGATATGCACCTGATACAATAAGACACAGAAGGGAAATAGGAAAGTAAAGGACGGACTGAGAGGTCTCACCTTAGCAGCATGACGAGGTCGGCATCCCCCGACAGCCTGGCCGATCCCGACCCTCCGTCTGTGCGGATCGGCTGCACCTTGTCCCTGTTGTCACATCAACATTACACTGAGAGAAGCTGGCTACTGCCCCTCCCACGTCATCACCACATGAACGCTATAAATTAAACTTGAATAAATAAAAAATCAAGTATTCTCTCACCCACGTCCTGGTGTCAGGAGGAAGGAAGCTCTGAGATGATGGACTCACTCAGCCAACTCTTCTTTGCTCCTCCACTCCATTTCTACATTTTTATTAGGAAAAAAAGACAAAGGTTTGATGAGTCTAGTAGCTTGTTCATTTACTAACTATTGCTCTGCCTGTGTTACAAATGTAATTCATTATTAAACAGCAACATCCAACACCAGTAAAGACCCTTCAATGGTGTCTCCCCAGGTGTGTGTGAACTGAACTAAGACATACAGGTGTTAAGTCAAGTCTTTATTGTCCCACACACTTACCTAACACACATGGCAATCAAAACTGCATTGATTCCTCCTCGCAGAACCAACAACAACACATAAAGAGGAACTCCCCACTGTTGTGCTGCTACCCTGTGGTGTTAATGGGTATAACACCCAGAATCACAAGTCCATAAAAGACTGAATAAAAGTTGCTTCAAACTTTAAATAAATCATCAGCAAGTGCTGGGATACATGTGAATATGATCACTGATAAATTTTATACATAAAAAACAAATTGTAACATGCAAAACAAGATCCCAGACCAAGTACTGAGTGGATGAATGAACATTCACAAGGTTCAAGTTTATGTATTAGAAATCCTTTTCTTGATTTGCAATTTGGAATATTCTAATATTTGAAATGCTACAATTATTCAAAAACTGGAATTTACCAAATTAAACAAAAAGAGGGACTGACATAAATCACTTTGTCTAATGAATCTACAATATATGGAAATTTCACATGTTGAGGGAAAAATAATACAGTTTGAGATTAGGCATCACAAGCCAAACACAGAACATCTACACACACACACACTCACTCACTCACTCACTCACTCACTCACTCACTCACTCACTCAACCTTTTCCAGTTTTATTTAGTGTTACCATTATTCATTACTTTTTATCAATACCAGTTTTTTGTATATTGAATAACAAGTGTGTTTAACAATTCCAAATAATAATTTTTCCCGGAAATCAAATTTCTAGTCCAAAGAATCGATTAAACACCCTATTTGCAAAGTTTTC
Organism: Ammodytes dubius; assembly: GCA_026122265.1. NCBI lineage: Eukaryota > Metazoa > Chordata > Actinopteri > Uranoscopiformes > Ammodytidae > Ammodytes > Ammodytes dubius. The sequence goes on along the minus strand of CM047528.1, from coordinate 4,032,706 downwards.
AGTCCACTGTGAGGCAAATCATCTACAAATGGAGCACTTTAACAGTGACTAAACATGATTGTTTAAGTAGTGTTTTTGTTTTCGTCCATGCCGTGCACCATTGTTATTATTTGAATGTTGTGCTCCATACCATGTACTATGGTCAAGAGCCGTAAATAAATACATTTTTAAAAATGTACCCTATTCACCTGCACACACACAAACACACACCCTTTAAACAGCAAAATCAGCTTTTTTTAAGTGCTACAACTACAAATCATTTTTGTTGTTTTAAGACATGAAGGCTTCAAAACAACTGAATAAAAAAAATATGATTTGGAATGAGTTACTCCTTGTAAGCATGGCGGGTCTGATTCGCATATTAACAACCACTTCAGAACCTTCAAAGTGATAAATAATTGACAACAAATGAAATGTTTTGATTGTCGTTACTAGCGCGTACACACACACACACGCAAACAAACACAAACGGGGTAAAAAAACCCTGGCAATTCTCAATTTACTTCTTTCTATGAGTTATTGTTATGAGTTACAAATATTCACCTTTCAAGATCTACAGGCACCGAGAAGTTAAAGGAAGACTGTCATGAAGTACATGGGGAAATGCTTCTGTTAAAGACCTACTTCAGCGGTGGAAATATGAAGGTGTATTGAACTCAGATCCTATGTAGTATAAATGTGCAAACATTTTAGAAATCGGTTCATCCTAGCATGAGAAAAGGTATAAAGAGTGTTTTATGGTCTCACTGTCTAGCCCTACATGCATATGTCTTATAACAACAATGTGACGTTTGTATAATGAAAACTAAATAAAGATATTGTTGAAAAAACGCATTTTTCATTTTTCAACTGTAAAAACTGCTGTAGATGGCAGTACAACACCAAGAATCTCTCTCAACTCCATAATGCACACATAATCATGGTTTATGGCATGGTAATTGCTAAAAGATGTATCCTGAAGCTGTGGAAGTCCGACTTGGCACCCCAGTTCGATACCTGGCTGAGGGAACTGGTGGGCATTCTACATGTGGAAAGGCTACGACATGAACTCTCAGGCCACCCCCATAGATTCCCCGCTGCATCACACACAGAGAGACAGACATACCGACACACACACACACACACACACACACCCCTCATAACCTTTACTCCATCGATCTTACTCCAAGTGGAGTTAGATCGTTACAGAAAGTCACATTTTTAAAACAGTTTTTTTTACATATTAAACTGACTAAAACTCATTCTGTGCTCAAACTCAACCCAATCAAACCATTTGCTGTTGCACATTTTGTGACTATTTGACCCTAAACACTGGGCTGAAGACACACACACACACACACACACACACACACACACACACACACACACACACACACACACACACACACACACACACACACACACACACACACACATTATTGAAACTTGTAAATGAGCCTTTACTGTGGGAGCTTGGAGAAGTTTCAACAGAGAAAATATACTGACTGAAGAAAATGAGTCGAGATCCAAGTGTTTACTTTTTTGAGAGCACTGGTCACTGGTTTTGAGATTTTTTTTGTGTATTTATCTTCCATAACATGTCTCTCTTTCATACTACTGTAAATAAAAGGTTCCACAATGTACATTTAGGTGTTCATTTGATTAAACATTTTCTGTTTGCGTCTACATATTTCTCCTATACAACCATCTTTAACGGACATTATTTTTCAATAGTCTGAAGGTTATTACAGAAGGATTTGTTCATATGTTGTTCATTGTCTAATTTATCAAAAATTAAGAGACCAGTCTGGATTTTTCTTCAATCTTCATCTCTACATTACTTAATAGAAATGCTCTTTAATGATAATATATTTTGGAATTTGGTAGAAATGTTCTCAGTAGTTTATGCTATAAAACCAAAATGTTTATTCTACTCAAATATATGCCTATAAATAGAAGAAACGAGAGACACTGAACATTTGTAGTGGTCTCTTCATTTTTTTCAGAGCTGCATGTGGTGTTGTAGAATATCAAGGAAAATGAATTGGAATTGAGGCAAGATGTCATGTACTGAGTAAATGCATGATTATACTTTATAGAGGGCCAACATTTCTGTATTTAAAATCCCTTTTTTAAATTGGAATATTTGAATTTTCTGAGATTTAGAATTTTGGGTTTTCATAAAAGCTGTAAGCCATAATAATCAAAATGAGAACAAAAAAAAGGCTTGAAATATCTCACTTTGCATGTAATGAGTCCATATAATATATTATTTTTAACCTTGAATTACTGAAATAAATGAACTTTTGCACAATGTATAGGTGAAACTCGAAAATTTCTAATTATGTAATTTTTCGACTTTCACCTATACATTTAAATAGTCATATCTAAAGTCATATTGGGGTAAAATACACCAATATCTACGGATTTCTACGTTAACATTTACATCCCCCCCACCACACACACACACACACACACACACACACACACACACACACACACACACACACACACACACACACACACACACACACACACACACACACACACACACACACACACACACACACACACACACACACACACACAGGCCAACCACAGAACATCCAGACCGACAGACAGACAGTCAGTCAGACAGATAGACAGTCAATATTTGAATATATTTGGGTTTACTGATAGGTCAGGAGGGTATACAATAGAAAAGAAAGTTAGAATGCGCCCTCTGCTGGATCACAAGGGAAACTACTTTAAATGGTCTGATATGCTTATGAGATTGCAGCACGCATCCAATGGGAAATTACACTTTCAATCTGAACTTTTCACGACCCCTTCAAACGAATATTCAAATTTCAAATAAAAAGTGACCAGATACTGACTGAGTTTATGTCTAACAGATCTCTGCATAACACTAACAGCTAGAAACCAAAACCAGACTATCCAAAAATTAGATATAAGATACAATAAGAAAATACACAAGTTGATACATGATACATTCTTTTTGCTAGCTCAAAAACCCCTGAGGGAACCAGTGGTCCTAGCACATACAGTATAGTCCAGGTGCATCTCATATAATTAGAACATCATAGAAAAGCTCGTTTTGTCCTGTCATTTAATTCAAACCGTGAAAGTTACATATATTCTATCCAGCATCTAAAAATATTAGAATATTCCACTAATATAGGATTTATAATACAGAAATGTCCACCTTTTCAAAAGTATGTTCATTCATCCACTTGATACTTGGTCTCCGATCTTATTTTTCATAAATTAATGTGGCATGGTGTGGAGGCTACCGGCCTGTGGCACTGCTGAGGTGTTATGGCCGATCAAGCACAGTCATACTGGTGGTTTTGACACTGTGGGCAGGGGTCTGGTCTTGCTCGAAAATAAAATCAGCATCTCCGTAAAGCTTGTCAGCAGATGGTAGCATTGAGTGCTTTAAAATGTCCTGGTAGACGGCTGTGTTGACTTTGGACTGGGTAAAACACAGTGAACCGACACCAGCGGTACCCACAATCGTCACTGACTGTTGAAACTTGACAGTGCCTGTCCGCTCTTCCTCCGGTCTGGGACCTTCATTTCCAAATCAAACACAACATTTGATTTTGATCGGTGTGAATTGTGGGTACTGTGTCATCTGCTGCTGTTGGTCCACTGGCAGTACATACTGTAATGACTGCCTGCAGTGTAGTACACCTATTGCTGCTATTGGATTTTGAGTGACTCAGAAAAAGCTAAATCTGAGCCTTTAAAAAAAGGGGTGAAAAGAAAGAGAGGAGCTTACAGTTTGAACAGAGAAACCTATTCACATAATGGGTTCATGTTCCCCCATACTTGCCTGGCCGCCTGCCCCTGGCCCCAATCTGGCCTCCTGCTCCTTTACAAGGCCTTTTAATGACTGACCCATTTACATAAACTCCCTTCCGGTTTGCTAATGTGTTCCCTTTATGAGGCTCCATCCTATCATTTTCTTGCCCTCTGTCTCTCTATGTGAAAAATCCATCCTTTTTCAGTTTGGAACCAGGTGGAAGCCCACAATAGAATGCAGAAAGAGAACAATCTAGCCAGAGAACTTGTGCCGATAATCCCTGTCGACAGCATATCTGAGGGGCCTCGGCTGCCTGTCTACACTGTGCTCACCCCTGCGGCATCAGAATGTGTGGGTGCCTTTATTGATATGTAGCCAACAGCAAAAGTAGCAAAGTAAGGTTGCTCATTTAAATAGTCACACCGCAATACAGTGATCGGTAAATGACTTCAAAAAAATAAATGATTTGTATGGTTTCCAAAACTAACTTACATGGGTCAAAGAGAAATGGCTAAGAAGCTGTTGGTGTGTGAGTCCAAAGTCTTACTCTTTTGTATTAAGCCTAAAAAATACATTTGCCAAAAGTTTGCTTGATTTGCTTGAAAACAACTTGAAAGGATCTGATCATACAAGAGTTTATGCATCAGCCTTGTCAACCGCATACATATCTTCCAGTGTCAACTCTTTTCATGTTCAAAATGCTTTGGGAGATACAGCACCAAGTTACAGCAAGCCTAATAATACTCTGCAAAAAAAATTGAGAACATGTTCGGATGCAAAACACACACACACACACACACATCGGCCTGCACAGCAACAGTGGTACTATGATACTACTCAGTTTCTGTTCGAACATAGCCTACAATCAAGCAACTCGCCTACTTGGCAACCTGTGCGTTTGACAGGTGATCGGCTAACTGGCTATCTAAAAAAGAGAACTGCTCAACGAAACACCACCCCGCTGGAGAGAAGTTGCAGATTCATCAGAGCCCCTCAGAGCTAGCTCGTATGCCCCACAGAACATAATACAGTCCACAATCCACAGCCAATGTCTTTTTTTCTTTACCTGCTCGTTGTGTCGCTGTATAGAGATGCTGCGGCCCGACCGTCATCCAGTTGACAGGCAATATTAGCTTGGTCCAACATCGACAGCTTCACACAGTTCCCAATGTGACTTGCACTGCATTCATGTTTCTATTACGTTTCTTGATTTTAGACGATACAAGTTTTGAATCCATAACCCCTTGTGGGTTCAAGCCGTGTCTCCTCCAAACAGCAAGCATGGGAAACAGAGACGTGCACTTTTAGCTACGCTAGCCGATAGCCAGTCCTTCCTTTCAAACTAAGAAACGCTAAATTAATGATTTTTTCATGTGTCCTTTTTTTTTTTTTTTTGTCAGCGATTGGGCGATGTGCCCATAGTCTCTTTATTTATTTATTTTCTTCCAAAATCATTAACGAAAACGGCTGAGACAGTGTAGTCCACTTCATAATGTATGCGTTAGCACCGGTTAGCACTGGCCATTGTTGACACTCAGTATCTCCCGCCTCCAAAAGTGACAGTCACCAGTGAGAGTCACTGTCACTGTAGGCTGCTGTGATTGGTAGAAAGTCAATGGTCTCGGCTAGATTAATTTAGCCCAAATGGTCTGTAAATCGAGGGGGTATGTCATGATACCTGTCAATCACGATTGGACGCTGATTCTGATAAGTGTGGGCTTAGAAAAGTCAGCCCAAACAGATATGTATCCTGCGTTTTTGTGATTATTTGGTGCTGTTGCTGCTTGTTTTGCACAAAATCAACCAATTCTAAGTATTAGTAGGCCTAGTTATTATATTTGAATAATTTAATTAATTTAATAATGTTCTCATGTTTATTATAAAAGATAGGGAGGGCTTAGCCCCACTAGCCCATTGATACCAACCGTCCCTGCTCCGCACAATTGCAAAAAAGCCAAGTTAACCCTGTGGCACTATGGGTGAGGAAATATGTAATCTCCTTTGGCACAAGACAGGCAGCGCAGGCTTTCAAGTGGGCACGAAAAACACAGTGTTGCGGATGAACAGAAGCAGCTGTGTGTTGCCATTGGCATGTACGCACACGCCCTTTTCCTTCATTCAAGAGTCCCTCCAACACAGCAGGGGCCTTGGGGGGCATCTTTCATCAGCACAATCTGCCAACAAGCATTGGAAACTTGGACATTTTTCACAAGGCCGCATGCACGTACACACACAGAGCACACGTGTATGTTTACGCCCATACACAGTATTTAGCAGGTTTTATGGCATGTCCCACACATGTGAAACTTGGGGCCTAGGTTATACCATTAAAAAGAACAAGGAATCAATCAGTGGGATGGGAAGATACTTGCAATTGCTTAAAAGCAAATGTTAAAATGATCGTCTGCATTAATGAAACCATTTTGTATTATCCTGTGTAACCACGCCCATCTTATACCAAAAATAGACTTCGAAAAGGGAACATACAAGAAATTTTACCAGCATCTTTAAAATACACAAATCAAACAGGAATAATCTGTGTCATTATCTATAACAGATGTACAAAATAATATTCATGTCATGTATATATACACATTTATCCAAACAAATATGATAAGAGGCTACTATAGGGTAACTCAATCAATGTGTTCTTGACAACACCTCAATATCCTACTGCAACCTTTGCTACTTTAAGACAAGCTGTTAAGACCCCAGACTTGAACAATAAACACAAAACCTCTCTTCTTTTTTGTTTGACTTCTGCATCATTTATCCCTTGTTCCAATGCTACACTGTGTTTCTGGAACACACCACTGGTAATATAGGCTACGCACTTGTGCTGCACACATACACATACACTGGGTACAAGCTCAAACGGCAGCAAATATTGACATTTCTCCCAGTGGATGCCACCTGGCCGGCCCTGCTATAGTTGAGGAATAATAAACACGCGCAAAACAATCCACACTCATCAATCTACAGAAATTACGTGACACAGACAGGACACAGACTGAATATTTTTCCCTATAGCAAGCAGCAGACCAATGTGTAAAGAATAAAGATACAAAAAAAGAAAATCGAGCCATGATTTTCATTGACAAATGATTACCATGCCCACCACACAATTTGAAATAGGTTTTATTCTCTACCCCTCAGTGCTGAACCTTCTAGAGTTTTATGCTTGAAGAATTATCAATAAAGATTATGGCTCTCAGCCATGACAGTCCGATATCGTGGCTGCCTCTTTCTCCTGTGAATTCTGCCCTTTGTCCTTCTGCTTGTCATCACCAAACACAATAACAATATCAATAACCAAGCAAAAAAAAAACGGCTTTCGGGTAGTGGTGTGTTATGATATATATAAAAAAGCAATGAACGCACATTTAAAACCGGAATTCCCAACTGCACCATGTTCAATCCTTCTACGTTGTTTCCCTATGAACGCAGAAGAGCCATGCTCAAGCATGATATTAGTTTCTATGCCAACAGTAGAGAGTGATATCAAATTGTCTAAAGAGAATTTTAACTCAGTTGTAGCAGACGTAGTGCCAGTTGTTCAGTTCTATTCACACACCATAATAAACTCTACTTAAAATGTGAAGCAAATGTTAGCAAACAATTAATTTTATTTTTAAATGTGTCTTGTGCACTACAATTACTGTATTCTCCCTCATGTATAAAGGAAAATAGTTAAAGTGCAAGTCTAATAAAAAACATAATCCTATACAAGCTTAAATGGAATTTTATAATAAATATGTGAGTAGAATACTGTGGTAGAAGTTTGAGTTAATGTATAACCTATAGAAAACTGGTTGTGTAATAATATCGGATATGTAATTTAAAAATGGGTTGTAGCCTCTGATGTATGCTAGCCATATATTGCAATGGATAAACACATACTATACAACACCCTTACATAAAACAGTTCTAAGTATGTTAGCTTGCACTCAAAAAGCGTGTGTAGCCTCTTCGCAAAAACTGTCCATGATACCGTGTGGGTGATATAATCAAACCGCAAACTGATACACAGGTGATTGGATTAATCGATTCTTACACACTTACATAGAGGGCTTGTAATGATGCAAAAAGCGTGGGATGGCGTGAGGTGGCCGGTTGGTTGAAAAACAATGGTTGTTGTGTTCGCCAGGAGCAAGGGGGGTGGGGCTGAGAGCGTAGTAACCCATGTGCCGAAAAACGTGAGAATTTGGTTGTATATCTGACCAATCCCTCAAAATCAGCCCGTCATTTAAGTGTCTACGGAGAAGCTCACTTATAACCTGATGACATTTCAAGGTTGAGCTCTGAGCTCTCTTGGTTTACGCAGAGGACCGACATTTGCCTTCAACTCCTTTATGTGTGGAGAGCTTTGACACGTGGAGTAGCGGAACTCCCGGAGAGAGCTGAACCCTCTTCGTATTTTCACAGTAAACAAGTCCCCCCCCCCCCCCCCCACTACTCCCAAAGCTCTGCACGTTCCCCTCTCTACCGAAAACAGTGGCCTCCTTTCAGGGCCATCGCTTAAGGGCCCTATTAATAATTTGACAAGTTTTCTCAAAGATTAATTACTGGCCCCAGCTTTCGAAGGGGCTTGCTTGCAATTATGCAGGGCGGAGAGAGAGAGAGAAAAAAAACTTCTCCATTTCCGGGGCCCACTTCTCAATGGGGCAAGGAAAAGGTGGTCTAACAAGTTTCTCCTGATGCAATAGATCCACATTAGTTATAGTACACACGCTTACTCCTAATTTCGCCCTAGAGATTGAATATGGGAACTGGGACTCAATAATATAGGACCAATCTTTTAAGCCTGGGACTTAATAAATCGGCGTTGCCATCCCAACAAAGCCAAAGCCAGAAAATTCAGCAGAAAGAAGTGCTAGATGCCATCGTCAAGACTCAACATTTATAATATTGATTTTTTCTTTCAACTTCAATTCCAACATGAAAGGCAAAATGCTAGTTCGTTTTTAGCCAGTGGACAAAGTCACTCATGCACTAAACTACATCTCAACAGCAATTAGTGCAGGAGTTTTCACACCACTTCTTATGGTTCGTTATATGATGAAGTGTTGAACTTGTGACTGTGAGGGGTGAGGTGGCAAGTAGCAGCCAGACACCGTACATCACCGCCGCAGAAGAGTGGAAGGCCCCCCCCCCCCCCTGTCCTCCACACAGCAGATGGTTGGTACCGAGCCAGATGTGTTTTGTGTGGTGTGTGAGTGTGTGTGTTGTGTGTGGTGTGTGTGTGTGTGTGTGGTGTGTTGAGTGAGTGAGTGATGAGAGACAGAGGGAGAGAGAGGGAGAGTACAATGCAGCAAGTGTCTCCATGCTGTGGCCTGCCAGAGATAAGGGCCACCTGCCTGTCCCATTCTCCCCTCCGCTGAGTTCAAACAGCTCACCACAAATGAAGCATGCATGTGCCGTGTTTATCAATGCAAGTCATTTGGCGGTAAATAAATAATAACATTTTATATTTGTGTATTGTCTGTCCATAGTTCATTTTGCTCGTCTTAAGTATAAAAAAATAAATAAAAAAATTGTGCATGGTTGGAATAAACAATTCTACCAACATGCCCCTGCTACCGTTAGTATTATATTGTGTGTTGCATGCTAAAACATGATCACCCAAAGGCTTGCACTCTTGACGGTGAGAAATAAGGGGGATCGGAGAGGTGAACTCAGGAGCACAAAGGCCCAGATTGTTCCCTACTCGCTGTCTGTCCGTGATCACAATGATCCATTCATTGGCCCTGTGCGATGGGCCCTAATTAATTCGAACTTTACATTCTGACCTACAATCTCACTCCCTTTGCTCATCCCCTATTCTACCCCATAATCCATCAATTTTCTGCATCATCCAGCCCTCTGTCTTCATCTCCTTCACTTAAAACCTGTGTTTTTATGTTGTCAAAAAAAATGGTAGTTTGTCACTCTACGGCTGTGACTATGCTATGGCATGGCTGCAAACATTTAATTCAATACAAATATTAACTAGGGCAGCTTTAAACTTGAAATACAACTATTGTTGATATGATCCACTATACAGTTTCACTCCTTGACACAGCATTTTATTTTTGGGCCTATTGAGGCTAATGGAGAAAGTCCTGTGTCAATCAGCTACATAAATTATGAGGGCTTATTCCAGAATATGAGGTTTACAAGCATGTCACACACACTCACCACACACACACACACACACACACACACACACACACACACACACACACACACACACACACACACACACACACACACACACACAACACACACACACACACACACACACACACACACACACACACACACACACACACACACACACACACAGTCCCCTTTACCGCAGTCTCGGCCCCTTGCTCTCCCCCTGTCAAACAGAGCTTGGCGCTGTTTCCTTTTTCCTGCCCTACATCCGAAATGCGCGGAGAGTGAGTGAGCTGAATGAGAGAAAGGGAGGAGAGAGAGAGAGAGAGAGAGAGAGAGAGAGAGAGAGAGAGGCATATAGAAGGGAGAAGGCATGAAATGTGTGGGAGGAGGAGGGGGTGCACAAAATGAAGAACAGAGGCCGCTTTGTCGATAGCAAACAGCAAACTTTACGGCGATCATTTGCTGCTCTCGCTCCGCCGGCCTCAAAGAGCAGCAATCCATGTGTGTGTGTGTGTGTGTATATGTGTGTGTGTGTGCACACAGTTGCCTGTTTGAGTCTAAACATGAACGGGCTGTAGTCCGCCTCCTTCCAAGAAACACATGGAAAACACACACACACACACACACACACACATACAAGTAAACAGAACGCACACGTACACACAACAACAACACACACACACACACACACAACACACACAACACACACCACACACACACACAAGACAACACACACACACACACACCACAATTTAAAGAGGCAGTAACATGAGGCTTAGCTTAGCCAGATCCTTGATAAATAACTTCCTCTTTTGCACAGAGGGGGATTATTGGGAGGCCAACAGTACAATCCGGATCATGGACAACACTTCACCAGCAATAAAGTATGGAAAGGAAACTTAGCTTTTTCATGTAGATGGTTGTGCTAACAAAGCATATGCCATTTTTGCTTAATTACACACCTGCAGTTCTAGACAACATGCCACTCATAAACTGGCTTGGTAAACAAACTCAATTATTAAAAGACATCTGTCCAAATCCGTTGCTTCAGAGGTTGAGACAGGCTGAGTTTTAGCCTAGTTCCTTTCATGCATACGTCAGCCTTTAGTGTGCACTTTAGTGTGTCTTAGCTGTCACCATTTATATTGTAACCACCAACTCCACATATACAGTGTAGTCCCACATACACAGTGACAAGTGCTATGACCCACACTTGGCAGAATATTGCTTGGAATGGTGGCCCCTGACTAACCTCCCTATACCCACTATAGGAATGTTTCATGTTGATACGTCAAATGTCCCATGTCAATTTAAAATGACACTGTCATCATCTTCTTCACCACCTTGACATGACACACATACCCTAATACTGTGTTATTTATGGCATTGCCTGACCACAATAAACACAGTTAAACCATAGTGCGCTGGCTTCATTACCTCCTCTCAAAATCTAACATACTTTTCTTTCTTTTAACATTTTCAATCAAGCAAACATCGAATCCACATCCTGTTCTTTAGTATTTTTTTCTACATGTCTCCATATCGAACATAAAACACTGATTCTCAACCAGGGGTACGGACTGCACTGACCACCAAGTCCACAGGTAACCACAGTCACTTACCAAAGTCCTTCAAAAATACTGAACTATCCCAGATACAACAGTTTAAATAGCTAGCTGGAAAGTAGATAAACATTTTGCTAAAAGTAAAAGTACTGGATAAACGGTCAAAATAATAAGCTAAAAGTCATGTAAAGGACATGGTTGAAAGAGAGATAAATACAAGTACAGTGCTGCTCGAAAGTATGTGACCCTTGGCTTTGGATTTTCATGTATTTAACCATTATTAATACATATAATGAATAATTATCAATACCAGTATTTTTTATATGAAATAACATTTGTTTGTTTATCCATTCAACATTTTTCTTTTACAGAAATCAATTGTAAAAACAGATAACCAAATTATTTGACAACTTTTGTGCAAAAGTTTGTGAACCCTGAACTGCATTGCTTAAATCGATCAGGTTAATACAATCAGGTGGGCCAAATTGAGTGATGAAATGACCAATGTATGAGAGATCTTTAGGGAAGAAATTGGGTGGCATTAGATAAAACAGAGATCAAACCAAGTCAGTTTAGGCTCACCAAGGTGAACCATACAGGTCAGACATGCTAAAAGGGGAAAACAATATCAGAGGATCTCAGGAATAGAGTTGTGATGCTGCACATTTGTCTGGGGACAGCTCTAAATTAATTTAAAAAAAAGTTGAGCTCCATCGGTCCACCGTGAGGCAAATTATCTACAAATGGAGAGCTTTAAGAGTGACTGAACATCTGCCTAGAAGTAGGACTTCCTTCAAAAATATCCATAAGCGCCACAAGCAAAGTGATTTTTCAGTTAAAAGCCAACCCAAACATTACATCTAGTGATTTGCAGACCTCTCTTGCAGCATCTGGGACAGATGTGCATGGTTCCACAATAAGGAGAAAACTCAGTCAACATGGCTTCATGGGAGGGTTGCTGAAGAAGCCTCTGCTTTCAAAAAAGAACAAAACTGCCTGTCACAACTTTGCCAGAGAGCACCTGGAGATACCTGAAGTCAATTTTGGACAGATTAGTCCAACATTGAACTGTTTGGTCATAACCAAAACCGCCGTGTTTGGGCAAAAGCAGTCTGCCTACCACCAAGAGAACCTTCTCCCAAGTGAAGAACGGTGGTGGCAAATGGTCTGCAAATCACTAGATGTAATGTTTGGGTTGGCTTTTACCTGAAAAATCACTTTTCTTGTGGCGCTTGAGGATATTTTTTAGAAGGAAGTTCTACTTCATTAGATGATTTGCCTCACAGTGGACCGATGGAGCTCAAACTTTCTTATATGAATTTATAGCTGTCCCCAGACAAATGTGCAACATCAAAACTCTATTCTGAGATCCTCTGAGAGTTATTTCCCTTTGAGCATGTCTGACCTGTATGGGTTCACTTGGTGGGCCTAAACGACTTGGTTTTATCTCTGTTTTACCTAGTGTCCACCCAATTTCTTCCCTAAAGATCTCTCATTACATTGGTCTATTTCATCAATCGATTTGACCCACCTGATTGTGTTAACCTGCTCGATTTAAGCAATGCAGCTCAGGGTTCACAAACTTTTGCACATACAACAGTTGGCAAATCATTTGTGTTATCTCTTTTAACAACTGATTTCTGGAAAAGAAAAATGTTGAATTGATAAACAAACATCTGTTATTTCATATAAAAAATACTGGTATAGATAAAATGAATTCAATTATGGTTAAATACAATAACATTCCAAAATACTCAAAGGGTTCACAAACCTTCAAGCAGCACTGTATGTGGGAGTAACTACAAGTAATGAATCTACATTTATATTATATCAAAAACATACAAATTATAAAAGCCTTTCTACTGGGTAATAGTGTTTAGTACCTTCAGACAAAAAAGAAAGCAAGAACTGATTTGCACTAATACATTTACAAGCTGGCCAAGTCAATTCACTCTTCAACTTAAGTTTGAGCTGATTAAAAAGAAAACAAAGAGTCTTAAGCTTGTAAGTGCATTTTATGCTTTCGAAAATGTCCCCTTCTTCACACATGCAGCCACTCACTCTGTCTTGAATGCAGCCAGTCACTGAAGCTGCCCACAGGCGTGGACACCTAATAGTCCGTACCAACAGCGTTAAGTAAGCAAAAAAACTCAAGTAGGCATGATGATTTCATTGGCTTGTGCATCGTTGCCAAAAAATGGGGAAATGTATGTAATCTGACTCGGACGATCGCCTTGCATGTTGTAATTTCATGCAGATTCTATCTAGTCAATGACATGCAGTTACTGTTGTAAACTGTTTCATCAATTTGAGGTATTTTCTGTAAAGAGAAAATGAGAATGCTTGTTTGAAGATGTCAATGAGATTTAAAGGATTGCTAGGTTGAATGATGTTTTTTCACAGTGTACCCTCCCTTCTCTCCCGTCAAACTGAAAGGTTTCTCTGAGGGGCCCCATTCACTCCTCTCATGCCCATGTGTGTTACAGCCCAAAGGCCTGGCTACAACCATGTCCACAGCCTGGGCAGTATGCATGTGTGTGTGTGTGTGTGTGTGCGGATGAGAGAGAGAGAGAGAGAGAGAGAGAGAGAGAGAGAGAGAGAGAGAGAGAGAGAGAGAGAGAGAGACAGAGAGAGAGATGCGAGGAGAGAAGAGAGAGAGAGAGAGAGACAGACATGAGTTTTGGTTTGTAAGGGCCTCTTTCTTCTGGGTCATTGAGCGCAGGTGACCACAGGAAGTTGTTTTCCAGAGCTTTTCCACTGTGTGTTCAGCTTAGGACTTGTCTCACCACAGAAACTTCCTCTTTGTACACACACACACACACACATCACACACACAACACACACACACACACACACACACACACACACACACACACACACACAACCACACACACACACACACACACACACACACACACACACACACACACACACACACACACACACACACAACACCACACACACACACACACGATTCCTCACTACTTACCACACCACACAACAACACAAACTCCTAAAAAGGACAGACGTGTGTGTTATTCCTTCAGTAGTTGGTGTCAGTATGTTGTGTGTGTGTGTGTTTGTGTGGAGTATAAAATCAATGTTAATGCATTGAGTTCACGACACCTCAGAGACTTCAGCATTGATTTTGGACTTGTTGCTTTGACTATCATACAACACAAAGTCAATTGAGTGTGAGTGGATGAGACATCACATTTCTCTAATTGACAAATTCATTAAGCCTCTATATAATCTATAGAATTACTCGCTCTTTCCCTAATCAAATCAGTCCACTGTTCAAAACTACTTTCTAAAAGCTGATTTAGTAAGTCATTAGTTTGAGTGCAAGCGGCGCCTTAATGGTCAAGCCTTTGGTAGACATGCCTGGTTATTTTGACAGGCCGACTTAACTAGCAGGAAAGTGGCCACACACTTCTCTTACCTCCAGATGAGCTCAAGCGAGACTCTGTTTTCTATATTAATCAAGAAGGCATTCCAGACTGAAGGGATTTATGTTGCTTCTGGCTGTGGGCCAGATTACAGCGCTATGCTTTTTTTTTTTTTTTTTTTTTTTTTTTTTTTAAGACACCTCACAGCGAAATGACATGTTAAGTGTGCGGCTTGTTTTCTCTAACTTTTGGGGTTCCTTGCAATGAGGCAATCTGTGTCTAGTGGCCCCTCCTGGCCAATCAGGAGATGGAATGCTGGATGGAATGCACGCTAAAGTTGTGTCAACACGTACAAAAACAGTTCCACACCCTGGGGCCTCTCCCTCTTTAAACTAAATGTAAAATGTCCCCATACTGTATATGGCACTTCATCAAAAGAATAAAATGCACTAAGCGCAGCATTACAACAGCATCACTGTAACACAACAAACAATTCAAATAAGACGCAATTCAAAGGAACAGAAAACCAGGGGATCTTTTTAAACAGACAATTCTTTATCCTGTGAAATATTCCACCTGCTGCCGTATAGAGTGGATAGCTTTCCCTTTTATACTGTAGGCCTGTCTCTCTCTCTCTCCCTCCCTGTCTGTCTGTCTTGTCACTGGTTGTTATAGGGATCTGAAAGGAATCCCAGGTATGCCCACAATCTCTGCAGAGCCATTGACAAATTTCTGTCTTCAGGGCCCGGAGGGGGGAAAAACACACACACACACACACAACACACACACACACACACACACACACACACACACACACACACACACACACACACACACACACACATACACAAACCTGGCTGTCATCGTAAGCTTGTCAGCATGGCGCACCTGTGAGTGGTAACGAGACCCTGTGGCTCGCAGCGGTCTCATAGCCGCCTAACACACTCGATCAATCTATTTCCCCTCGCAGAGAGAGCAGCCAGAACGGAAAAAAAAGTTTGCCTAAAGACTTTAAGCTAGAAGCACACTATAACATATGTTTTAAAAAGGGTAGCTTTTACATAATTGCAACAAAAAAAATACACACAACCATATTGAGAGACCATAAGATTCACCAGTTTGAAATAGGACAAGAGTCAGGTCTGTGTAAAAGGAAATCTGCCCATTTCCTTTGTAAACGTGTACCTGCACGCATTCTGCGGTTAGCACTTGTAAATAATCAGTCATTTGGAGCTGTCAAAAGGCACAAGCACCAAGCCACAACACATTCAAAGCAGTAATTGGTTTGAGTTCCCCAAGACTCTGACTGCACTTGATCTGATGCTAGAAAATCTCTTTAGCTTCATAGATTCAGGAGGTTGCCAGTGTTTGGAAATGACGCCAAATCAACTATTTTTGAGTTGTAAAACATAACATTGCTAACCCACACAGAATGGCTTGGTCAGCTTTCTTTTTTTTAATGTATCATTTCATTTCACCAGTTTCAACTACAAAGACTGGTTTATATATGGGAGCAAATGACAACATTTAAGATGCTGACTTGCAATCAAAATCAATCATTTAGGTTTTTTTTTTATCCACTATCAGGGGTGAGTATTAGAAATTAGTGCATCAAGATAAACAGTTATTGGTCCTAGTTGTCCAGTCTGGTGCCTTTAAACCATTGCAAGGGTGCAATGACATTTATACAACAAAAATAGCCCCAACCAAATCTTAATCTTAATCTTACTGTTTTTCTGTACCGCCATTTTTCATTGCTTCTGTGACAAGTACGGTATAAGTCACCGGGTAAATGTACGCCATGATTTATTTGCCTGAATTCATTTTCTATTGCATACTGTCAAATAGCTTTTTCAACATCAGCCAACCTTTTCTGCAATATCTCAACTTTATATTTGATTTGCTGGTATTTTTTATGCTTTAATTGAAACTGCAAATGTGCTTTATTACGAGTGAATGGGAGAAAAAAACCAAGGGAGTGAACTGTCCCAGAAATATCAAATACACAGCAATATCTCTTTGGGTGTGTTCAGTCTATACTAAGTTACAATCTTTTAACCTTCCAATGGATTATTAAAGGAATACTTCACCCATACGGAACCAGTGTTCTATCATTATAAAATAACTATTATAATATAATGAATGAGGTTTTTCTTCCCTCAGTCTTCCCTTAGTCTTCCCTTGGCCCAGCTGTCCTGTTAATCCTAACCCTTACTGTGATGTCACAAGAAGGAAACTGTAGGGTTAGACAGTGAGACCATAAAAAACTCTTTCTGCCTTTTGATGGCCGAAAGATCAAGATGATCCGATTTCATTTTTTTTTGCACATTATACTAAATAGGATCTCCGAGTTCAATACACCTTCATATTCCAACCAGTGAAGTAGGCCTTTAAGTTTGAGCCATAGATACAGGAAATGTGTTTTAAATGGAGCTAAATGGCACACATTTGGATCTTATCTTTTGAGTGTGCCAGTGTGTTGTACGTGGTTTGCTGTATCATTTGTGTGTGTGTGTGTGTGTCTGTAGATTTGACTCGCAAATGTCCTTACCCTTCCTTCCTCCTGCAGTCATTTGTATAACTGGATCCGTTGTATCAATGGACACTATTCAGCACAGAGGGTTAACTGATATCACTGAGGTGTGGTGGTGCACCTGAAGGAAAAAGGAGAAGTTGGGCTTACACATTTGGTCACAACATGAAACCAAATACATGGAAATCTATTTGCCTTTTGCATGTTATGAGTCATCCCAACATAAACCCTCCTGTGTGCTTTCAACACTGTTGTATCAACATCAATATATTGGGAGTATTCTAATAAAGAGATTAGAAAACACACAAGCCTGTTGCAATTTGACAATATCAGTTCATCAATTTACTTGATTACACACATAGCTACGCATAGTGTGAGAGATACAAGATAAGGCTAGAGGCTTTGACACTGAACATATTTTTTACAGATTACATCTTTGTATTTTTAAACAGTCACAGGGAGTTTTCTATTTTAATTTTTTCTTTTTCTGAATTAGCTGATTGGTACACCATCTCAATGTGACAGACATCTGTGTTTGGCTGAAGCTGTATGAAAGCTAAATGCCTGAAATTCCCATCAACTATTACTATGTAACCAAAGGTCTGTTAGGGATTACACACACACACACAAGCATGCACCCTTCAGAACACACACACACACACACACACACACACACACACACACACACAACACACACCACACACACACACACACACACACACACACACACACACACACACACGCATGCACCCTTCAGAACACACACACACACACACACACACACTCTAAATGCAATGTGGCATAGTGAGCTGTCAGACCGCACTAATTCCTCTCTTTTATGTGTGTCTGTACTGGGTAGCGGAGGGATCAGGATTGCTTTTCAGGATAACAACTGAAGCTCTAAACTCTTAGTGTGTGAGTCTGTGTGTGTGTGTGTGTGTGTGTGTGTGTGTGTGTGGTGTGTGCACGCTTGTGTGCGTCTGGGTGAACAACAATTGGCTCGCTAAGCTTGCAAAGAGCCTTGTAGCCACGGTGTCGCCAACAAATATCCACTGGCTGTCAGCATCGGACCGACAGAATGTGTGTGTGTGTGTGTGTGTGTGTGTGTGTGTGTGTGTGTGTGTGTGTACGCGTGCAGAGATGAGCCAACTTCCTGTGGTGGGATTGAAGTTAAGTGCTGCTATTAAGACTTAGGCCTTCCAGTCTTCTTTGTCTGAGCAAAAGACTTGATTATGCCGACAGAAACACATGCATTTTAGCACTCACACGCACACAGGTCCAGCTTTGACAGTTCCCTCCACATGTGCAAAGACTTATCCAGCTCCTTCTCTAGACTTTTATGACAGAGGCCCCTCTCTAGTGTCTCTCCTGCTACTTCTATTTGCTCCCTTTGCCTTCCTGGCTGTTATACTCTTCCCCTCAAGGCATAACAGTAGTTCAAGCTGTCACTGAAGATGGAAGTGGGTTGCATAAGATGTTTGTTTTTTTTAAACTGCAGGAGTGCCCCGTAATTCACCTTTCAAAGCTGTAATACGCTATCCCAGTCAATGTTAAACTTTCAAAACGGGGCCAAAAGGTGCTATGTGACGTGAGCCATTTGGGAACATCTTAGCACTTTGTCAACCGCGCAGTGTACAACTGAGTTTATAGTCTTAATGTAATTCGACTGAACACATAGTGACAGTAGCAAGAGGACTCAATGGAAAGTTTAAAAAACAACCACATTCAGGTGGGGGTGATGCGCCTTCGCTTTTAAGCTGCGCATGTGTGCGCATCTCTCAGCCGCCCACATCGGAAAAACAAGAGAGAAAAAGTTCACCTTCTGAGAAAACGTTTTCACCAGTCACAAGAGAAAGGTTGTGGTGGTGTGTGTGTGAGTGTGTGTTTTTTTTTCTTCTTACACCTACATTACTGTGGCCTCTCTCTGAAGCCATGCACATGTGGTAAAACTGTGTGTGTCAGTTCTGTCAACTATGGCTACTACAACCATCTTGATATCTCTCCAGACACTATTGTGAAAGCACTAAAAATGCACCAATGTCTCAGTTTTGGTCAACACTGGTTGTGTAAGTAAAAAAGAAAGTCACAAAAAAACCGCAGTGGAAACAAGTATGGCCACTTTTTAAGGAAGATGATTTTTTACCACTGAAGAGAATTCAGTCACTTTGATCTGTACACAAAATGTTGCAGATTGTGCCATGTAAAAGAACACTTAAGTGCTAGTTTTACTTTATTTACTTATTTTCTAATTTAGGCAACAACAAATAAGTGGAGAAACCCAACTGGCAACTCCATCCATACTGTGTGTTGAAGTCGTTCCGATATATTGGCTTTTTCCACTGAGGCTTCTATGCCCATTCTGTAAGATTCAGGCCTCTAGGTTGTGTGTTTCACTTCAGACTTGCAAGAAAATGTGCCATCAATTTCTGTAATGAAGTATGTGACACACACCTCTGTTTTACTCCTTATTTTAACATAGTCAACACAACATACGATTGGTTACGTTCGTGGATTTTTTTCTCCAATATGGGTATTGTTGTTTTTTTTCCAACTCAACTATATTTGCATTTATTTATTTGGGGCATTGAGCTTAAAATTACTTCAAATAATGAAGTTTTCATTTTTTTCATGCATGTAAGCTCAAAATTACAACATTCTTCTTAAAACAGCTAAGCGGAGAAAGATAGTACACGCATTATGTACTACAAGCAATGAGGTAGAATGGTGAGTATTTTTATTGTATATCCTGAATTTCATATAAGATAATTTGCCTTGGGGGCGCCCTTAGCTCAGTTGGTAGGGTGTCCCCCCCATGGGCCTCGGCCAGCAGCGGACCCAGGTTTCGATTCCAGCCCACGGTCATTCTCTGCATGTCACTCCCCTCTCTGCCCCATTTCAACTCTGTCTCTACACTATCAATAAAGCATAAAATGCCAAAAATAAAATATAAAAAAAGATAATTAGCCTTATTTTTTTGCCTCGTGCTCTCACATTTCTTCAGCACATTTCATTGAAATTAAAGGTTGCAGTTTTGTTAAAGAATTGTGCAGGAACTACTCAAAATACACTCTATTCCTTTATAATCTCAACATGTTTTACAGTTGTAATGCTTTCAAAGCGTGGCATACATCTCCCTCAGTACTTTCTCTCTCTCCTCTGTCTGTCTGTCCACACACCACACACACACACACACACACACACACACACACACACACACACACACACACACACACACACACACACACACACACACACACACACACACACACACACACACACACACACACACACACACCACAGGGGCTGTTTGATTGCTTAAGCCTGGCCAGTCAGACAGACAGACAATGCACATCCATGAAGAATAGCCCTCACTTCCTTCCTGTCTTCCTGTGCCTGTCGTTCTGCCTTGGTGAGCAGGGTGAATGGGGGCCGCGCTCTGCCCCTAACACAGCCGCCATGAGCCGCGGGGGCCAACGCCAGGCTAAAACCAACAAAGAAGAGAGAGAGGGCAGTCCCCCCCTCCCTTTTCATTCACATCCCCTCCACAACAACAGACTCTCTCTCTCTCTCGCATTTTTTTGTTTTTATCATTCCTTTCTGCACTATTCTCACTTCTCGTTCGGGCTTTTCTTTGGTCGAGTAAATCTATTCATGTGTCAATGCGTTTTGGCTAGGTGGGTTTTATATATATATTAAAGTAGTAGAATGCTAGAATATGGTGATTTACTTATAGTGTTTTGGAACATATTAGTTCAGGGAATAACACTCATAACAATGCTTGTATATATAGCGTCTTGGATTGATCTTTGATTTATAATAATGGACGAGGACATGCATTTACACTGTTTACTAATATATGAGGTTAGCGAGTCCTTCAGAAATCCCTCCAAAAAAACTGAAAATGAAGGAACTGAAATTATCGAAGAAAATCCAAGGAGAGCCCAAAAATGACTTCCAAACACTTTCTTAATTGAAGTGTGTAATTTTTTTCTCACGGCTGACATGCAAACACTGGAAGAGACCAAACTTAAAGCTGTAATGTTATGCGATCATGATAAGGAAATAACCTTTTTGTTGTTGTTGCTATTACAAGTGAAAATATACCTCATTTCCCCTTTGCAAGTGTTATTCTGAGAATTTTCTTACAACCGATTGCCCTCCCAACCCCCCCAACAAGACAAGAATCTCCCTATGGGAATAACAAGTAGGAGCAGGTAGCTGAGGGCAGTGCTGCGGTGCCAAAATGACCCCCCCCCCCAACACACACAGACATGACTATTGAAAACAGGATGAATGCATGCAGGGCTGAATACTGGGGGTAAACTGTTAGGTCTTTGTCATTCAAAGTGATGCTTTTAACCCTTTGCGCTCCCCCCCCCTCTTCCTAACAACATCCCCCACATCACAACCCTTTCCCCTCTTTCATTCACAGCTGAGACAATGGGAGGGAGAGAGGGCTGTAATAAAATAAAAAATAAACCCCAAGATCAACTTTCTCTTTTGAGAGTCTGTCCGTTATGTTTACCCCCCCCACCCCCCCTTCTGTCCTCTACTCTACCACCACTAGCGGCAAAAAAAGGTGAAAGTTGATAATGTAAAAGAAAAACCCTTGTCAGTCAAAAGTAGATGGGGGGGGGGGGGATGAATAACAAACAAGTGAGCGCAGGTTGAGTCCTCGGCATGTCAATCAAGCCCTCTGAATGCATACCGTGCCGCAAACACGTCCGTATGCTGTCAACAAGTGTCTGGTGGGGCTTATGTTTCAAGGCTTATGTTTCAGCCCTACAGGGACATTCAAAACTCAAGGAATTCCAGAACGAAAAAAAACCTTTGATAGAAAAAAAAAGACAAAGAAAAATAGGCATAGTATCAGCAGGATCCTTAAGGAATATGTATGAAATGAACTTGATAGTGTGATAGTAGGCTGACATGAATGGATATTTGCCAAAAAACAACAGCAAAAAGGAGGAGTGTTTGTTTTAGAAGATATAAAATAAGTGATGGGATGCCAGAGGTTCAATAAAAAAAATGTCAAGGCCAGTGCTTGAGTCTACCGTAAACCCTGTAAGAAAGTCTCAAGAAGGATTGTCAACCCAGACCAAACTGGCATGTTCAGCTAGTGGTGTAAAAAGTGAGTTTTTAAGAACACATCATAGTCTTAAAACCTGTCAAATAAGTACACACAAGACAATGCAGGAAAAAAAACATGAAAAACTTTGGGTCAGACTTCAAGGTTGTTTAATTTCAAACGTTAATATATTTGTCTTCTAACTCGTAGTGAACTATTCATCCAGCTTTTGACAGTTCCCTTGACATCTGCAGCCACTACTGAACAGCCCCACATAAGAGGTGACACAATAACAAGAATGCTTCCTCAAAATAAATATGCTTTTTTCATTATAAAATAATAAAACCTTCAAATAAATATATACTTTTTTTTTTAAACTTTACACTAAGCAATGTTGGAATTAGAAAATAAAATTTTCATATAGAGGTCACTGTACAATTTTACATGTAAGAAGGGATAAGACTTTTTTTTTCCTTTGTGAATGACAAAAATGATTGACATACATTCCAGTGAATGTACAAAAAAAACATTGAACGAATGAAGTTAACGGATTCATAGAAATGTGGATTCATCAAGGTGCCTTCCTGGTATGGCAGAAAACTTTTCACAGTTGAAGTATTATTATATGTACAAAAATAAAACATCTTTCTAATGTACATACCCTTTTTGCATTTACTACTTTTACATACAGTTAGTAATAGGAGTCTGCTCTTTAGCATATAAGTTGGATTAAATGTTAAATAAAAAGGCCATCCGTTTGGACTCACTCTAGCGACAACATAATATCCGGGCAAATAGTTTTTACAGGAACAAAACAGTATTTGAATATGTCTTCATAATGTTTTTTTAACACGTGGAGCGCTTATATATTGGTATTTCCTTTCAAGTGAAACTCAGATGCCGGGGTGGAGTGAACACACCTCCTAGTAAAATGTCAACTGGCCTTAAGAAAAAAAAAACTTGACAATCCTAAAGCAAAATGCATCGACGTCTTTGCCTGGGACGTGAATATTCCAATGAGAAAACAAAAAACACACAAAAACTCAACAACAGCATTATTAACGCTCTAAACAAAACCTTCCCAACTACAGAACTACAGGGCCCCATCAGGAAACATCCAATCCATTTTTAATCCAACAGAGTCTCTCCCATCCTTCTGCATTTGAACACACACCACACAACACACACACACACACACACACACACACACACACACATCCTATTGTCTCACGAAGTGGGCTTGCCAACGTCCTCACAGTGGATCAGGTTGGGGTTTTTGCACCTACAACCTGGTCGAGTGGCGCGGTCGTAGCAGCCCTGGCACGCGCCCACGCAGCACTTGGCCGGGAGGTAGCACAGGAGACAGGGCAGGAGCAGGGAGAGGAGAGACACGGCCGTCCAACGCACGCAACAGCCGCCCTGCTTGCACGAGAAGGGCTTGTCGGCGCACGTGTCTTCGTCGTCGCTGGAACAGTGGTAGAAAAGCCCCTTGACGCAGCACGCGCACGTCCCGTACTCCACCGCGTTCTGCAGCGAACACACGCACCGCCGGCCGCAC
The DNA here is from genome assembly GCA_026122265.1 of Ammodytes dubius. Taxonomy (NCBI): domain Eukaryota; kingdom Metazoa; phylum Chordata; class Actinopteri; order Uranoscopiformes; family Ammodytidae; genus Ammodytes; species Ammodytes dubius. The sequence continues at coordinate 4,008,665 of CM047528.1, read as the reverse complement.
ATCCAGCGCGAAGGGAGCACCCGGGGCCGCCTGCACGCCACGCACAGCACCGCCCGCAATCCAGGCACTTGTCCGAGTGTATGGATTGATTTTTACCGTCGTTGAGTTTCTGATGGTGCCGGGAACAACCACCACCACTGCCCCCGCCCTGGACTCATTGTTCAGGGGTTTGAGCTCCTCTTCAGAGTGGAGCTCTATGCGCGGCGGCGTGGGTTGGGTTCTGATTATCGGGCTGTTGTTGCTGAGGAGGAGTCTTTGGCCTGAAGAAGAAGACTCCAAGCTGGGCCTCCTGATGCTGCTACTGTGGTGGGACTCCTCCACACTGCTGGAAGAGAAGGAGCTATTGGTGTTGCCATGCTGAGGCAATGAATGCAGGTGGTTGCGGAGGTTGTTGGGCCTCTCTTCCCTCGTCTCCTGCCCACCACCGGCCCTCAAAGCGGGTTTGCGTTGCTGAGAGGCCGGGGACCTCTGTGCCACTGTGGGCCCGTCCGTGTACTCGTTGCTACTCCCGGTTATCCTGATCTGATCCAGGGATAGTGGAGTGTGGAGGGGCCTTGGCGGGCAGAAGTTCAACCCAGGATCGGGTGGCTCGTTGTGGGCTTGAGAAGGCGGCTGCGTGGGGGGTGGTGGTCGCCCTTCGTCACGCGGCGGTGTGTCCGGCGGCGTGCCTCCTCCCCCGTCCGTGCTGCTGTCCCTCTGACTCGTGGAATCCATGTCGGGACTGAAGGGCCGCTGTGACTGGCATGGGACACATCTGAAGTCCTGTTCCAAATGAAATGAAAACGGGGACAGTTTATAACAGTATGTCTGTGACTGTGACAAAGCCATGCAAATGAGCACCCATGCAAATCATCATAACTGATATCCGTGTAAGAGAGCACCACTACTATGGTAACATGGCCCGGACAAACACAGCAGTGTTGGAAGAGGGAGGGATGTAAAAGTCTTTGATTACATAGATGTAACACCCGGAAACACAGGAGTGAGTGAGGGGATCTCTTTCCAAGTATTTAAAAATATTAAACTACCTCTATGTCTGTGGATACTGTAAATATATATTCTTTAAAAGTATTACAAATATTATTTAATTAAAATCAGATCAAAGTTCCTATACAAGTTATAACTGGCGCGTTTCAATTTGAAATGCTTCCCTGCCAGCAGTCTATGAGTGCAGGCTTCCTGTTTCTCTCCCACACCTGTGACAACAGTAACCAATACAACAAACTAGATAGCAAATTCACTTGGATGTCCAGAGCTGAAAAGGAAATGAATAGGCAGCTCTTTTAATAATTTAATAATCTTTTTAGGTGATTTTGGTGTTTAAGCAGTATGAAATTTTAAAAATTAATAAATGATGCGATTGTTAGGTTTTTCCTCAGTCAAACTCAATGGCATTATCCTAAACCTTGGAAGTAGGTGCTCAAAGCTAGTGCTACAGATCAATTATACTGTACACTCACACAGTACTGCCAGAGACAGTGTTAGCATGTTACTCTGCAATGTCACTCACTACGGCACTGCTCTTAACACATTGAAATGCCCACAGCCTTGTTTGCATCAGCATATAAATCACACCAAAGGGGAAGACGCTACTGACATTGGCAGCGGCCTTACAGTCCCCTTCGTTGTGCTAATTAGCTTGACATTGGCAGATGATGGTGCCTTGCGAGGTGTTGGCCCCCTCTTTTCATTGACAATTACAGGAAGCCGGGCTTTTGTTTTGTTGCATGACAAATGGCCTGCAGCAGCAAACGCCCCCCCCTCCCATTATAACACTAAGCTTTTTACATTGTAAAGAAGTGAGTGACAAGATCTAAAAAAAAAAAAAAAAAAAAAAGGAAAAAGATGTAAAGTGTGAGTGATGCATTCAAGGGCTGTGGGAGTGAAGAAGCACTGGTCTCTGTCATACAGTGAGGGGTCTTTGGGATTTATGAGCTTTTTGATGCTCGATGAAGGGGCTTGCAGCTCAAATTGTAACCTTCTAGTGTGTGTGTATGTGTGTGTGTGTGTGGGTGTGGGGGGGGGGGGGGGGGTACTCATTTAGTAGGTGGCTGCAGTGTGTGTGTGCTGGGGGGGGGGGCTGACAGTTTCATGTTAAGACATTACGAAGCTGTGTGCAAAAACACAATCGCATCATGGAAAGGCTGCAGTCTCATCTCAGTAGGCTGTGATGTAGATTTAGATGAGTAGGCTAATATTGAGTCATATCGTTTCTGATGCACGACTGATAAGGCAGATTTTATATCAAAAAAATGTAGGCTACGCGAGGGCCGTGGAACATACTTTTGCATGGGGTGGCATAAAACAGAGAAGGCTATATGGTGAATGGACGCACACGTGATGCCAACCTGGACACGACTACTTCCTAATAAAGCTGGCCCTATAGCAGCAGCCGCGTGATAATAATACATTTTATTTATATAGGCTAGCGCTTTTGTCTCACTCAGCGCTTTACAAAACACAACAATAAACAAAACATAAAATAACACATGATGAGAACAATTTATTCGCCTGCATGAGACTTTAGACTCAGCCCCTTCCAGCTGGCATATGTTGCAGAAACTACACTTTCAATCGAACCTGGCTTTGCAGGCTATGCTTAACCCTATATCTTTTTTAAAAAGTAACAAACACATTCGCAAAATCGGCTAAAACCATAAAATTGTGTAGGCTGTTTGATAATAAGCTTAGGGGAAGAATAGGAGCGCTGGAAAGAGGCTATTCATGCTATCAAAACACTTGGAAAAAAGTTATTTTTATGACATAACTTGATCCAAGAAGTACACGGACCCATCGTTTAAAATAACAGAGAAAGTAGACCACATTGATACGTACCGTGCTTTCGACACTTTAGCCCGCCGCTTAGGTGAAATAAATCCAACTCCAGAGATAGTTTATTCCCAACACGATCCACTCAAGTTCGGAAAATGCCGAAGCGTAAATCCCATTGAGAAAATTCCCCACCACAGTCCAGTGCGCAATTTTTTTTTAAAAAGCGAAAAGCAGCAGCTAATACGTAAATACCATGATGTTTAGCGCAAGAGCACGAGGCGTTAAAAAAACAGCCGACAACTTCTTCAGTCTAAAAACTTAAGCAGGGCTCCACTTTTTCTTGAAAACAAGTAGCCTGCAGAACAAAAATCGCCAGCGACCAAAAAAACTCCAGCGCAGAAGTAGTTTTAATTCGGTGTGTAGCCTATTATCCGCTAAGGCTCTCAGGGTTTTTGCAAGTACTTTTCTTTTTCTTCTAGTGTGTGTGTGTGTGTGTGTGTGTGTGTTTTTTTGCTCTTTCGGAGGGGTCGGATTTGGGCTGTAAATGGCGTCAAACTGTAGGGGGGGGGGGGACGGTCGGTGATTTTGGCTTGCTGGAATAACCAGGCGTCCTGTAATGTGAGGGAATCTGGGCCGTGTGCAGAGCTTGGTGAGGGTATGCTCCGTGCTCAGCCAGGCGGGCGACCATTCACCCGCCCGTCAACACTGCGGCAACCCTCTCCCCCCCCCCCCCCCCCCACACACACACACACTGGACTTGTGATCGTTGGTGACCCCATTTTTTTTGTGCTTTGCATATTAACTTTCACATATTATGTATCATTCATTTAATTACTTCTCAATCCACTGACGTTATTCAAGACAAATATTTAAACACTTTTAAAATATGTTGTATGTAGGCCTATATCGGTTACATTTTGCTCCACCTCAGTCAGCTACAACATTAAAATGCTGCTTACATGTCAATCAATCCATGATAATAATCCAAATATGCAATAGATAATAACTACATTCTGCAGAATAACTCTTTGGGCATATTTAGCAGGTGATTCTTTCAGGGACATTGAATGATAGGCTACATGTCGGACATTTATACACTGGAGTAAAAATGACTTACTTAATACTAACTTAGTAGGCTTTTACTGTGTATCTTTGCTAATGCAATGCTCTACAATGAAAAATAGTGACGCACCGCCCCTTGTGGCTCTCCTATGTTACTGCAATCAACACAGGCCTGGATTTGGCATAATAATTACAGAGCTGTGTGTGCCAAAGCAATAAAGTTATAAAGTTAAAAAATTATTACAAAAAAAAACCAGTTACACTAACTTCTAGAATGTACACCTTTTGCATGTTCTTCAAGCTGATTGCAAATAACTGTAGCAATTACTATTGACTGAATGCAGCTGTGTTTGATGTTGCCTTTTTGGATTTTTCATCTTTTCAAGAAATGACCTGGCAAACAGAAAAGAAGACTGATGCAAGTATAATTGATTTAGTCTCATTGGGGTTTGAGCTTAGGGAGCCTAGCGGTTGGATCAGATTTTTTTTTTAAAGTTTTGCTTCAATAAAATATTTTTTAATACAACTACGGTAATACAAAGCGGTAATCAATATTTGTTTTGTAAAAAAAAATAAGTTAAAAGTGAAAGAAGTCACATGTACTGAGAAATCCACGGGTACGTATAACTTTAAATACACTATGCAGTTCCCTCAAGATCAAGAACAACTAGTTGGGAAGATACTTTTCTTGACTTCATACCAAAACAATTTACCAGCAGCAGGGCCCACATTTTGATTTACAAACATATTCTAGTTTTAAGTTTGGTTCCAGGTGCCTCAAAATATATACGTTTGGATTTATGATGATATAAGTATTCAATACTAAGAATTACATGTAGAGAAAATAGTTTTGTTATACTAACTGTAGGCTCTGCAAATGTAAACAAACCCTCCTCCTCTGAAACAGTATAGTGCACCTTTAAATGTACAACAACCCCAAAATAAAAACATGCAGTTTTAGCGAGGAAAAGTCCCATGATGCAATTTTGGAAATAATTCTCATTGGACACACTTTTTACTGATGAGCTATGCGGCCATGACTCAAGGGTTAAGACTCATTTTTCACACTCACATTAACGCTTTGCTGATTAATATGTAAACTGAGTTAGTTTTAAAGTGGACGGACACCCTTCATTTTCTGTCTTACTTTTAGAGCACATAGTTCTGATTGAAAGTGGATGGTGTGCCCCCTCAAGACGCTCGGTGCAATCAAGCATGGATGTCAAAAAAACACTTAAGGCTTTTTATATTGGCGACACTCCTGCTCCCCCTATAGAAGTACCTTATAATGACCGTTAAAATGAAAAAATATTAAAGCATTTGTATTTAATGGATACATGTCTGGCAAGTGCGATAACTGCAAGCTAAAGAAAAAAAGTGAATATCAAAGTAATTGAATAATCTCTATCCCCTTATAAATGAATAGTTTGCCGACAGACAATAGCATTTCCTCTGTCTTGTCCCCTTAATCATTTTTCATCCACCTGACCAATTTAATTGAATTTAGCTTGAATTCGGTGGACCCCGAAGTCCTGGAGGCAAGCTGAATAGACTAGACTCGAGCATGGTAATTGTTTGGTTTCAATGTGGATTTGACAAGGTCTGACAATTGAGTATTTAAAGATGGCTGAGTTACAGTATTCCAAAAGCAGTGGCCTCTCTTTTTCTTCTACCAACACAGTATACCTGGACAGTGGAAGCGGACCACCCGCTGTGCCCGGCAGAGTGCAGCAAAAATTGAAATGAAACCTAAAATAATCCCTGCTGTGCCCATGAGATGAACTGTGGAAAAAACCTGCAAAAAACTGTTTGAAAAATATCTTTGTTGAAAGAAAATGGACAGAAAATCACCTCTTCTTCCCCCGTCTGCTTGCACATGCTGCGCTCAAAGCCTCTGTGTTGCTGTGATTTGACTCGTAGTCTGACGAGTGGGCAATTGCAGCCGACAGCTTGAGCACTAACAGTACAAGTACAACCACATGCTATTCAGATGTGTGTCCAATGCAGATGCAAGAGAGCAGTTCATTTATTATGGAAGATATAAGTCCAACCAAGTTCCCTTTTGGTCAATTCACTGTTCCCTTTAAGCCTGAGTTGCGTATACTGTGTTGCACATATGCAATTAATAACAATAAACGGAGTCAGATAAAACCATCAAAATGCTAAATTAAGTTTTGAAACAGTGGGCCCTTGTGTACCGGCTTCTGTCAATACTGTAGATAGACCGCTAATGAAGCTAATGCTATAGTTCCATGACTTGGTTTCAAAAAACGCTATTTCTGGCAAAGTTTCTTGCTCCAAAAATAGACTAGTTTAAAAACAGAAAAGAAAAGTTGCACTTAAATGGCTACATATACAGTGCCATGCTAAAAAAAGAATGAGACACAAGCTAAATGCCCCCCAGGTAAGAAAAAATTAGCATCCTCCCCATAGAGGTATGGAAATAAAGAAACATTGCTATTGTGCTTTAGTATGGAAACTATCGTTGGCCCTTGCATCCTCACAGACACAGAACAATATGTGACTGCAGACTGGCTCAGTTCAAGAGGGTGTTATATTGTTGTTATATTGTTGACCTATATAAAATGAAATGAATTTTCCACTGTTACAACTTCACATGTCAGAAGAACTAAAGTCAGCAGCGACAATGGCTTTTGTCACATCTTACCACATCTGCCATTTCATTTATGGAATAAATACCGTCACATACTCGATACTCGTGTAGTTTCATTTCAAAACAGCATCCCACTTCTTTCAAAGAGACACATCATTCCATTTATATCCATAATTAAATAGAATTATGCATTTCACTCAGGGCGTGAATATGAATTAGTATGACCCTATGGAGTTCACACAGCTTTGAATATCAAAGATTCCAAGTCTTGTTGACAAGTAACTGTCGGTGCTACTAGTCGTGATATGGGGTTGATATGGGCTGTGAGTGAGGCTTGGTTAACACACAGCCTAGGCTCTGTAAACCGCTGTATAAACAAAGGATATGTAAACAACGGGAGGCCCACCGCCACCGTAGCTTCCTTTACAGAGCCTAGGCTGTGTATTTACTTGGCTAATAGTAACCAGGTTTGGCTGGGTGGGGAAAACCCGGCTAATAGCTTTGTCAGTTCTAACATTATATAACTTATTCTTTAAAGGGATTTATTTAAGAGTTTGAAGGCCTGTTTTGAAGAATGCTAATTTGATTCAGAACAAAACGACACGTATGGATCTGCGTTCAATACTCAGTTTTATCCCATCGATTGTCCCAGCACAAGTAGCGAGAGTTGAGCCGTGCACACAGGTCAGAGTGACCAGACAATTATTGATTCAAGCTGCTCAGGAGCTCATTAGCTGCGATGGAAGAAAAGGTTCCTTTAAATACTTATAACCTCAGAAAGAAAAAGAGTTTCTAACAATATCATCCCTTTGGAAATGTCACAGAGTCCTATCCTTAAAAGGTGGAGTCAGCGATTCTGGAGAACGCTTGTTGTCAAAAATCCGTGAATATCTCCTCACGATCCGCTTACCTGTCCATACTGTGTGCACATGGAGGAAAACTGGTGTTAATAATACACAGCCTAGGCTCTGTAAACTGACATGGAAACAAATGTTATGTAAACAAAGGGGGAGCTAGCAATATACCCGTTTACAGAGCCTATATAGCAACGCAGACGCAGTACATGAACAGGTAGCGGAACAGGAGGGGATATTCACAGATTTTGTTCACTAAAAGTGTGTTCGACAACAAATATTCTTCAGAGCCCCTGACTCCAAAATCGTTTCAAATTAAAATCATGAGACATTTTTCAACAACAAAGGGGGGGACATATTGCATTCATCCAACACAAAATACCGTGCACGGCAAAGGTGGAAAAACAAACTCAACAGGAGCGGCTGCACTGCAGAATTGAGCAACATTGGTGCCAGAGTGAAAATAAAAATGCTCTCTGTGACACTGAAGTGCTCTCTCCAATCCTCCACCCTGTGATTCTGTCTCTGGATGGGGTTTACCTTAAGCTTGTTTACCTTCTCTCTTGGTAAAAGTGATGAAAAGGGTTAGATGTGGGACACACCACTGTGGGGAGGCGTGGGGCAGACAGTCATTTCAGCAAACAAACCCCAGACAACATGGTACATATGGTATCAGGGTCTTAGGCTGGCCAGCTGGGGTCACTGTTGGGATTCATATAATGGGGTCTGAGTGTGTGTCTAGTCATCTACCACAGTACTACTGTATAGTGGGTTGAAATCACTGACATCTGCAACATGTAGTGGTTTTTTAAGCATGCTAGCATTGGCTAATTACCACTAAAGGCAAAGTACAGCCACTGCTAGCCATGCTAAAGACAGCCGACGGCTAAGTGTGACTTATATTACTAATGAGCAGCAGTCAAATGTTATTAGGCTCCTCAGTTTTTATATCATCCTTTTTGCCACACACAATATTTTTTTCCAAGAAAGTTAACCAGTTGTGTCCTTTCTAGCTGTCACCAGATGTCCTCACAGTGCTTAAGACCTTTAAAAAAAAAATTACCAAGGTTTTTCTAAAAAAAAATCTATTTTGTCATACCCAACACTAGGAGAGGCACAATGTCACATACACAATTTGTTATGTGGAACCAAGCTTTCCTAGAGGTTACAAAAAGGTCTAGTATACTCCCTGTAACTCTGTTTGATAAAAGTGGAAAACAGTTTATCGGCATACATAGCAAGTTAACAGCTGCAATTATATCATAACATGTTGCATTTGTAATATTCTCATAATAAAGGATTAGACTAAAAAGGGAAAAATGCCTGAAATATCATCGTCATGGTAACCTTTTTTGGCAGCCTTGCAATGGGCATAGTACTGTCCTTACTCTAACGTTCATAAAGCGGTTGGTGTAAGCTTGGGGTTACAAATATTGTAAAAGACAAGCTTATTTCACCGCATTGAACTCGGAAAAACAGCAGACTTGCTGATAGTGAAGGGGCTTCGTGAGCAGATATCTTCCTGTTAGGCGTACTTCAAAATAAAAGTCATCTCACGTGTGTCCAGTGAAATGCTATTAATGTTTTGCCAGTGAAATGCTTTTACTGTGAAGCCGTAGCCTTAATGCTCCTTTTGTTGAACAGTAGCCTAACTTAACCGCTGCACGCTGATAGTGTTTTTTTAATGTAGAGAGAGCCCTGGCATATAGAAGTGACACACGTTTATTTAGCTAGAAAAACAGGCAGAGCACAACTCTTTCCCTATTTGCTTGTAGGAGCGATTGGTGGCACGATAACAAATTCATCAGCAACAGCACAACGTCCATGAGCACAATGAATACGGCTCGGTGATCCGCCATTGTTGTTGTTGTTTTCCAACTGGCGCACATGGACCTACAAAGACGGCGCATGCCTATTTATATCCAAACGCAATGCGCATGTGTGAGGGTGGAGCCGTGACGTCAGCGTTATCAGGGGAAATGGTTTCGGTGTTTACAGGAAACCAAAACCGTTAAGTTTTCCAAAAAATCCTCCCTCGGAGGTGATCTCAAAAATCTGCGGTTCATGCCTGCGTTTGCGTTTGCGTTTGCTGTTTTCCTGTAAATGATATAGTGCAACCGCAGAAATTTTTCTGCGTATGCACCGTTTTGCGTGGCCGTGTAAAGTGCCCCTCAGGGGAGTTGAGTAAAAACTGTGAATATCATAATGTGATAATGCATCTGACAAAACACATGAGGTGTGATGTGATGCTGTGTGTGCTCGCGGGTATGGTTGGCCCCGGTAGTAAATGTGTTCCTCTAATTTCCTGTTCTTTTTACAAGAGGCGGTAGTGTTATAAATACACAACACCCTGTTATCAGCTTTGTGGATGCTATCTGTACACTGTGGAGCTTTCACACTATGGGGAAAGTGTTCCCAAATGTACATTAGTTTCTCTTATGCCAAGTAGCCTATTGCAAATAAATGGTCCAGATGGGAAATATCTTATGAATGCCTTTTCTTGATCCATTAGGGCAGGGCCTTTTAAAGCCAGGGCTGTATAGAGGCCTTTCTCTCAGACAAAACTCGAGATAGCTGCCCCCCCCTTCAACTCAAACAACACCTTTCGTCCACCAGTTTTCATTACAGGGGGAATATCGCTCTATGGAAAGGTTCCATTTATATAACAACAACATGGATGGGACAATCACAGCCTTTTTGAAAAAAAAAAGTTTATATTTACAGATTCTTTCAACCGATTTGGATTATAATTATTGTTCCTAGTCCCATATTAAATGGGGGGATAATTTGTGCTCCAAGTTTAGGAACTACATTTCCCATAATGTTGTTCGCTTTGGGGGAGTTAACAGGAAGGATAATGTTGTGGTCCATGATTTCCTAAGCAAGATCTGGTCTTATAAAGTAGAGGACCCTTTTCTAGGCATGGTCTGTGCATCTAAAATTATAAAAACTAGAAAACAGTCATTAAAAACTGTCTCTCAAATTGCTACAATAGTAACTACAGTACATAGTAACCTGGCAAAAGCTGTGCTAGTAGTTCTAAGACTCATGAGCAAGATTCATCTATCAAGCAGCTCGGTTGAAACTACCCATTGAGCACTTTCATATACAATACGTGTGGGTTGAATGGTAGAAGCAATTTTGGAAAAAGTGCTTTCCACTATAGCGAAATTGCAGGTTTAATGTTCCCACGGAATACTGTATAGAATAGCAGACATGCAAATGCGCGCACACACATCACACACCACACCACACACACACCACCACACCAACACACTCACACACACACACACACACACACACACACACACACACACACAACACACACACACACCAGTTTCTATATCATTATTGTGCAATCCCGTAGTACCCCCCCTTTCATCTTCCCTCTCTCCTCAGAGTCACTGGGAGCAAAATTTGATTTCCGCCTCATAACTCTCTCCATAATGCGATATCGCCAGCACTAAATTGCCAAGATAACCTTTATCAGGGTAGAGGTGAAAGCCCCCGGAATCGTCGAGCGGTTATTCTTCTGCTAGGCAAAGAAAAACAAGGATGGGAGGGGAAGGGGGGGGGGGGGTGTTAATAGATATTTTTCCTAGGGCAAAATCTACGGACATCTTAGCGCCGGCACTGAGCCATTTGGATCAACGCCAGGTTTGTGAAGAGGAAATGAGATGGACAAACAGAGTATCAGAAAATAATCCCTCCAACAGGTGCCTATATATCAGGACTTTTTTTTGCAAATCCCCAAAAAATCCTCATTACATTTGCCAAAAGACTTGTGTCGTGTCTGTACTACGTGGGCTTATCAAATAAAACTCACTGCGCAATATCTGACTTTTATAATGCTGTTATTTCCGTCTTTGATGCTCCAAATTGAAAATGAAAATACAGGAGACACACATGCTGCAAACTATCTCATGATTCTTTGGAGGAATCCTGTTCAAAATCACTTTCAAACATACTGAAATCCCAAGCACAAGTTATCATTTACTCACTTTAGATGTCTGTTATGCTCTAAGAATGAGAATATATCTCATAATTGTTCTAGATCTACTTGCAAAATAAGCAAGGAGACATCCTATTACTCCCATTGAATGTTTTTCACCCTGTGGCTCCAATTGTTACAGAATGGATATTTAAGCTCTTACCTTTGCAGCACTTCATGGCCAGGCCCTGGCCTCGAAATGGCTCCCTTAGCAACCTGCACAACACACAGACACAAAATGTATCAATATCTTTCGCTTTCATAGCTTGATTTAATGTGATGGGATTTGTCTTACATGAGTGTATTAATGTGTATATGATTGTCAATAGATGGAGTTTGTGTATTCCTTAGTAACCAATAGTAGCTACTAATTGAGGGTAAAGTCTTATTGTCTCATGATGCAGAAGTGATCAAGGATAGACACATTAAACGTCTTGACAAATCAGCTAACAAAAGCTGGTTTGAAATCCAAAACCAAACAAACACACTATGTAACCGTGCCTAAGAAAACATGCGTGGGGTGTCTCTATTGTAACTGTAACCAGGCAAGTTGAGCAGATTTTAATTTCGGGGAATAGCCTTGGGAGGCAAGAAGTGCCTGTGAGTCACACCTTTTAGAGCTAATCACCTGTACACTACAGCAGGCAATGCTACTTCTCAAATGCTAACGACCTCCAGTAGTTTAACATGTTAAAATGAAAAAGAAAAAAAGATCACGATCAAGCCAAAGCACAGATGACAAGAGGTTGCACAGCCATACTTTTGGTTTCATTAACACCGCTTGTATTACTAAATGAGGGTTGAATAAAGGTCCAAATTCAAATCAAGCCACTGAGACCAGCAGTCTGCTTGCAGTGCTCTCTCTCTCTCTCCCACGTGTACAGTCCAAACTCCCTCTTCCAAATCCCCAAGCAGCATGATTCGCTGCCAATTCGCTCATGCAAATGATCAATAACGTCCCTATCCGCTGTGATTTTGAATTACACAATTAGTTTGGAGCAACACTTTCAACATTGGTTCCAGCAGCCAATTATAAAATACGAATAAAAAGTTTTTTTTTCATATGTGTGATTGCCTAGAAATTGGAAATTACTTTTGTATATAAAAAAAAATTAAATGGAGATGTATCAAATGACTTTGTTACTGGCTGATGAATGCCCCTACTAGCTCAGATGATAAACAATTTGATTATTAGTGTTTGCAGAAAATTAGAAAAACAGAGTCCCACAGTGAGCTCTGTGTGAAGTTAATGGGACATTTATTATCCTCCGCTTGTTCTCAGTGTACATTCTGGTTAACCATGTTCCAAGCACACTGGTGATGGATGAAAGCAAGGTCTGATCGCTGCTCATCCCACAGCTTTGTATTAGTGCTGCACGATATCAGGAAAACATGCCAATAACATTGTTGAACATTGCGGTGACGATTGTCCTTATAATAAGTACGATATATCACTATATTTACGATAATCTCGATATTTACGACAATCACGATAATTAAAAACACACTTAAATATACAGTGTTAATGTCTTTCTGCTTTCATTCACCGCCAACATAGACCCCGGACGGACAGTAAGTAGTCTATGCATATTTTTACCCCTAGGCCATGGGTAACAAAGCACATCAGTTTAACCAGTTGTTGAGTTCCGTGGCCTTCAACAAGTTGGCATCATTGTCTATGTGATAAGGCTACACACTAACTAAGTCTTCTCCATGTAAATCCAAGCTGGCTAACACATAAGCCAAGAGCTATATTTTCACATCACAAGATAAAGCTAAGCGTGAATGCATTAATCGCGATAACGAAAAGTTTTCGATACATTGTGATTGTAAAGCCCTACTTTGTATGAAAGCCTAAGTTTAAAACCCATCAATATATTTGTTCACCTTTAAGCATTGTTGTGTCGCTGATGTATTTTGAAATCTCTTAAAGAGATCCTATTATACTACTTTTCTGGTCTTAATTTCTTGTTAAAAACTGCTATAGAGCAACCTGACACGAATCACATCACAAAAAACTATGTAGATTTTCGGGACACTCTTCCTCTTACCCTAGCGAGCACAGCAGTCTCTCTCTACACACTGCTTTGAGCTTCTCCGCCCCTCCCCCCTGCTGCAAACCCCACTCTGTTGTGATTGGTTACCTTCCTTCCAGCAGCGGGAGATTTTCAGGAAGGTGGGGGCATGCAGCTGGAGCTTGCCTGAGCAGCATTACCATACATGGAAACATGACAGAAACTACCCGAGCGTGACAGAAACTACCCGGAAATTTGAACAAGTTCAAAGTTCGGCTCAACCGGCTGCCATAGTGTTTAGTGCTCTGCATAGCCACCCCAGACGGTCAGCAGGGAATATGTCGAAATGCATGTACGTAATTATTTGATACTCTAGTATGGTTAAACATGACTATAAATCATTATAACAACGTTTATAGGTCATAAAAGTAGAAAAGTATCATAGGTCCTCTTTAACACCAGGCAGCTATCAGTTCTGGAGTGCCGTGTCTTTAGTTGAATAAAGTTCCAAATAGGTACGGGGGGGTTTGAGAAAAAAGATGAAGTTATTGCCAAAGCTTAGCATGACCCTGAAATAGGATTTTACGTCACAACAGGGGAAGGACACCATCTTCTTCTGAAGCCGCATTGTGTTCAGGATACAGACTATTTGATTTTGTGTTGGCCTAATGCGCCCCTATAGTGTTTTTCTTCAGTTCCTGGGTTGTGAATGAAGCCTTATAACGCCTGGTGCATATGAATCCCAAAGCCCCCCCCCCCACCTATGTGTCTATTAGTGAGCCTTATGCGGTTGCTTCCTCGGTCGATGCGTCAGTCTCTCTCTTTCTCTCTCTCCTTTTAAATCCCTTCCCTATTCTCTTTCTACGTGGCACACACAAAGGGGTTCTGTAGCGGGGGCCGTCGTCTTGAGAAGCAAGAAAAAGGTCCTTAATGTTTTTTCAGGAAGCCGATGATGCCTCAGCCATACCCAATGTGCCATCGAGCCAATAGCGTCGCTGCGTTTTTAAGAGCAGGGCAGGGGCAAAATCTGCTGTTGGGACCAACGTGAGTGGACTCGTGAGCAGCTATATAGTGTTTAATGGGAGGGCTGGTGCTGTGTGGAGCCCAGAGTCAGCCAGGCCTTTGACACAAGTCCCTCTTGGTTATGGATTAATATTGTAATAGTGTGCCCGGCTGCTGGAGAACAACGACAGCTGGATTTCTCTAGTTTTGAAGTGCACATTGTTTGGGATTACATACAGTACATGTATGTTGGCGCCAAATTCCAGGCCAGTTTTCACCCCCCTAAAAAGTCACAAAATTCCTAAGGAGGTAGTCTACTTATTTATAATAATAATAATAATAATTAATAATCTCTTATTTTTCAATAAGAAAAGCCTCCCTATTCCACCACTGTTATTTGTATTCTTTTTCTCATGCGAGGAGAAGTATAGATAGAAGCCTTTGCCAGCAACACGCTTTTACACATTTTTGGGTGATGCAGACACATAATATTGTGTTGCCATGGAGCGAGTCAGTTAGCTGTGGGTTACAGCCTGTGCCCATTTTTCTTTATATATGGCAGGTCGAGGCAAGTATGTCTGTACTAGAACACCCTTCAAACCCAAAGGCCATTCAGGAAGGTTTAAGGCAGACATAAAGGCACACTTTGAAACAATAGGAGTGCAAATAAATAGTTATATAATACAGTTAAGAGTGCAGTAAGTAAGTAGAGTTCAAATTCAATAAAAAGGAAATTAAAGCGCGGCGAAGATATTAATCAAAGGCACACGAGAACTGCCGAGCCTGTATTGGCAACACAACTAGGTCCCATTTGTAGCATTTATTGTAGTATATTTCTAATTAAAAATGTAATCGTTTATAATGGTAGTCTTAACTATAATTGTAATGGTGGGCGGATCTTAAAAGACAATACACAAATGTTCTGTTAACTGCTGTCAAATACATTATAGTGTTACAAATGGTTCATTGAAAGACTTACACGGTATAGTGCTATAAATGCTGAATAGGGCAACTTAAAAGGAAAGTGTCAACCCGTAGACATTTCATATTACGTTTTGGTCAATCGTTATTGCAACCTTAAAAACAACACACGTCTAAATCTGATGATTATTCCATATGTGTGAAGTTTGCGTAGTTTGATTCATTTTGGTGTGTGCATTTGAGACACAGCCCCCGCTTAAAATGAATTAATGAAACAGACGGTATAATAACTGCTGACAAGTGTTTGAAATGTGCTGTGATATTAAGCTGCCAACCCCACTGACAGCATCAGAATTTATAGCTAGAGCTGGATTGCTTTATGGCACTAAGGGAGCTGTTGCAAACACAGTACCAACAAAAACACCTCTTCTGAGAAATCAAAAAAGAAATCAAGAAATGCGTTCCAGAAATCAGCAGGCTTTTAAGTGTACGGGGGAAAAACAAATATGGCATGATTAGAAAAAAAACCTCAGAGAATCCTAGCCTTGTTGTGACAGCTCATCGAAATGAGGTGACGTCCCCATGTGCTACCGCGTGTGTCACATTGTGTGGGAGTTTATATACTCGTTTCTGAAGACCCAAAACTCATTTGCAGTTACAACCGTTATGAACACCATTTTCTGACTTTCATTCCAGGAGAAGATAGAGGTGAGGATAGAGAAGTTCTAATAGCTGGGAACGGGGGGGGGCGCTTTCAGGGGGCCCGCCTTTGATAGACACCCGCCCCCATGGATGTAGCACTAGCGCTAAGAGGCTAATGGATGCTAAAAGGTCACGGGAGACTTGGCTCACTCCGCCAGATAGACTGGCATCTTTTGTCGATTGCATGAAACTTGCTGCAAGCTATTCATGAAAAAAAAACACTTCCCTTCATGTCTGTGAAATCACCCCACCTGCCTATGTTCCAATTCACACTATGAAAATAATAGTTTTCTACCTTTAATGTAAATGTGTGAATTTGAAAGAAGCAGCGATAATACTCAGACAGTCATGGTGCCTCACTAAAGCAGATTGAAAGTGTATTCTCCTTCTTAACATTTTCTGCAGGCAGTTAACATTAAAAACACTCCCACACAAACACAACCCACATTCACTTGCAACATTTAAATTGACAGATTTGAGAGGCAGCAATTTGTCTCGGGAGCTTCATTTAACTGTGTGGGCGTCTTTTTTTTTTGTTGTTGAATACATTAGGACAACGTAACCCTAATGCTGGGTTGCCCTTTTGTTTTTTAAAAAGACAAAAACGCATAAATCATTTCCTTCAAAATAATAGGGATGTGCAGGTGCAAAACCAAGAGGGGACCATTTCAACTGTTGAAGTGCTCTCACTTTATACACACAGAATTGCAGCTACAGGTAAGGACACGAGAACAGTCAAATATGTCCCTGGAAAGTCTCACAATCGTCATGAAGGTAAATTTAGCATTACCCTACTCAGGGCTCAAAACATTCCCAACTTCTTTGCATATCGTTGGGGTTAAAAAAAAACTTACATATAATTCCCCCCAAAAAGTCATTAGAATTCCAGATTATTCAGAGTTAATGCAGAGTTGTACACACCTCAGTGGTTCCTTGCATATCTTAGATGTACCACTACAGCCCTTTATATAACTCAAATGGAGTCCTGATCAAAATTGTTATGTTAATTTCATTTCAAATGGATGTCCTTAATTATATAAAAGTGGATAAAGTGTTTCAGTCAGTTTGGTCATTTTCATTGATTCATTACTTTAAGCCAACTATTTTAAATGGTGTCTTTTAATACTAGCTTACCATTTCAACCGTTTAACAATTTTTTTTTTAAATAGCTATTTTTGACAATTCATATACTATTCATCAACTGTCCAGACGGTCTGCTTGCTTGTCAACTAAAATTTTCCCAAAGGTCAATCACAATTTTGAATACAAATCAAAATTTCTATTTATTTTTTAATTTGTTGAACTGCTGCCAATCACTGACAGTGTATAGTGAGTGACATAGCGTGAACTGACAGCAGAGGGAGCCACCAAGGCATGACTCACCTACCGAAGAAGCTAAAGAGCATACAGATATTCATTCTAGCCCCTGATGTGTGTGTGTGTGTGTGTGTGTGTGTGTGTGTGTGTGTGTGTGTGGGGGGGGGGGGGGGGGGGCGGGCACCGGGGTTCACAATTTCTCAGACACACACACACACACACACACACACACACACACACACACACACACACACACACACACACACACACACACACACACACACACACACACACACACACACACCACACACACACCACACACACACACAGCAAGAGGGGGCGGAAGCAACAATTAAAACCAGCACGTTATAGTTTGCCCTTTTCTTAACATCTTATTATTCATGTCTTTAAAACTAGAGCAGCAACAGGCCCTGCGCTCCCCTCTATTTCTGCTCTCACTCTTTTTCTCCGTTTGTTATTGACCCAGATTGCAAGCGGCCGTGTGAAGTCTTGCCGCTTGTCATCTTGTGATGGGGCCGGGGAAGGGGAGGGGGAGAGGGCTGGCATTAGTGGTGGTGTGGTTGGGGGGCAAATTACATGGTGGAAAAAGAAGAAGAAGAATCAGCTTTGTTCTAGACAAGGAAAGAGCAGGGGAAGAGATTGTCGGTGACACCAGCCGTGCTCCTACAAACAGAACCTTTTGATTTTCATGCAGTAATGAGTTTCGGAAGCCAAAGGGGGGCTGCGATCCGCATCCAGAAATGGTTAACCCCCCCCCCAATCCCTGACCCCCTCTCTCTCCCTCCCTGCCCTCTGTTGTTCCTCGTAAACTGCCATTTACAGAACCTGAAAAAATGCCAGCATCTTCTGAAACCAGCCTCCACACTTTAGCTTGTCATCTTCTATCTGTTAACATAGTAAATGCGCATATAGGCTACATTGGAAAAAAAAATGGGATGAATGCTTTGGAATAGGGCAGAGGCTGTCTATAGCTATCTATAGAGAGCAAGAGACCCAAGAAAGACGAAAGAGCAAGACCCGCCTTGGAAGGGGAGAGGAATTGAGAGGGGGAGAGAGAGAGAGTGAGAGTGAGAGAGAGTGAGAGAAAGAGAGAGAGAGAGAGAGAGAGAGAGAGAGAGAGAGAGAGAGAGAAAAGGATGTGTATCATAGCAACTGGTGGCACCACCCCGCTGCAGGCTACATCGTGTAATGTTGTTGTTGATAATTCAGCTTCAAAATAGAGGATCATAGATATCCTTGTGATGTGGATGGTACACACAGCATGATTATGTCATGATGAATTCTCTTTGTTTTTCAGATGCATATTAAAGAAATCGTTGTGGACTGCAAAACAAGATTCAATATATAAATGACGTGGTTAACCGAGGCTGCATATTCATATTCTTAATTGCGTGCTTACATTTTTTTCCTCTCCTGTTTTCTTATGCCTACTGTTAAAGCCCCGAGGCCAGCATTAAAGATGCAGTTTCTCCCTGGGTTGGTAAGACAACCATTTGGATGATTGTGAATTTAAAATACAGCTATGTGTTGAAATGGTTAAAGAATGACCTCTAAAACATTAAAGCTGTTCTATTCAAGATCTTTATACAATAAGTGTATTGTATCCTCTGCAGTTCACTTTTAGCAACTTACAACTTTTTTTTATAGTTCCTATATAGTTCTTCCAAAAACCTATCCCCATTTGAAAGCCTCAGCTAGCTTTTTTGTGTGGCAATTATTATCTTGCTCATGATCCCCTTGGTACAAGCTTGCACCATTTTCCTAGCAGTTGTTTTTCAAAGCAATCCAGCCAAACATTATTTATTTAATGAGAAGTCCTCGCGCTTTGAGCAGATGCCAAAAGTGGCCCCCTGTTGTCACAGTGACGCCACTGTTGTTGTTTTTGTTGACCATTTTCCCTCACTTTCAAATAATACTAGAGAAACAAGTCATCTGGCCCGGGCCTTTGTTTCCTTATTTGAAACCATTTAGTATAATTTCCTTTGAAGACTCCTATCCTATTCTTGAAATTAGTTTTGCACTGAGATAAAATACAATTAACATATGTATTTTTTTCTGAGAAACTGGCAACATGTTTTGGTGGAGGAAAGTCATGTAAAGTTCAGCCTGGACTTTTTTTTTGTTGCAAAATCACAACCATCAATTGTGTTGAGTGTGTATTATTGCTTTCAATGTGTATTTTTCAAAGCTTTTAGCCATTCTGAAACTGTCATTTAGCCAAATTAGCTATAATTTTTTCGCAGCAAACACGACTCTCCATCAGCCCCCCCCCCCCTCCAAACCTGTCTAAAGTTTATCTCCACTGTCAAGGCGCTGCGCTTGTTTTTAATCATAACTGTCTTTCACATCAGTAATTGTTTCCAAGGGGGTTTCAGAAAAGGTTTAGGAAATTGTCTTTTTATGGTGCATTAGTCCTCTTGCCATTTGTTTCTCTCTCTCTCACTCCATTTCTGTTTGTTTTCCTCCCTTGTTCAGTTTTTAATATGGATCTTTCTTGATTCACTCTTCCCTCCATCCATTCTTCCCTCCCTCTCCTCTCTCTTCATCCCCCTCTCCTTCCGCTCATTTTTCTCTGTGCTCTAATCAGCTGCATTCATTTCACATCTCCCCCTGTTTCTCGCTTAATGAACATGATTCCTCACAGTTAAATTTCCTTTTTTTTCACCCCCAGAAGCGAAACAAGTTTTATTAGAAGAAGGGCAAACGTCCAACATCAGTTCTTGTTAAAGATAAAAAAAAGGTGGAGAAAAGGACAGAGCACTGGTAGCAAAGTAAGAAGTGTGACGTCAAACTGAATCAAGACATCCTTCAGTGACAAGAGTATCATTGTATTTTCCTTGACCTTTTACACTCACATGAAATGGGTTTATTTTCTCTGTGGAGCAATTGAGCTACAAACAAACAAACTCAATTTTTCTAACTAAAAATGTCATCCTTCAAAAGGGAGGAAGCTTTTGTTTTTTTCTTTCTTGAGGAGGTCCACGGATTTCTCTGTTTGTATATACTTATTGTAGTGGTTTTCAGCTTCTTACGGGGAACCATCTATATTTAACTAGGACATTGATAGCTTATCTAAATCAGTCTCATAAATGCACTAACTTTTAATTTGGAAGTGTGATTTATTATTTACGTAATTAATAATTATAACCAAATCACTATATTATAAGCTAGTAGGTCAAGGGAGTTCTGAAATGGAAGTGGGTGGCAACGTTCATTCTTATTATAAAGTGAATTCATGTTAGCATTAGCCTAATAAACGTTAGCGTAGGATGAATCCCAATAGCATACAACTTGAAAACTGTTTGGGTTTAGAGCTGTTGCCTAACAGAGATTTGCCAGCTTGGGCCAATGTTCAACAAATTAAAACTGTATAGGCATTTCAAACACGCTATTCTGTTGAAAACTGTACAGTAATCCTTTTAAGCCATATTGGCAGAATACCTCTTGGTTGTACTTTTCAGAGGAGCTGTTTATCCACAATTTTCACATTTAATTCATAATTCTTAACTACACAAAGCTGGACAAAAGTCAATCCCTGGTATGTGGTATTAGAGTAAGCATTTTGGACAAGAGTGGTCATTGCCTCACCCCCTTAGTGCTGCCTCTTTCGATAACTGTATCATAACCTACTTTCTTTGTTTGGTCATGTTGAGACAAGACTTTAGCAGTGTGCTTACGTTGTTAGCTCAATCATGATTGATCAATATTTCAATCAAATATTTATAGTTTAGAGAAATCCTCCATCTTCCGCTGTGCTGCCTTGCCAGTGCATTTGCAGACAAAGTTCAGCAAAATATTATGAGACTTCACCACAGCTCATAAAAGGTCATGGAGATAATAAGTGAAGCAGACTGAATTACTGTGAGGCATCCGTACTAGTTTTCATGCTGCTGACATTTTGAAAAAAGGTGCATCAGACATACGCAGAGCAAGTCTTAAAGAAGGTGTAACATTGACATTCTTAAGGTGATTGGCAGATGGCCAGGCATTTGTTATTCTATTTAGTTCTTGGAACAAATTTATTATCATCGTCTGTCTGTCTCACAATTCATTTTCTTTTGTGGTAATTGGACTGTAACGCCAATCAACAGTGGTGGGATTGTTGGCTTCTCAGAAATGATGCACATACACCTACGCACCGCTATTTATATGAAAAAAGACAGCTAAGGAGGAAATGGAAAAATTGTTCAAGGGGAAATCTTTATTCAGTAAGTGATGTGTCTGCTTTCAAAACCTCTTAACTCTTGGTGAAGAACCAAAGCCAGCCGTAGTCTACACATGTCATTTGTCCAGTCTTCCTTCTCCCCCTTTTGTTTTGTTCCTTTGTGATGTTGTATACTTGCTATTTCCAATTAACACGTTTTCATGAATGGGCCTCAAACTCACGCATATGCAACATTATTTGGAAAGGGCAAAACCCCTTGTGTGTGTGTGTGTGTGTGTGTGTGTGTGTGTGTGTTGTGTGTGTGTGTGGTGGTGTGTGTGTGTGTGTGTGTGTGTGTGTGTGTGTGTGTGTGTGTGTGTGTGTGTGGTGTGTGTTGTGTGTGTCTTAAGAAGTCCTCGTCCACCTTGGATTCTGTGGCAGCTTGTTAATTCGACTTGTCACATCCGTTGCAGGCCCTCCTTTGGGGCAATTAGTGATAATTAAGATTTCCATCAGGGCCAAAAGGCTTAACATCTTCACTATGTATCTAATGGGATCAATGTATTTCTACACCTGGCCGGTCTTTTCACCCCCCCCCCCCCCCCCAGTTCGGAATGGACCTGAATTTAACACATTTTAAATTCCGGTATAGGAATAAAGCTCATTACAATGGCAACCAGTTGTAGCTCTGTTAAAAAAAGCTATTTTGGGTATTGACAGTGAACAGGATTAAAGAGGAGGGAAAACTGCACATCTGAATCATGTATAATGCATTCAGATTCATTTAGCCAAATATTCTGGCAGAAAATCTCCTTTGACAACTCTCTTATAATATACTGCAAAATAAATAAATAGATAAATCCTTCAGTGCACGTTTACTATAGCCTTACATGTTTTATGACCAATAACTTCTATAATAACTATAAAGTAGCTTAGTAGGGGTGTCACAATTCTCCACGATTCTTCGATTTTCTTACATTTAAAAATACTAAATTTTTTTCAGCATAGATGGAAATCATGTCTCAGTTGTGTTCTGCATAGGATGCCATATTCACCCTGTTCCCGTTCCTGCCTTGCTTATTATTACTAACTTGGACCTTTGCAGAGAGCAGCAGAGATGTGACACGTTTCCCCATTTGAATACTAAACAACCTTGAAAATAAAGTGCCTGGTTCTTTAGTCAGCCATTCCTACAGTGCAGCTAAGTAAGAAAGCCATAGAAATGGTGCACCATGGGAAGGCACACATGCTGTCTTCTCTCACGTGTTCCCAACGTTTATTAGATTTGAGAAATATCGAAGCGTGCGAGACAAATGGAGGCACAGAGGATATAAAATATGAATGCTCCGTATGTTCGAGGCCCCTTGTTTCTCCTCCCCCTCTCCCCCCTTCTCCCATCCCAAATGAGTTCTCTCTCTTTTTCATGTCTTTGTATGGCGGCACAATTGTGCCAAGACCCCACTCTTTTCAGTGGCTATCATTTGGAGAAATGAGTCATCAAAGTACATCAAAAATCTACTCTAATTACTTTTTAAGGGGCAAATTGAGGGTCATGCATTGACAAGTCTCGGTTTGGCACCGCAGGGCACTTTTGTTATTGTCCCTCAAAGTCTATTGCTTTCTCTCCTACAAAGATACAATGGAGTCAACCCCCACAACCCGTCCTATGATTAGGATTTCTATTTATATTGCAGAAAAAAGAGCAGCCACACACAATGCATTTCTATTGCCCGGCTGCCCTGGAGTATTTGGCCGTGATAAGGCGGAATGGGTTATGCTGCTAAGGTACGAAGATACAACCTTACTCATCAAGTTAACATCTAATAAGGCAAAACTTTTCTGTTGATATGATTTGAATATTTTGTTTGATAAGTAGGTAGGCCAGAATCATGAATTTGCTAATCAGACTAGACCCCATGGGCCAAATTTGTGCCTCACTTTGTTAAGTGTGTAAGCATGAGGGTATTTGCTTTTTTTGCAACACCAAAAACTCCCAAGGCGGACAGGGAATTTGCAGGTATTTGGTCATAAACCAAAGCGACAGACAATTTGATTGTTTGGTATTTTGGTGCAAAATCACTACATTTAATACAGTAACGTCCTTTGGGGACCATTTACGTCTGACACATTACCTTTGTTAGTTGAACAGAATTAAGTCTGGTGAACAGTAGCAAATGTGACATGCCCGACTTTATCCTATCCACTGCCATTATGCCCTTTAGCAAGGCTTATAAGCACTTCTCCGTTATTAAATACATGCAATGTGCAGTTCCCCCCTCCGTCTTTTAATGTAACACTATTTTTGTCAAAGCATTGCCATGAATATTTATCACTTCAATCACTATTCCTGCTTCAGTAGTACAGTGCACAATTCAATGCTCTAATCATGTGTGCTTATTTCAAGCTCACACACATCTTTCTATTTAGTCCATTCCCTGCATCCGTCCATATTGTGGGCTTTTGATCAAAGGAAAGCTGCAGAAAAACTATGTGCCTGGGGGCTCTGGGAAGCATGTGCTGTCTGAAGATGTGATGCTGTGTGCCCTGTAAACACTCAACACAAATCCCCCAACACTCAAAAACAGCCTGTTTCAGAAAAATGTACTTAAAAACCATCAGCAACATTGACCAGAAAGACACATACTGAAGCAATTCTTTGAATTTTTTTTTTGTAAATAAACTTACAACTACTATGGGTAGCTGTGGGACACAAATAGCCAATATAAAAGGCTGTAGATATCATTTGACACTGGAAGACTGCACAAAAGGGATAGTGTGCAATACAAAAAGGAGGTAAAGTCTCATTTTAATGGCATTGTATAGTCTTAAAAAATATGTCACCAGGATTATCCCAGCTTGGAGAGCTGCACAGCATTTCTTTTTATAAGAAAGCTTGTGTTACAAACTGGGGGCATGACGTTGGAAAGACATGGGTGTTATACAAAGGCAGGGAGGGTCTTACAAAATAAAGCTTCTTTATGGTAAGTGTAGGAATAAGCATGTTTTGGAGCTTGACAAATAAAGGGTATTTTTTTTCTGATGCAAGGTGCAGTGCCAAGTTGCTTGAGTGTCTCTCAAGAAAAAAATACAGCATGTCATGTCAGCCCCTCATGTTTTGTGTTTCGGAGACGTTGAAATTTCTCTCACTAGTATTCAAATTCAAGAGTACAGATACGTCTTTTAAACTAAGTGTGTCAACTTGTTGTCCTGTTGTATTTGTTAGCCATGACAACTTTATTAAAATTAATATATTGTGGGTTATTTTAGTACTTTTTGTGCCAACAAGATAATATAAGATGAGATGCAAAATTGAAATGTTGCCAAACAAATTAAGAAATCAATGAATGAAATGGGTAAAAGGAAAATAGACTCTAATCAGAGTATAAATTAAAATGTTGTGCTTTGCGTGTAATTGTCTTGAAACTATGGCTACCTCAATTTTTCAAAACCAGACAGCAGATGAGATTATATAATTTGCACCACAACAACAGGAATCTCATTTTCTGCTCGGGTGGATACAACAGAAAATAAAAATAGAAAAGAGAAAGGATATAAAGAAGTGCGTTACGCCGATAATCTTCCCCCCTCAAATTCAACCTGTTTGATGTCTGCCCTTCTGCCTATACCTCCCTCTTCACCTCCATCTAATCCCCTCTTTATCCTTGTCCTTTGTGTTTGCCTTCCACTTTTCCTTTCCTTCGACCAACTATAAGAACAGATATGATAGAGTGATACGAGTTGAATAAAGCGCTTGATTTTTTTTCTCCCATGATCACGACTCAGCCTTTTTCACATTTATTTCTACCACTTCACTTTCTTTTCTTGCTCGTGACTCGGAAATGCAAGGCCGTACTGTATACCTTCAGTATATAGATCGCTATTCAAAACCACAGTCTCCCAAGCTGCAGAATTCAATATACTTGAGCCTGTACAAATCCAAACCTGTGAGTGCGCACATTTTCCCCCCTTTCTTTTCTAGCAATGATAACAGATTTGAAGCAGGATTTTCCTCCTCTCACAGTATTCACAAGTTTGTGGGTTGACTTGAAAAGAAATTTAACTCAATCTTATATCGACTTGCCTCAACTGTAGTCTTAACCTGGTGGCTACCCCTGGGACTTGACGCATAGCAGAGAACTGGCCAATGGGAAGCCAGATCCATTGCAAAGTTACATAAGGACATACAGCCTCATTGATCGTGAGGATGTTATGTTATGTTTGCTGTCTGGGGGAAAAACCAATGACAATCCTATGGTTAGGAGACTGTGGGAAAATACTCCATAAATCAATGCTAGTGAAAATTGCTCATCGACAAAGACACTCTAACACATTGTGACAACCAACCCCATCAAGGGTTCGGTTGTCACTCACTATGGGGTTGTTTGTCACAATGTTATCTGAATGGGAAAAATCTTAAAAAGAAGGCAATAAAGCAGAACTACATTTGAAAGTTTAATTTAATTGAAATCCATATTAAGACCAACCTACTGTATGCAACAACATAAAGAACAAAACAAATAGGTCTAACAATAATAGCCTACTCAATTGGATACACACATTTACTATCTGAGTTACAGTGATGGCAAATGTAGGGTCTGCTCAATAACTAAGCAGAGATTGTGTCCCCATTGGTTGCACATACAACACTTCTCCCTTACCTCCCTGAACGGGTGCTGAGAACGTTTCCATACAAACCAAACACAAACTATCCTCTTCATCTGATGAAGATTCATCCTCCTATCTCTTTCTCTTCTGTTTCTTCTTCCCCAGCTGGGGTGGAGTGCACTGGGGTGCAGTAGCCTTGGCAGCTGGTCTAGTTTGGGATGCACTGGGTCGTTTTGATTTTGTTGCCCTTTTTCTCTTTTGCGTGCTAGCTGCCTTTCCTGCTCTATTCTCTCCTTCTCTGGAGTGTCAGTGAGGATACAGCTTAACATTTTCTTTTGTTATTGGGTTCCTTTCCTGGCTGCACCCTTTGGATAACTTGTGACAACCAACCCCCACAAAACGTGACGACCAACCCCAACTGGAATTTCTTGCTAGCATCAAGGCCAACAACCATCTGACAACTAATTAGCTTGCTAAAAACAATTTAAACTATAGCTTACCCTTCACACTTTTTTAGGGTAACAAGTGTTTTGTTATAAACCCATTGTGTAAAAGCCTAAAAGAAAAATACTGAGGACCTAAATATTTTCAATTTGACATGAAAAACACTAACAGTCCTCTCACCTCAAATTCAGCAGTCTAACTCCAAGGAAGACTATGTAAGTGACCTCTGATCCCAGTTGTGGATATTTACATACCAAAATTTCACAGACAGCACCTTCTGGTTCCGAGATATAACGATTATGACAACCTACCCGTGTGACATATTACCCCGTTCTCCCCTATAGGTGGCTGTGTCTGTATGTGTGTGTTGTGTGGTGCACCAGTGATCAAGAGAGGGACAGGAACACTCTGTCATCCTAAACTTCATTTGTCAGCCGCGGGGACAGCCCTGACAAACATGGGTACAGATGCCCGTTCCAAAAGGTTAACGAGGCCCGCCGCTTTCCTGCTATGTGTGCTTTTTGCTCTAAGTCTTGTCGTCGCGTGATGTATGTGTTGCTCCTCGTGCCAACCCTCCATCACAATTTTTTTTCTTCTCGCTCCAAGTGGTAAAACGAGTCAATTGTTGTTTTCCCTAGACACATGGGAATTCATCTTTTTTTTCTCCGTTCACAGGGGTTTTTGGGATAACTTGATTTGCCAAAAAAGAAAAGAAAAATTGGATAGTGCCCAGGGTTTGTGTCTCAGGGACACACTGATGCGGCAACATTTTGACAAGATAAGATTACAGAAGCGGTTTGTGCCATTACACATGGTAGCAGCAGGCGGTCTCACACATAGTTAAATGATACCGCCATGTTTTTTGTTTAGTTTTTTGCCAGATTGGACATATTTTGATAAATTTATCTCAGTTGTTTGCAGTGGTTTCAAGTCCTTGTTTGCAAACTTTTCTGTCTATCTAGCAATTTGGCGGTCAGCTTTTGTTTGTGTTCTCCTTGATAGTACATTTTCGGTCAAAATGTTCTTTCCACTGATACAGTATTGAGTTCCTTATGAAAGCAGGACAACCTTGAGAGAATGGTTCAACATCTTGGTAAATGCGCTTATTCATTTTCTTGCTAAAAGTTAGTAAATCATATTGATACCACTCTCTGTACCGTAATTATGATACCACTAGATAGACATTTGATTCATCCCCGAAGGGAAGTTGTGTTGTTGCAGAAGCGAATGAAAATCTAAAAATAATATGTTAATTATGAATCAAAAATGTTCCTCTGATTGAAGAAATCTCCCAACACTGTATAAATAAACACCATATGAACAGTAGGCTGTGCAGTACTGTCCATTATCTTCAGCAGCACTTGCAAGATCTCTCGTAAAAAAATAGACTTATAAACTGGGGTAAACAGCTGGTCTATTGATTTAAATGCATTAATTAGTGAGATTTAGAGATGCTGGTTGACCGATTTCGTTTCAATCGACGTAGCCAATCTAGCTTTCCACCCCACTGCTTCTCTGCAGTCTTTGTTAGGCTAAGCTAACTAAAGTCATACTGGGACCACATGGATTTGTATGCAGCAGCCATCCTGTTGGGTATAAACGCCCTGCATACCAATGTCCACAACAACATCCTTGAACTTCCACATGACCATTTAATTGTTTGTAACAATGATTGCCACTAAGGTCAGATACATTAGGCAGTACAAACTATCACTGACAGATGAGCATACACTTCAATTAGAGAATCCTTGGGCTTGGCTACAACCTTTTCCTAACTGCATAATTATTAGAGAGTGGGGACAAATGTCAAATCGCTCATTAAGTCCCTTTGGTGCCGGTGTGTCCAGTGAATCTCTCCGAATGGCCTCCGTTCTAGGTAGGAGGGCACTGATGTCATCCCCCTACGGCACTACCACTTAACCTATGCATTGCCATAAAATCTGACTGGAGGTCAGCTATTCCCCTGTACTAAATGGTCATGCAGTTTGCTTTCAATCTGAATGTATTGTTGGAAGTTGTGCCTTGTGTTAACAGACTACCCACTGCAGCCAGAAAGCACATACTGTACTTTCACAGGGCTGCCGGTGTTAAAAGTTATGTGAACAAGATCAGAATAGATCACACTATGTTATAAAACTTGCAAATGCTCAACTAACACTAATGATTTCAAAATGCCAATCAGGTGGCTGCATGGTTTTAATATCTCTAACAGACTTCCCCTTATGAGTGAAGCAGTATGTGCAGAACAAATGCCTTCATTCAACAATAAAGTGTTTTGTCATGTTGTGCTGATGATATACATTTTTTTCTTTCTTTTTTTTTTACCATGAAATACTAGCCTGGCATTGCGCTGGCAAATTAAATTTGCTGCGCCTGCTGGTCTGGACACTCTCCATTGAAGCCTTTTCAGAAAGTCCAGAAATCCTGACACAGGTTTCAATTGGTTTGATCTAATATGGGCGGGTCAGAGCCCTTTGTATGGTGCTCTGGGGGCGGACGTAACCGGATGACGACAGTGACGTGCATGCGCCGTCGAAGCCGTGATGGTAAACATCAAAGATGGCTGCGGATATGTAGTTTAAGAGTTTGAGACTGCTTTGGCCTCGACTCTTTACGATTTGGAAGATGGCACTCAAATTTTCATTAGCAAGTAAGTTGAATGTTCTATTTTGCCGACCGACCACGGCAAAAGTTTAATTGAACAGTTTAACAGCTGTTCGCTAAACGAACAGGGCTTAATACGTCACCTTGTGCATCGCTCTGATTGGTTGTAGTGCTATCCAACTGCGCGGAGTGGCATTTGAAATGCAAGAGTAGGAGCCGCCCCTTGAGTTGGAAATTACTATTGATCGTGGCCAGACCCTCTATCGTTCAAGATATCAGGGTTTGGATTTCCAGGCTGATGATATACTATTTCTATTGAAGAAAGTAAAAGACAAACATGACTTGTTG
This sequence comes from Ammodytes dubius, assembly GCA_026122265.1. Taxonomy (NCBI): domain Eukaryota; kingdom Metazoa; phylum Chordata; class Actinopteri; order Uranoscopiformes; family Ammodytidae; genus Ammodytes; species Ammodytes dubius. The sequence goes on along the minus strand of CM047528.1, from coordinate 3,979,249 downwards.
CAATCGTACCGGATCATTCCACCGCAAAAAAGTGTAGATGAATGTCAACAATTTTACCTATCCAACTGGCTGTCAATAAAAAATGGACACTGTTGTTGAAGAACAGTTGCTGTAGTTTGGCTTTTGGGTCTGAAGTCCACACAATCACAACCTAGCTTGCAGGTGGAAGCTGTCATTGGTTGTGTCATTGTGCTTATGTGTCCTACACCTACGGTAGTATCCTAAGGCGAGGCAATTATTAACAAAAAGAGTTTTCAGCATCTCAACACTAAAGATGATTGAACAACAGCTGGACTCTTGCTCAGTGCCTAATGCTCAGAGCTGAATTGCATTGAGCCTTTTTGAGTCGCTAGTATACAACGCCATAGTCCTCTCCGCCATGACAGTTGAAGACTTTCAATTGATTTCAGTTTATTTTTTTGTTATGTTTTGTTTTTCAAAACCAATGACTTATGAATGAGGCCAGTGGTGGCTTGAGATTTGATATGCATGTTTTTCTTATAAGTGTTCAAGACTCAAAGTGCATCTTTCCCTCAGTTGACAATTTTTTTTTCTAGGAGAGGTTACTATTATAATAATAATAATACTAATAATAATAATAATAATAATATAATAATACTATACTTTTTCCGTGTTAATACTTTCTCTTTATATTTTGCATTTCCATATCCGTGTGTGTCTTCACTGGGGCCTTATCCAAGATAATACAATAACATTAACATAATTCTCCAATAACAAGACTTGTTCAGGTTCATTTTAGACAACCTGCTGGTGTGGCTCTGGGGAAGGTTATGTTTGTTGGTTTGCGACTTTTGCAAACACCATATTTTAAAAACTGTTGCAGTGATACAATTTCAGATTGTATCTTATTTTTTTACCATTACTTTAAACAGCATGCCCCCATCAAGCATGCCACCTGCTTTGAACCCATCTTAGTCTTTTTATTTAGTTAAACACAAAAGTCAGTCTAAATAAATACAAAATATCATGTTTATCCTTAAAGGTGCACTATGCAGTTTCAGGGGAGGGGGATTTTCAGAGCCTGCAGTGAGTCATATACAGAACATATTTAGCCCACACGTAATTCTTAGTATTGCATAATTATATCAGCATAAAATAAACAAAATTATTTTGAGGGAACTGGAACAACATACATTATATATGTGTGTAAACAAAACTGTGGGCCCTGCTGTTGTAAACAACAACAGCGAAACAGTAAGCCTTTCAGGTAGCTTTTTAGCTTTGAACAGTGTTCCATGGATCTAACTCTCCTGTGAGGAAAGTTTGTTTATTCAATTATGAGAATATATCTTAAAAAATGTTCACTTTCTGACGCACCAAAGTTGCATAGTGCACCTTTATACTTTAAGATGGTCTGTATCACATGCTGTTTGCTGTTCTCATTCACACACATATGCAGACAGATCAATGGCAGCAAAGTGGACTCCTCTCTTCCGTCTGTCTCTAAATGCATCTGACAACAACATTTACCATGAAGCAGCTTGTGTGTGTGTGTGTGTGTACATGTCTACATCACATCACATACAAAGAATTCTCCGAGAGCGTAAAAAAGAGAGAGACAATGTTGAATGTATTCATGAGGCACATTTTGCAGAAGAAATCTCAAAGAGCTCATACGGGATAAGCCAAGGACACAGTGGACGCAATTAACAAGCAAAAAAAACACACACACACACACATATTGAAAATCTAAAAATCAAAGTATGTGTGTGCTGCTATGTGGGTGGCTGCCGCATTACAAGCATTGCAAATCCCTTCTCGCAGTTTCTTTCAGACAAATGTACATAAACAACACAAGACAAATCACCAGAGTGAGGCTGGATGAAGAAAATGAGAGCAGTGGGTTTCCTTCTTGTGCCAATGTTGCCTGGCAACCGGACCAAGGTGATTTTGTAATTGAATGCATTGTCTCTGAAAGAAATGTGTCTTGAAAAGTGCTGTGTCCAGTGGCAGTGTTGAAGCTGGTAAATGACTCACAAAACGCATTAGGCATGACTGGTTCCATTTTCTTCAGAAAGAAAGGAGAGAGAGAGAAAGAAAAAGCCTCCGACGCAGGTACAGTATGTGGGTGGGTGGACGGCAAATTCAAATCTCCAGGCCAACTATTTTTTCGGTGGAAATTTCAGGCAAAGGGAAAGTGAATGCACTCCGTCTTTTGAACAAGTTGTGTGTGGGCGCCCTTTAACACGCCAATTAACCCCCTTTACACCTTTCCCTGACGCCCGGGAATGACCGGCAGCAAAAGGCGGCTTGTATTGTGCAGGACTCATACTGTTCAATAATAACTAGGGCATTTTCAGTTATATTCAAGTAACACTGTCAGTATCCCTAAATGTGCAGCAGAAAACTTATCTTATATTCTAGTATTAAATTCATCGTCTTGGAGGAATCATTTATTTACGATGTTGGGAGCTGTTAGCTAACCTTCACTTCTAAGACATATATGAAGGAAGAAATGAACTTTGTTATTTCATTCAAGGGCTTATCAAACCAGATCTAACATAGAAAACGCATGAACCACAAATGAACCAATATGAGGTTACAGACAGTGTTTCACCGTTTGCACCATCCCTCAATCACGACCAGGCAGTCTTTTAACACACTTTCTTGTCTTTTGTCGCAGCTGTCCTTTGAGGTTTTAAGCAAAGACATACCAACGTTATGACAATTTTCCCTTCACATTTACTGTGTCCTTTTGGATTGGGTTTAGTCTCCAGAAATAGGATGACACTTAGCAAGACAGTAGCAACCATGCTCTTCAGTGTGTACTTTATTGTCCTTTTCGAGCTGAAAGCAAATGTGTTGTGTAAGTGTACGGTGTCGAACATATGTCTGAATTGTGTGCCTAAGCGTTACTGGATACTAGTAGATTTGAATTTTTATCTGATCAAAAGTAATGTGTTTGTCACTGGACTTAAACTGGACTTTTTTTTCAAGGTTTAACATAAATGATGCCATTATAAGTCTGTATTTTGTATGTGTATGTGTGTGGGCAACAATAAGCACACATTTTCTTTGCTTTTCTTTAATGAGAAAGGTGGAAATACAGGCCCCAAGTGTCACAGAAGTCATTACTTAAGATGTAGGCGGATGTAATTAACACGTTGCACCTTCAAGGTTATCGGGTGAGAGGTTGAGAAATCGATAGCCATACAATCAGTAGAAAGTCCTCCAGGGTGCAGACAGTAAGAAGTGCACATGTGTGTGGCCGTATATGCAAATCAGGGGATCTTTTACCTTTTTCCTGCCAGCACTGGATTGCAGAATTATAAGTAAGGTGGAAACCAAGAGGAGGGAATGGGTGATTACAGTACAGTACAGTAAAGCCAGACAGACAGAACATTAAAATGTACCCATGATTCCATTTTCATTTATGATTCTAAAAACACAGTTCTATGGTTGACCACCAGGTGCCACTGTTAACTTACAACTAGCAGCCCCCCCTCCACCCCCCTAGACCCCAGCCTGGCAAAGCCCGCCCCCTCTTTTCTCTCTGCACTCTCTCTATACTTCTCTTCCTCTCCCTGCCTCCCTCCTTTCCTCTAAACCAAAGTAATTGCCTGCAGCACAGTTCAGAGTCTCCTACTCTGTCTGACGCAGATCGGGCTCCGGAGCCAGTCAATCATTATTCTCAACCACAACAGTGAATACCCCGTGTGGTTCAAGGAGTCACTGAAACCTGCTGTTGACACTAGTACGTGTTGTAGGAGCTTTTCTCTGTGTGTGTGTGTGTGTGTGTGTGTGTGTGTGTGTGTGTGTGTGTGTGTGTGTGTGTGTGTGTGTGTGTGTGTGTGTGTGTGTGTGTATGTCCCTCAAGCTAGTATGTTCAACCAGCAACTTTTGGGGCAATTATGGCGTGTTTAAAATGTGTGATCATATTTATGTGTGTGTGTTGTTGTGTGTGTGTGTGTGTGTGTGTGTGTGTGTGTGTGTGTGTGTGTGTTGGCAAGAATAGTGACGTACGTTGACATCTTAGTATTCATCTGTCCCTCAGACTACATCTATAATTCAAAAGCAGCCGGTCAGAGGTATTGGCGGTGGAAAAGAGTTGAATTTTTTTGCATCGTCAATTCATATATTCATTCACGGTATTTCTTTCGTTTTGTTGCGTCACCCCATAATTATGGATTGATGACCGTCTGTGCTGTTTGTACATGCACATATATTCATGTACAGCATCTGTAAATATGTATTACAGACGTCAGATGTCCACATTATGCGTGTGTGGGTGTGTGTGTGTGTGGGGTGTGTGTGTGTGTGTGTGTGTGTGTGTAAACTGCAGTCTCTGTAAGCGAGCGCACAGCCTTTCTGTGAGAGAGGACTCAGCTCTCCTGATTTTTCTAATAACTGCGGCTCTGACCAAAGTGCTTTAAGAATGTTATTGCTCGGGCAATTTGATACCCGGCATCACTTTTCTGCTGACGGAGGAGAGAGAGCACAGGCGGAGAAATGACTGAGACAGAAAGGGTGTGAAAAGCAACAGAGTTAGAAGAAGCCAGGTGAGCCATTTATTCAATCAAAAGGAGAGAGGAAGAGAAGACAATCCCTTTTTCGAGGAAAGGCTTGAAAAAAAACTAAAAAAACAAGTTGCTAAATCCTGGCCGAGTATCCTACAGGGGGAGCGCCGCTTACCCTTTTCGGTGAAAGAGACTGACAAATGTAAATCCAACTGAAAAGCCATGATCTCAAATGGATTTCCTGAATTGAATCTGGCTTGAATCACGCTGTATAGGCTACTAGAAAGGGGAGGAGGGATGCTTTGGTGCAGGAAATGGTGCAAGAAGTGAGTCTCAAGTTATACCAACACTTCTTCACCCACGATGATATGTGAAAAGACAAGAGGTGGTCCGAATGTGCACTGTGAGGACTCAATGGCTTTCATTATCTAAAAAAATGATTAAAACCGTTCATCATTTTAGCTGACTTAACTTTAACTTGACTTCACGATACGATAAGCATCACGATACATGGCTCACGATATGATAGATTAAGATACATTGTGATCAGTTTGGGAATAACGCCGTTTAAAATAACGTGTCATCACGAGCCGAATATTTGCTATTGTTCTTTTCCTGGGATCTGTATGCTGCTGTGCATGTTAAAGAAGGAAATAAACAGCAGATAAATCCTTACTCCTCCTCTCATCGTCTCATGCTTCATAGTCTGACGTTTTTGGCCTTATGGTGTTTTAGCCGACACCCCTGAAGTGAATCCAGTGAAATAGCAGATCAGCACGGTACATTCAGCAGTTTCCTCTACTATTTTTGTTGAGAACAAAATAGGCCTACTTGAAGTGCAGGATAAACCTCTTGCTGTCTGTTGATGTGCAATAATATTGAAGGTTATGTAGCCTACAAGTAGGCCTACCTGTCTGTTCTACTCATTTCAACTGACTTGTGAAAACGGCTCAGAAAAATACAAATGTGTTGACATATAGGCTAGCAACTTTTTTTTTTACAGTAGGCTAACGCAAATAGTTACTTTCCCTGGTAACTAGTTACTTCTATTATAAATTAATTCAGTTACTAACTCAGTTACTTTTTGGAACAAGTGAGTAACTATAACTAATTACCTTTTTAAAGTAACGTTCCCAACACTGATTGTGATACCATGCATATTGTGATATATTGCCATATTCCACATAGTTCAATGAAAATGTAAAAAACAGAGCTGAAATATTGGGTAAAAATCTGAGTGGTCTAAATAGGGGATACCGGGGCTAGTTGGCACACTTTTTAGTCTAGTGAGAATTGCTCATCACCTAAACATCTTTCAATAGTCATTCCTACATTAAATTGAACATTACACCTCACTTTTTCTAACTTATTGTAATAAAGAAGAAACTTACCATCAAAGACACTCTAACACATTGTGACAACCGACCCCATCAATGTTATCTTAATGGGAAAACTAAATTTGAAAGTTTAATTTCATTGTCAAGTTCAAAAATAGGCCTACATAACTTTATGCATCTTAACACAAAATGAGCAAGGAATAATCAAACAGGAAATCCATATCAAGACCAGCCTACTGTATGTAACAACATAAAGAACAAAACAAATAGGTCTAACAATAATAGCCTACTCAACTAGGCTAAACACATCTTCTGTTTCTTCTTCCCAGCTGGGGTTGAGTGCACTGGGTGCAGTAGCCTTGGCAACGGTTTAGTTTGGGATGCACTGGGTCGTTTTGATTTTGTGCATGCTAGCTGCCTTTTCCTGCTCTATTCTCTCCTTCTCTGGGGTGTCAGTGAGGATACAGCTTGACATTTTCTTTTGTTATTTGATTCCTTTTCTGGCTGCAGCCTTTGGATAACATGTGACAACCAACCCCCCAAAAATGAGACGACCAACCCCAACTGGAATTTCTTGCTAGCATCAAGGCCAACAACCATCTGACAACTAATTAGCTTGCTAACAACAATCTAAACTATAGCTTACCCTTCACCCTTTTTTGGGTAACAAGTGTTTTGTTATAAACCCATTGTATAAAAGCCTAGAAGAAAAATACTGAGGACCTAACTATTTTCAATTTGACATGAAACACACAAACAGTCCTCTCACCTCAAATTCAGCAGTCTAACTCCAAGAAAGACTATGTAGGTGACCTCTGATCCCAATTCTGGATATTTACATACCACAATTTAACAGACAGCGCCTTCTGGTTACGAGATATAACAATTGTTACAACCAACCCGTGTGACATATAACCCGTTCTCCCCTACATCACATTATATTGACAATTAAGCGGCAAAAAGCTCAAAAGCAACGATACAGATATCACAAAAATAAATATCACGATACATTGCTGTATCGATATTTTAGCACAGCCCTACATCGTACCCTTGGCAACTACATAAAATACCACCTGTGGTACAAGTCCCTCTGGTTGGGGTAATCACTGCAATAGTGACACAATCCATGCAACCAAATGTAGAGAGCAGGAAAGGGTGAAGAAGAGGGTGATGTGTGTGGGGATAACAAGAGGAGACACAGAGAGTTGTTTGCAGATTTACAGACATAGAATGCTGTCAGATAGAGAGATAGAGGGAGAGAGAGAGAGTATCAGAAATAGGCCTAATTAACAGAGAGCATCCTCAAACAGAGTGAGTGATTCAGATCCAGCAGCATTATCACCCTGCCATAACGCTGCCAATCCAACCTCAAGCCTGGCTCTGCTATTCAGATGCTACGCCAGGCCATGAATTACTGCACATGCCCGCCAAGTGAACAACATTTTTCTACATACCACAAGGCACAGCAGTTATTCCTGCTGAATGCTTTATATCCATAGGGATGTTGAGGCTGTAACGTCATTATCTCAACCGTCTGAGTGATTTAGCATAATCCTAAAAAGTGCCACGTTTGATTTAATTTGTTGCTTTCAATGATTTCTTCAGGTGCCACGTTTTAATGGCTGCCATCTCTCCAAGAAGTAACACATCCACATAAATGTATTGTTAATATGTCTATATTATTGCTCTTGCCTTGTTTCAGCTATCACTATCATAGTGAGTGTGTGATGTCAAAGAGACATGGAGGAGTTATATTGACAAGACTGTGGTTATTAAAAATAGTAACCATTGATATATGTATTGATTTTAAACCAGAAAAAAGTATCAATATAATTCAAAACAATAAGTTGATTCCAGCTATGCCATTTGATTAAAGGTAATTGTTTTTTATGAAAGGAGTGGTGTGAAATTCGATAGAAAATAAATCCCCAAAAAACGGCCCATTATTTCTTACACATTCTGCACAGGTTTTTTCACACATTTAAAAAGGTCAAGCCCTCCAAACAAAAACCAAAACACTTTTAAAGAAAGGAAAAAATGTCCATCCGTCAGTCCCATTCTATTAAGGCGACTGTAAAGAGGTCTCGAATACGGGGATGACCGCAGGGAGGGGGACAACGCTGCAATAAAAATAAAAATACAAAAAGACACGACTAAAAATGTCAAGCCAAATGGAAACTGTTAAATATGCCATTTGGCGAGGCCCCTTTTTTCCTGAGGCTACTATGGGCAACACTCTGAGTGCACATTTCTCTTTTTTTGGCTCTGAGGGACATGTAGGGAGAAAGGACCTTAAAACCTGATTTGCTTCTGATTCTTCTGTGTCCTGGCTCTTATGAAGGCTATTTTGGCATGAAATTGCTTTGGTCTTGAACTTTTCCCGGCTTCTTTCTTGGTAAAGGAACACTCAGTCCTCCCTTTTAAAAAAAAATATGAATAAAAATTGTTGCAATGGCGGCCACAGCTTGGATTTCATTTTCGCCGGGAGAAACTAGAAAGTATCTGTCCAATAGAAATGAATAGATGACATTACATTGTAGTGAATAGAACCCCCCTACGTCTTCAGACAGCGGCAAAGTCTGATTTCACGTCAGTGACGGACGGTAAAGTGCCCTGGCCCACAGTCGCACTTTGACGTTATAGGAGTAAGACTGTGTTGTTGACACATAAAAACGAGTCGCAGTTAACTGGCCATGAGAATTTTTCAACAGTCTCGGATATGGATCACGTTATGGCATTTAGGTTATGTAAATGGCCCCCTTAAAAAAAGGAAACCAGCTACAAAAAGCGAAAATGTTAAGATTTGCAATGGAAGCTTTCAGGGATGGAAAGGGAGGAGAGTGGGCAGTCCAAAACCACCCGCTGGCCTACAAGCAAACATCAACAGTCAAACATCGCTGTGTGTGCCCTCTTACTGCTGCCCCCATTTCTGGGCACTGCTGTGGACTCTGGACCCCACATGCTGGCCCAAAATATGAGTCCTTTCCCCCCATGTTTGACTGTGATTGTGTCCTACTACAGTGAAAGCTCATTAAGCATTCCTTTCCTCCACAATCACTGGCCCGCGGTGTACCCATCTGTTGACTGCATGTGTGAAGCCAGGTGTGCATGTACCGCATTTGTTTTGCTCTTTTATTTGGAATCAAATCGTGTTACTCATGCTAATATGCACTGTGTGTGATGTCGGCCGCGGTCAGAGCTTGGAACCTCTCAACGCCACACACAAGCGCGCGCACACACACACACACACACACACACACACACACACACACACACACACACACACAACACACAACACACACACACACACACACACACACACACACACACACACACACACACCACACACACACACACAAGCACACACAAGCACACACACACGGTGAATACCTTTAACTGCACTACGGCTTCCTGAGCTCAGCTTTCATGTTGGTGATCACATTTTATATGAAGTTGGTGTCAATCATTTTTTGGTGGGTAGGCTTAGGTGCACCTGGTTTGACAGGCCCCTTATCTATAAACTTACACAGCTAATTTCACATCTGTTGAGTGACAGAGAGACAATCCAACCTCAAGCCTGCAGACTTAGTGTGCAGACTCTACACTAGATCATAATGTGCTAGAAGGTTTAGACAAGTGTATTGGCATTGACTAGTACAACACATAACCATAACATCCTACTCAATTCATTTCATCAATGCCGCTTCCCACAACACAGGACCCCCTGCATCTGTAAAAAGTCAGTTATTGCATCAACAATGTTGACTGCTTGGATTATTGGAAGCAGCTCACCGATGAGGAATGGGACAGAATTCTATAACAACTGGCTAATTACTGCTTTTCAATATTGGAAACCCATGGAGAAACCCATCAGCTTTCCACCCACTCCACTTCCAGCCTCACAGCATATATGGGGGACTGTGAACAGGGAAAAGATGACTGGAAAATCAATATACTACTGTTGTTCTGGATGGCAGTTTCCACCTGCCCGTGTAGGAGGAGCAGCTACGTTGTGTCATTTTGCAGCTCTGCGGTTTGAGAGAACATTTGTAACCATTGGGCCTGGATCTACATTGAATACATAGAGACATGTGGGGGCATGAGACTAACTCACTTCACCCAAATTTTATTATTATCATTTTTTATATTCGTTCTGTGACTTTTAACACAGCTGGTATAAAGCACACAGAACACATCAAAAGGTTCAATAAAAGTAAGTACCAATACCACAACTAAATAGAAACAAGTAACCCCTACCATTCAAATGACTACTTATGGCAAAGTATAGAGGTATTATCAGCAAATTGTGCAGTACAATGGTCACAAACAGGAAAATGTGTAGAATCACGTTCCATTTAAATTTGGTGTGATCATGTTATCTTGTGCGGGTTGACCAATTTTAATGCTATACCCCTAATCCTTTTACTATGTCCCTCGATGCTTAATGTTATTATCCTCTTAACTGTTGATTTGTAGATTATGAACCAAAAAAAGATTTATAAGCACAAAACAAATAAAATCATGGCAAAAGCCTTTCTCGTTTACCTACATCAACACTTTCCTGTACTTCAAAGATGATGCATAGAAAAATGTAGGGTGGATAGGGAGAAATATATGCATGCACAGGCATCAGAAGCAACCAAAACAAAAAAAAACTAAACACAACCACGGTATTATTGGTGTGTATGTGCGTTTAATTTCTTAACTGTAAAATTTTACATTTTTCCTATGAGGTCCTACTGAATTTTTTAATGCAACAATACATACACAGGGGTTCACACCCACACACATACAAATCCAGATACTCTGTTATTCTAAGAGCCACAGATCCCAATGCATCGCACATGTTCATAACCTCTCATACACAAACACACACTTCACAATCAGAACACATGCACACACATACATATACAAGTGCATACAAGAGACTTGAGAGTTCACTTGTCAACATCTCACACACACACACACACACACACACACACCACACACACACACACACACACACACACACACACACACACACACACACACACACACACACACACACACACACACACACACACACACACACACACACACACACACACCATCTTTCATTCCTGCCCACTGTAGTCCAGGTTGGCCGTACGTCTTGCAGAGAGGAGAGGCAGGCTGAACCTGTCCACTCGGCTTACTATCATATGGTCCGGCAGCAAACCTACGGGGTCAAACATAAACTTCACTTCCTCTCAAATGCCTCGGCATGGGCTTGATTGATCCTGCCTGGCAACTGCAGTGGAGGGCCAGTAGAATGGAGAAAAAAAATGCAATCCTTGGCAGATCTGGGGGGTCCGATTATTGAGGACTTCACGATACAATACGCATCACGGTACATGGCTCACAATGGGCCTCATTTATCAACCGTGCGTAGACCAAAAAAGTGGGTGTACGCACGTTTCCCACGCCAGCTCTCAGCTCGTGCTCTAAACTGAGAACATATAGGGCAGTGAAATTCAAATTACGATTGTTTTCAGCCGCCGTATTTATCAATAATGGTCTGGCGTACGCTGAGATTGGCGAGATACGACTGTTTGATAAATCCCACGCGATACCTGGCGTAGGGCTTTGTTTGCGGCAGGATCTGATTCTGCACCAGTTTCCACGCAAGTTTGATAAATGAGGCCCAATATGATATATCACAAAAAATGTCAAAACAGAGCTGAAATACAAGTTCCCCATGTAATATCTCATTATATTGATAGATAAGCACACACTTTAATTCAAATTCAAAACCCGACAATTCAAGCCAACGTGGACATCTACATGAGCAGAGGTTGTAGTTCTCAACCAGTTTAAAACCATAATTCTCTAAATATCTATACTGGAGCTGACGATACAATACAGATATCACGAAAATATTGATGTGTCGATATTTTAGCACAGCCCTAGTTAGAATGATGGATTGACGAATGCCAATTCAATGTACTATAAATCCAACATCATTGGTAGAACAGCATCTCACCAAAGAGCCCTTGGTTTGCTCATACAAAGTACATTCCTAGAGACACACTTTGCAGCCTGTGTTAAAGCTGGGGTATATGATTTCTGATTGGTCAAAGCTAACATCCGATTCTCTGTTCTTATTGGCTGTTGGGACTGTCCATTCACTTTTATATCAACTTATATCAACCATCCCTAAATAATTACACACCGTTTAACGTATCAGACATCTATAGGAGCATTACAAGTGTACTGAGATACAAATCAAATTTGTGAAAAAAAATGAAAAAATTAAGGGTTTTCAGGAATAGCTCATTAGATATGCAATTCATAACCTCCATATAAAAGACGTCTGGAAGATTCTTATCATCACATTATAACATTTGGAAAGTAGTATAGTTTAATATTTTATGTTTTTCCAGGATAACATCTAAGGAAATTGAAGATGGCACAGAATCCCAAATTCAGAGCATATGTGCCACATTGTTCAAGGGGCATTCCACCTTCTGCCATGCCTGAAGGCAGGATGATACCTGCGTCAGGAACTGTATGTTAAGGCACTCAGAAGTTGCATGTCAACGTCAGAATTTGTACATCGCTCTGTCAGTTCCAATGCAACCATTTGAGACAGTCGGTCACATTTGCCCAGAAGGGACGGTTGTGACTTCATTTTCCAATCACTTTTTTTGTGTTGTCCTCTACGTTCCTTTGTTTGTGTCAAATCATCCACAGCTGTACCACCAAAGTCAGCATGTTGCTGTCAGCTCAGCTTGATAGATAGAAATAATCGAAAGTAAAGATGGCAGGGGGGAGAAAGGGAGAAAGGTAGACTCATTATATTGAAGTAACTTGTGACCTCCGCCTCACTGACACACACACACACACACACCACACAAAAAAAATCTTTCAGTCCACATCAGCACATCCAAACTTCATGGGATATTTAAGGGGGCAGGGGGGCTTACTCTTTGTGGACAGGTCGACTTGCAAGTCCAGATGGCCAGTGCACCTCTTGACACTGGAGTGGCTCAAGCTTCAGAGAATGGCTCTAGGGCCTTTTATGATTGAGGGAGACTTTGACTGTTTTTGTGGATGAAAGCTGCAGAATTCTGGAGATTTGAAAGGTCTCTTCATCCAGACAACACGACACTTACAACCTCAAGATATTTTCTCAAACGCTGATTGAAAATGGATGGAAACTGATGAGTGGCTGCTAAACTATGTGAGTCAGAGGGTTGAAGCAATAGGGCGGCACAACACTCACTGTTGCCATGGAGGCTGACAAGTTGAAAGTGGGCATTCTACAGTTACTGTACATCATACACTGTACATCATACACTCCAAAGAATGAACAGGGGAAACTTATTTGTTTTCCAAGGCAAAACGTGTTGAATAAGTTCTTACTGCTAACTCACAATAGCCTGGATCCAGCCCTGTTAAAACATTCATTTTAGGCCATTTTTTGTACGTTGCTCATCACCCATCATTATTTTCGAATTTGACTGGCTGCCTCCCTTTATCCCATTGTGATCGCACATGCAAAAAATGCACTTAAACGTAATTAAGCCTCATATAGTTTTGAGTTGCAAATAGAAATATACTGTATGTTATGATGAGGAACCTTTGTAATGTTTCATGCAGTTGTCCACACATTTAATGTATTTTCTCTGCAGCATGGACCTACTTTGTTTGGGTAAGTACAAGCGCTTGGTTACGGTTTGGGAAAGGTTGTGTGGTCTTGGGTCAATATTGAAAACAGTCATGCTGACTTGACGTGCTAGACAGGAATTGCTCTAGTAACATACAAATTCATTTTTTCCATTAAGAATATGTTTGACTCAAAATCTACTCTGTAGGAGACATGGGTTGTGCTTTATTTGATATAGCTTACATCATTATTCATATTAATGCTTTTATTAAGTATATGACTGAAATATATTCCACTTGCGCAACAATCTTAAACATTAGGTATAATAATTTATGAAAAATGACTGTTCAAAACTTTGAGTAGCACTTACACGGTTAACACTAGAACCGCCACGGGGTCAATTTGACCCGTGGCCGTTTTTCAACTGCCCATAACTATACTTTTACGAAATATTGAAGCCCCCAACTCTTTGACTTTTCCTAAAATTGTGTTGTGATGCTCTCCATATAGTTAAATAAAGTCACAATTAAACTGGATTAAAAAAACAGGCATTTATACCTAGAACCGCCACGCTGGGTCAATTTGACCCGCACAGGAAAATGATATTTTCGAGCAGGTTGCTAGGCAACGGCATTGTTTGGGGTCCGCGATCTGACTGTAGCCTACGTGCAGTCATTCATAAACACTTTGAATAAATTAGAGATGAAGATAAATACCTAACAACATTAGAGTTACTAAGTGAAATGAGTGATACGAGTCTGATAGTGGAGAGATCAGAACTGAGCGCTGTCTTCCACACACAACGCGGCTCGCAGCTCAACTGACAGACAGCTGAGTGCTGTCTCAAAACATGTCAACGTGGGGAAAAATTAATGAATAATCAATTAGAGCTTACCTAAAAATAAGTTTGCCATGTTACTGTTTATTGTATTTAGGATTTTAGCTCATTTGGACGCTGTTTTGACCTTCTGTTTTCATTACTATACTTGCGATATTATATCTACTTTCAGTTTCATTACTGAGTCGCCACGAAACGTGATTAGTGTTCTTAAAGATACTTAGATTATAAAACAAGAGGTCCAAAACACAGATGATTATTAAACAAACTAATTTATGACTTTATACCACACTAGAAATGCACGGGTCAATTTGACCCGCCTTGGCGGTTCTAGGTATAAATAGAATGCTGGCGGTTCTAGTGTTAATTAATCATAGGCCTGGTTAAATCACGCAATCAACTCAGGTCTGCGTTCAACTTGTCTCTTGATTCTTTGAAAACCTGGGCAGGGCTAATTATTCTCCCTATGGGCTTGGTTCAATTATACATAGAACATTATATTAATGCTGTCATGTAAGCATTGTTAGGCATGAATTGACTTTGCAATGATGCAGTTATCAGATGTGGAGTACGTCTACTGTGGCCCTGCCTTCATTTAAAAACACCATTAAGTTATACAAGACAACTGTTGAGTTTGCATCAGCAAAAAACATCTACATAAACGCGATTCAAACGCTGTTATCACACGCAGAGAGGCGTCGCATGAAACACAGTTAGCTGGCTGTGAAACCACTGTGCATTGGTGCCTCGCGAAAAAAAAACCAGCAGTAGATACACTGTGACATATTTACACACATCACGGTACCACTCTTCTACAGAACACAGGAGGGGTTTTGTCAGCTTTCCAGGCACTGTGAGCATAGCAACAATGTCAGGATTGTGTGTGTGTGTGTGTGTGTGTGTGTGTTATTGTGAATTCCATGGATGAGAATCAAGCAAAGGAATGCATGTGATTTCCCCTTGGTCGAGCCTTTGTCCACGTGTCTACATTTATTCA
>CM047528.1:3821472-3961472 GCA_026122265.1 Ammodytes dubius | reverse complement strand
CGGCCAACATTTGAAAACACACGTGCCAAGCAAGTGCCACTCAGTTCCTACACAGCGGACAGGAGATCTGTTCAGATTAGCGCTTGTTGTTCTCCATTGTAGCATCAACAAGCCTATCAGCGCTTCAGACTCGAATTGAAGTCACATTCAATGAGAAAAAACTGATCTGCAGTCTGTCCTGACCTATCAGTGAGATATATAGCAATTGGACATGTTGTTTTCACAGTAAGCTATAAAGCGATTTATCGTGGTGCCTTTTAGGACAGGACTCGAGGGAAATTCATTCCGACCGCCTGCTTTGTTTAAAGGGTAGAATCATTTAGAAAAGCCGCGCATGCATACCACAAAGTAAACAACGGGCCTGCTAGAAAAGGTTGGAGCGAACAAACATCCACTGTTTACGTCAGTTTGGAGGCTATATTAGCGATGAGCTGACAACCACAGACAACGATGCAAACATGGCCATTGCCTAGGGGGGTGGGCACAACTAAACATGTTGTGTTGTCAAGCAAGAAAAATAAAACTAAAACTTGGGTCAACTTTGCTGTTGCACAATTGGAAGTCATCCATCAAGTATGGCACTGTTTGGGCCAATCGTATTTCTAGATGTAGAAGCACTAGTAAATATGGTATAAAAACAAACAAAAAAAGAAAAAGATATCCTATTCTCTTGATTACCAAATATTACACAAAATCTATTTTCATTCTAAAAGAGTAATACATCTTTGATAAATCAATTTTTTCGATTATTTTACCTGGAATGGTTTAGAAGGGCAACTGCTAATACAAATGATATTATCAATTTGTCGTATTATTGCAGGTCAAACATTGACGTGGTAAATACACCTTGAGACGGGAGAACACAGCACTATAGTTGTGAACATCCATTCAGAGCGAACTTTGCTAAACTATATTGCTTTGTTTGAACTTTTAATTTGCTGCCTTTTTACCTTTGGGAGAATTGTATAAATCTGTCACGAATAGCAGACAACCAGAATCCTTATTGAAAAACGTTTGTGAAACAGTCTCTTTTTTGCCTCTTTTGTTCTGTTATTTTGTGGAAGCGTTTTACCGAAAGGATATATATATATTGGACAAGACTAAATCGCAGTTTAATTACATGTTCTCCCGTCGCTCAGTCCAGATTGCTAAACACAAAACAATTTTTTTTATTATTGATCATAAAAGTGCAGATGCTGCTTAAATGCTAAGAATGATTTTTTTTGGGCTATTTCTTCTCTCTGCAACAAGCGGCTTGATGCAATTTACAGCCCACGGATCTGGCGGTAAACAGTTGATTTAATTATTCTCCTAAGCCCGAATCAATAGAACATTTGATTTCAGAGTATTTGACAAGTGAGGCTGAGCACATCATTTCTCTCAAGTTTATTCAAAACATCTTACAGTCGGCGTGGCTGTCAGTTGGCAGCTTTGACAGTGATGAATATTTGAATAGAAATAATTCACTCTTAATCACGCAATACTCAAGTCATTACTCATTATAGCTTTCAATAACCTTTAAGACTAATACGTGTGTTGACATGAGAGTCCATTTCTGATTTAGTCACTGATTTCGAACTGACAGAAAATTAAAAACTATAGCACACTGTTGCATAAAGTATGGTGCCCGTCTCACACTGTAGAAACTGCATCCTTGTCTGCTATATACTTATAACAGAAGTCGGAAGGTAATTAGACCAAAGCCCTGATTTTTGTAATTCCACTCTCTGTAGACAAGGGCACTTAATTGTCAGGTTGCGGGGGGGATTTGATATGGGGGGGATCCTAGTTCTTGATAACAACGCATCATTATTTACCTGTGTCAAATCAAATCAAATCAAATCAAATCAAATCAAATCAAATCAGTTTTATTTGTATAGCCCAAAATCACAAATACATTTGTCTCAGTGGGCTTTACATTTCATACAATATGATACAATATGATACAATAAGACACCCTGCCCTTACACCCTTAGCTCGGCTGAGAAAAAACTCCCAGTAAAAACCCTTTACCGGGATTAAAAAAATTGAAGAAATCTCAGGGAGAGTCGACAAAGTAAGAGATCCCTCTCCCAGGACGGACGTACTGCAATAGATGTCATAAGTAAGTGTCATATTGTACAATGCTGTTTTTCAGATTAAATTCAGTCCACCCCCCCCCCCCCCCTCCCTCGCAGTAGCAATTTTATCATTACAGACAGTCTGGGTTTTTCCAAGTGCTGCGGTGCATTCAAAGTCCTATTTTTATACAGTTTTTTTTTCTTTTTTTCAGAGGCAATGTCAGGTCGCCATGCTGCTGACACTCTCTGTGGAGTTAGCACGCAGCAGAGCTTCAAAGAGCCCTGTCTTTTTCCAACGAGTGGGAACCTCACTGCCAAACCCTGGAGGAGGTTTTGAAGATAGCACACTGTGGCTGCTTGCTTAAAAAAAGCCTTTTGCCCCACCACAGCCATTCAAAGTAGTGGTGGGCGCTCGGACAGGGAAGGTGTGCCCTTAACACGTTTACCTGTCATACCACTAAACTGAACAACCACAATGCACCCAGCTCTATAATAAAGTCCACATACGATGTAGTCACAGAATAACTAGACTAATGCCTTACACATATGATATGCATGAACAGAGAACTAAGATACAAACTAATGGAATATATAAAGATGGGAAATATTAAGTATGCGTTGATTACAAAATCGTTTAATCAAATTAAATCTAATGTAATCTAATACATGCAGTGCATCATATTAAATCCAGAAATATTTTGCAACGCGACACCATTCATCTGATAGCACAAAAGTGTGACAAGGTTGGAGAACGCCTTTTTGCAAGGGCTACACACATACTCATTTTGCATTTTTCTTTGTACGAATCCCCTCTGGACCTTGCAAGACTACTGTCAGAACGAGAGAGATTTGGATCTTAAACCTCATGGCACCTGGATTTGTCGATCCCTTGGTGGATTTTTTAACAATGCCCAAGCAATTCTCACAATATCACACATCTGCCACCATGTTTTACCGTGGAGGGATTATGGCTGTTTTCTGCATCAATATCACCATCGTTTTCGGTTTCGTTTACATGTGCAGGGCATGCAGTTCACTTACAAAACATATATTATCTACACTTAATTCCTTGTATTGAATAAATCTATCATCATGGATCAAATCAAAATTATTTTGAGGCATCTGGAACCCTACATGTAAGAATATGTGTGCAAACAAAACTGTGGGCTCCCCTGCTGTAAACAATAACAGTGAAATGGCAACATTTAAAGGTCACATATTATGCTAAATGCACTTTTTAAATGTGTTCCAACATATCCATGGGTCCACGGTGTGCCTAGAGACTGCCAAAATATCAAAAAAAATAACAATCTCTCCTTTTCTCACTCTCCCCGTTTCTGAAACCCCCACCCCTTCCCCCCCAATATACTCCAGTCAGAATTCTGGCCGTCTATTACGTAATAGACGGCACAGCCACCTCCCCATATTTTCTTTATATGTCCATGCTTCCGATGCTTCCCCCCCACATTAGTAAAGTCCACCGTGCAGTTGTCTAAAAAAAAAAAAAAAAAAAAAAAAAAAAGTCTGATAACCCCACCCCCCCATTTCTTATTGGTCCACAGCTCCGAGATCCGATGGATGGCTGCCATGTTGTTTTCCCCGCTAAGCGACACGATCCCCATAGTGCAGCAAACCATGCAGAGTGTTGCATAAACCAACACAGAAGCATTCTGCTCATAATCCACTCATTTATCTTAATCACAGCAGTCTTAATAATGCTGCGTTTATAACGAGACAAAGCTTAGGGAACTACTTGTGTAGTAATTCCATCGGTGAAACTAAAAGGAATCTCCTCAATGGTTGTTTGCCTGTTATTTACCTAGTGTAGCATGTAGCTTCGGGAGTAGCACCCAACGTTTGCACCTATTACACTAACTTAGCTTTCACATTGCAAGTTTAATAATGCCTCGTTTTTAACACCACAAAGGGTGGGAAGTTATTCCTGTATAAATCAAACTGTGAGGCTACTGTTTTGACTGATTTCGAGTGTTATTTTTAGCCGTTAGCGCACATGTAGCTTCGGATTTAGCATCCAACGTTTGCACCTATTAAACTAACTTAGCTTTCCCATTGGAGTTTAATAATGCCTCGTTTTTAACACCACAAAGGGTGGGAAGTTATTCCTGTATAAATCAAACTGTGAGGCTACTGTTTTCACTGATTTTGAGGGTTATTTTTAGCCGTTAGCGCACATGTAGCTTCGGATTTAGCGTCCAACGTTTGCGCCTATTAAACTAACTTAGCTTTCCCATTGGAGTTTAATAATGCCTCGTTTTTAACACCACAAAGGGTGGGAAGTTATTCCTGTATAAATCAAACTGTGAGGCTACTGTTTTCACTGATTTTGAGGGTTATTTTTAGCCGTTAGCGCACATGTAGCTTCGGATTTAGCGTCCAACATTTGCGCCTATTAAACTAACTTAGCTTTCACATTGCAGTTTAATAATGCCTCGTTTTTAACACCACAAAGGGTGGGAAGTTATTCCTGTATAAATCAAACTGTGAGGCTACTGTTTTCATTGTTTTTAATCATGTCAAACTGTTATGTCAAAGTATGGCTTCGCTTCGGCCGGCCGAAGTCACGCAGTGTCTCTCTAGTATCGCGAGAGCACGGCAGAGACGGTGGGAGAGCCCATATAAAGAAAGCCCGGCAGAGACGGTGGGAGGGGCCAGCCAGATGGCACAAATATAGGTCATCTGGAGAACAGAGGAACATCAGGGTATAGAGGCTTGCTACAATAAATGATCTGAACGGGTTTTTCAGCAAACATTTAAAAAAATAAGTATTAGGGACTACTTAGACCATATAAAATTGACAGCAAAGTGCATAATATGTGACCTTTAAGGTAGATTTCTAACTTAAAACAGTGTTCATGGGATCCTATTTCATGTTAAGAATAATTGTTTATGGGGGCGCCCTTAGCTCAGTTGGTAGGGCGTCCCCCCCATGGGCCTCGGCCAGCAGCGGACCCGGGTTCGATTCCAGCCCGCGGTCGTTCTCTGCATGTCACTCCCCTCTCTGCCCCATTTCAACTCTGTCTCTACACTATAAATAAATCATAAAAATGCCAAAAAAATATCTTAAGAATAATTGCTTGTTTAGTTATGAAAATGTAACTTAGAAAATGTTCACTTCTCTGATTCACCCAAACGTACATAGTGCACCTTTAATTTTTAATTGTTTTTAAACAGCCATTTGGCCCATGTGTTAACCTCATGCAGTATTTTGTACCTCACATGTAAAGGATGACCAGGAAGCGGAAAACTTTTCAAAAGTAAGGCACACACAGACATGCTTTGGATGGGGGAAAAACAAACTAAAGATAAAGCTAAAGTTGGTTTCATATTTGATGAGTTACATCAAACAGACTTATTTTTCGCACCTTTTTGCCAAAGAGCTCCATAAAAAGTTCTGTACAGAGATGTAACAGACAATCCGACTACTAACATCAGTAAGGTGCAGACTGCAAAAAAGCCATTGGACTTGATGTTAACAGAGAGGTGAGGTCAAAGTATGATAAACTGTACAGCTCGCAAGCTAAATGGGTAATGTACAGGTGAAAAAACTAGGCAAATAGGCATTCAGGCAGAATCTAGAACTAAATGACTAAACGCTGTATGTTCATAGTTACCCAGTACATACTGAATAATGACAAAGCCCTTTGTCATGCAAATGAGCCAAACTACGTCTTACAGTTTAACTTCAAAAATACATTTTAAAGTCTAATATACATTGCAACTGCACTATATTTACAGTTTTACTAAACGTTTACATAGTCATTGGCAGGCAGTCATCTAATGCTGGGCTTACACTACACAACCTTTCACGCAATTTGACAGTCGCAGACAATCTTCCAATGTCTGTCGTTTGGTGTAAGGTGGTCATCCGACCCGATTTCAGCCAGTCTTCTTCCCGTCTTGACGTTCCGACATTATCAAACATGTTTGATATTATCGTTAGTCTTAAGGGGTTGGCTCAAGCGAAATGATGTAAACACTGTCACACTCTCGCATGCACCAAGCACGACACAGGAAGAGCGGCATTAGTCGCGACCTGTGCAGGCACTTATTTCGGACACTTTTTCCTTGAAGCCTTGGCTGGAGAACCAGGCTGACAGCCGCGCAACCTTAACATTTTACCGTCAAATACAGGGTTAGGAGTTAAAGTTATTGGGGGACGAGATCAGCAAATAAATATGGTCAAATAACTAAAGGAAGTCCCCAGGTCGGAATATTGAATTAACCTTTTTCTAATTAAATAATCACTATCGCGTTTGCGGAAATAATATTAATCTCAAAAGGAATCTAGTTGTAGTCTTGCAATATGAGACCCCCTGTCTTTCCAAAATCTCACTCTGTGACTGAAAACTAATGACTAGTTGTCTTCAGGTGTGAGTTGATTGTCTTTAGATGTAAGAGGGTTTCAGTCTTCAGTCTTTTAAAAGTCCTCTAGTGTAAGCCCAGCATTAGTTGTAATTGTTTCTCTCTCAATACCCTTTTTGTCATAAGAATACTTTAAATAGAATAGAACAAAAAAAAAAACATGTGTGATCTTAATGGAAACGCACAGCTCTATAATTCTATTAGGGGATTCTTACGGTATGAGGAGTGACAGCGATAACCTGGTGGGGAGCAGAGTTGCGTGGGAAGGGAGAGTGTGAACAACTACACAGAAGACTCATATTTTGGAATGTGCACTAGTACAGTAACTGCACACTGCCTTGTACTATCGAACCAGACCTCCTTGACAGCAAGTGTTGAGAGCCGGGGCAGAGTATGTCTCCTCTAATAACCCCTCAGCTGGAGAATCCCAAACCTGGTCTGACCCGGCTGACATTTCTTATCACAAAAACTCACTTTCTTGAACGTTAACCTGCCCCCCTAACCCCCCCACCCTATGCTGTGGTTATACTCCTGAAATAGGAATAGACTTGCTTGAGGGGGTGGGGGGGGGGGGCAAAGTAAGGCCAGAATTCAAGCAGGGCAACTGAGTCAAGTGTTTTTTGCATAGGAGCCATTGCATCAATTCAAATGCAATGACAGCATTTTATCTGATAAACCACAAAAACCTGGAGGACATTATACAACACCTGAACTCCTCATCCTGCTGCCTTGACATTCTGCCCACAGGCTTCTTTAAAACTGTTTTTAGCTGTATGGCCTCAGATGTTCTACAAATTGTCAACATGTCCCTTCAGACAGGTGTATTCCCACAGGCCCTGAAAACAGCAGTCATCAAGCCACTCCTAAAAAAGAACAATCTAGATACATCACTCATGAAAAAGTATAGGCCCATATCTAACCTACCATTTTTAAGTACAATCATTGAAAAAGCTGTTTATCAACAGCTAAATAACTCCTTAGCAATGAACAACTGCTTTGATGTTTTCCAGTCAGGATTTCGACAACACCACAGCACTGAGACCGCTCTGGTTAAGGTCCTCAATGACATCCATTTAAACACAGACAGTGGCAAAAGTTCTGTCTTAGTTTTACTGGATCTCAGTGCCGCTTTTGACACAGTTGACCACAGCATATTACTAGATCGACTAGCAAACTGGGTTGGACTTTTTGAAACTGTACTAAGCTGGTTTGAATCCTACTTAAAGGATAGAGACTACTATGTGTCAATAGGCAATTTAACATCTGAGCGGCCAAATATTGAATGCGGAGTCCCCCAAGGTTCCATTCTTGGGCCTCTTCTGTTTAACATCTACATGCTCCCACTAGCTCAGATTATGAATAAGAACAAATTATGCTACCATAATTATGCAGACGACACACAAATTTACATAACCATATCACCAGGAGACTACAGTCCGATACAGGCACTGAGTAAGTGCATTGAACAAATCAATGATTGGATGTGCCAAAATTTCCTTCAATTAAACAACGACAAAACTGAAGTAATTGTCTTTGGTGCCAAAGATGAACAATTAAAAGTCAGCACACAGCTTACATCCGTTATGTTAGAAACCACACCCCAAGCCAGAAATCTTGGTGTTGTCGTAGACTCCGACTTGAATTTCAAGAAACACATTAAATCAATTAATAAATCAGCCTACTACCACCTAAAAAACATATCAAGAATTAAAGGGCTTATGTCTCAGCAAGATTTAGAAAAACTTATCCATGCATTTATCTTTAGTAGACTTGACTACTGTAACAGTGTCCTTGCTGGCCTTCCAAAAAAATCTATCAGACAGCTTCAGCTAATTCAGAACGCTGCTGCTCGAGTCCTCACTAGGACCAAAAAAGTGGATCACATTACCCCAGTTCTGAGGTCTTTACACTGGCTTCCAGTCACTCAAAGAATTGATTTCAAAATACTGATGCTGGTTTATAAAGCACTAAATGGTTTAGGGCCAAAATACATTACTGATATGCTGATACGTTATGAACCGTCCAGAGCCCTTAGGTCGTCTGGGACAGGTCTACTTACAGTCCCTAGAGTTAGGACTAAACAAGGAGAAGCAGCTTTTAGTTATTATGCACCAAAAATCTGGAACAAACTCCCAGAAAACTTGAGGTCTGCTGCAACTCTCAGTTCTTTTAAATCGAGTCTGAAGACTTTTTTGTTTCCATTTTAACCTGCAATTTTTATTTTATTTGCTTTTAAATGTTTTATAATGTGTTTTATGTATTCTAATCTTGCCCCTGTAAAGCACTTTGAGTGGCCTTGTGTCTGAATTGTGCTATATAAATAAACTTGCCTTGCCTTGCATTGTCCTCAAGCTAGCAGTGCACATCATCATCTCCACAACAACAAGGGCTATTTGGGATTTTGTATCAAGCCATTGTCATTCCTAATTGAAGCATCTGTGGTGGTTTCCATGGTGAAAAGTGTGAGTGGCAGAGCCCACACACACACACACACACACACAAAACTACTGTTTTTCTGTTTGAATCCTAAAGGTTTTGCTCTAAAGTGACAGCAGCACTGTCAACGCCCACACGTCGGACATGAAAAACAAACAATTGGATTTGTCTTATTGTCGGCCCATGCCCTGAAAGTATTGTTTCCAACGGACTGGAAAATCTGATCAGTCACTCGCAAAGTGCCCGACCCCCTTGAGATCTGTGTTCACTCTAATTACTTTACTCAAGCAGCAGTCTTCTTTGTCTGTGGGACTGCGGCCTCACTTGTTGACAGTCTGATGTTGTTAGTGATATAGTGCAGTGGGGTTTGCCTTCCTTTACATGAACATTTAGGTTTTCCAGTGTATTACATTTAGAACCATACGAATACTTTAGAATAGAGATTTCCATATGATTACAAAGTTTGAACGTGGTAGAATAATTTACAGGAATTAACTTTCTTACAGCAAAGGAAAGAAAAATGGATTTGAATTATAATGCCCAGTAACTTTTGAGTGTTTTTCTTTAACAACATAAATCCTTAATTAATCATTTAAAGCTAGGCTGAGGTCATATGTCCAGAATTAAATTACATGTCAAACGTTGCTCTGCCCACACGTTTGAGTCATTGGAGACTTTACTTAGAAATGAAGTTAATAAGGGCAAATTACATTACAAATCACTGTAATAGGTAAGAAAAATGTTCATGCCATGATTTACAGCTTGTGCACTCTATACAAGAAAAAATCATGATGAAATTAGGTTTAAGACGTGGCGAATCTGTAAATAACTAGGATTAAAGTGAAATAAACAGCCCCCTGACAAAATTAGCCTACTATTTTGCATACTTAACTGCACAAAAGCTCAGACTAAGCACAACCTATTACCAGGCATTTTACATGGGAACTCAGATGCATATGGCTGCGTGCTCACATTCAAATGAAATCTACAAATTGCTTATATTGTAGATACTCAGCATACGGTTGTGACTAATAGCTGGAAGTACAGCCTGGTAATAAGCCTGTCTGTTGGTACTTGCACTCTTCATACAATACGCTCACTCGAGCTCCATGTAAAAAAGGACATGTATATGAGTATGTATGTTCTGTACAACTGAAGGTGCAATTACTGAACAAAGCAATCACTACATTTGATTTGTACCGACATGTGTTGTCAAGGTTACACAATTGTCCTGGGTATAATGGAAACTTTATGTCAAAGAGTTCTATGGCATTATTTTTGGTTTTCGAACAAGTCAGTGCGAAAGTAAACGTTCAACTTATTTTACCACGCAAACTTAAAATAAGATAAAGAATTATAAATGTGTGACATATGTTTCAGGGCCGGTGGATGTAAAACGAGGCACCTGTAAAGAGAAAGACAGCAAACGCCTCGGATAATTCACTGTGACAAGTTTGCAGTGAAGACAGCCTCAGGGGGAGACAACAGGGATTACTAGTTAATTCAGCTTTGTGTGTGTTCAATTGGCAGACGGAGAATGGCTGTGCCCGTGTGTGTGTGTGTGTGCGTGTGTGCGTGCGTGTGTGTGTGTGTGCGTGTGCGTGTGTGTGCGCGCGCCGCGGTGTGTGTGTGTGTGTGTGTTGTGTGTGTGTGTGTGTGTGTGTGTGTGTGTGGGCGATGTGAGCATGTGATTGTTCGTATATATATCACACACACCACAGCTTAAGGCCAGGCTGAGGTCAACAGCTCTGATGCGTTAATTTATGTTGCCGCTAAGTGCCTTTTCCTGACAAAGAGAAAAACAGAAGAAGAGTTACTGCCTTATTTATCTATTCATTCTACAAGTTTTTCCACCACAATAAAACCCGTCTGGGGGACTCCAAGAATTAGCATCCTTTGTTTAAATCCTAAACAGAATTTGAACAACAATTTCATATGGATTATAGCTAAATTAAATCAAACGTTATGCATGGTAGACACAGCCTGTGATGGTAAGTGTGCTGAAAAAAAACCAGCCTTTTCATTAAATAATGAGTCCAGCAGCAGTTGGCAAAGGCCTGGGGGTGCGCATTAGGAATGGAGAAAAACAGCATGGGTTCCTCAAATCAATCTGCTTATCCGTAAAGCTCACCCAGTAACACTAACACTAGACGATTGTCTTAAGAGACAGTTTAATTGATCCTTTGGTCTTAGGCAAAAAGGCCTCTACCACACTGAGAGTCAAATGCAAATTCTCACCAGAGGATCGAACACCAAAACAAACAAAGATCAAATACCATGGGATATGTTCAGCATATTCTTTCCAAATGGAAAATTCTTGTAAACACATTTCCCGTTCACCACTGTGTGGATATGTCAGTCACTTCCTAAAACATATATTTTGGTATTTGCTGCCCATTGTATCCTGATGGGGAAGAACCCCAGCATGGCCAATGATTCACTACTTGTACAATATCAGGGTTAACTGACATTTAAGACAAGGGGAATTCAAGCTAGCTGCAAAAGCATTTCTTGCACAAAAAATATGCAATGTTTGGAAAAAGTATAATTTGACACCCAGTGACTTTGATCTAATCAACTATATTTAGATTGGAGTATAATTACCTTCTGGTTGTTACCCTGATTAGATACATTTAACGCTGTCTAACTTGTGAGATTGTCAGTTCTACCTTAAATGATCCATATGTGCTACAGGCTCACTGGGCATGAAACAAACACTTGTTATCTTGAGTTGGTGAAGTGACAAAATGTTGATCCTGAGATGATGGGACAAATTAAATGCACACCTGCTCCCATCACCGACGTGCAAACAAAGCATGTTTTTCTTTTTAATTTTTTATTTCATATACAGCATCTGGCCTGCTGTGTCTATCAAATAGCACATGCATTTTGACAAAGCTGAAGGTAATCAACAGATGTGAACATGCTCTACATTAAACATCTATATTTGTATGCATATATTACGATGTTTCAGTCCGAATTTCCATCAAAATATCATGCTTAGATCAACCTCTCAGCTATATCCTAAACTGCTAAAGTACTGCTGCTACACACATGTGTGCAGAGTGTGACCTAACTGCTCTGTAAAATGTATAGAAAGTCATCAAAGATTTAAGATATTATTCAACATATTTTGAATGTAAAGCTTTTGGCACTTGAAATGTGTCTTTGTTGTACACTCACACTGTTCTGCAAAGTTGGCACAAGAGCACATAAGAGTTGGGTTTGATTATATATTGGGTTGTGAAAATATGAATTATCACTATCCAAGTTCCATTTTTCATAACGTTTTTGTTCTGCTTTAAAGCCATTATGTTCCAAAAAGGACATTTTTACTTTTTCATCAATTCCACTAGCAATATATTAATTTGTTGATTATGCCTTTTCAGAGGGTTAATTTGATTATTATTTTTGCTAAATAAAATAGTGTAGTACCATTTTACTGCAAATCGAGGGGAGATTGATGCCACATGAGTAAAAAAAATTCCAGATAACCTTTCTAATTTGTCTACAAACATCAGGTAACAAAATATTCACTCTCCAGTAAAATGGAGAAGGGCCAGTGTTTTGTTTGTGTACTGTCAATGTGTACCGTCAAGGTAATTTAATACCAATTAAGAAGCCATTTTATTGAAGCAATGAGATTTTAAAAATTGGATGAAGAGATATCTAAAACGATGCTGTTCTGAGTTTCACATACAATTCAAAGTTTGAAGTGTGTTTTAAAAAATGTCACTCAAGTAGAAGCATAGAGTGGGGAAAAGAAAAATAAGATAACTTTGCCCTTAGATAGACAACGGTGGGATTGCTTTGCTCAAGCCTCCACGTGAGGTCTGTGTGGAGTGACAGCTATAGCAGGAGAATGGCCATGTTCTGGTAAGAAAAAGGTCCATTTGTTCCTGTCCATCTACCCCCCCTTGACCACACAGACACAGACACACACACACACTGAAAAGAGAAGAAGAGGGAGAGAAGGAGATGGATGAGGGAGGTGATGCAATCCTGTCTTCATCTTGACAGTGGCGATAACTCCGCTGCTATAGAAAGAAGCCCCCACACACACACACTTCTACCCGATCCTTTTTCAAGACTCGCTGCAGAGACATTCAGAAATCCTCACTTGGACACTTCAAAAGGGCTTAAAAACAAGCTTGGGACAACAGTGCAAACACTGTCATCACAGTCTGGGTGTTTGTTGATGCAGTTATGATCCGATCCCCTCATGGGTTGATGCTGTAAGCCTATAACATGGACACAGAAAAATAACCTTGCCACTGGACAATGATACAGGGAAGGGTGCAAGAGCAGCTAAAGGAGATATACTATGAGAACGAATGACTATACACGTTTCTGCACCCCCAAAAAAACATGGGAGGGAAAATGAGGCGATTCCCACAATGATTGAGACTTCTAAAACATAGCCTGGCCTAAACGTTATTTATGTGCATTTCAACATGGTTGTGACTTCAGTGAGGCTTTTGTTTACAAGCTCTTACCAGGTTAGATAAGAGCCCTGTTGAGAGCCAGAAGGACTAGAAAGAAAACACTTTAATCATGGTTGTGTATAACATTTTTAGCACGTATCATTGGCAATACATCTGATGGGTTTTAGGATTGTTGTTATTCCTTTTGTTGCAACAATTTTAATCCGCAATGTTAAATTCTATTCATAATGTAACCTCCCCTTACAGTATTTTCAAAATAAAATACAAAAAGTCAAGGGAGCCTAAAGCCCAGTTCAGACCAACTGCCACTGCTTGCAACGAGCTGGCCTGGAAGTTCTAAAACGGGACCTGGCGAATTGACATGTTAAATGCTTGTAATGCACTGCAACGAGCAGATCATACTGCTGCGACTTCTCCCCCGCGACGTTCTAAAACCGTCTCGTTCTCGCAAGTCGATGCGAGGCAAATCTTTGGTCTGAACTGGGCTTAAGGGTGTAACTACAGTTCAGCATGACAGCAGACAAAACAATGCCTAAAGAGTTTCATTGCTGCTCTAAGATCCATACTAGGACCAACACGTCAGGGTGTAAAAAGCCTAACACACACACATATCATTATCCAGGTTGAGCGAAGTACAACAAGCACAACATGAAGAAATAATTGGCTCACTCATTAGGTGATTGACTGATTGATTGACTTTCTGGCTAGCTAATTATCCGTTCATGATTGACTAGTCAATTGCTTTTGCTAATTGACCCACAATCCACTTATTAACAACACAGCCTTTTCTAGACAAGTTCTTACTACAAGGAGAGCTTGAGGTTTTAACTGAAGGCCATCCTGAAATGATAACAAACAATTTAGAGGCATTTTCTAATCCTTAATACACCTTAAACAACATAATTGAAGGAGTTTTGTTGAATTTCTTTTTATGACTTTGGCACTTGTTTATTTTTAATAACTCCTAAATACCCCTGAGCAGATGGGCCCATCTGTGGGTTTGTTTTATATACATGATGAAAACAGCTTGCTTAGGCTCAAGACATCTCCACAGTGCACACAGCATGGCAACACAGTGAAATGAGAGGTTGTGCAAGAATGTCCTTCTTTTTAACACTGTAAAAGCTTATAAGATGTGTCTGTATGTACTTGGTCAACCCTGTCTAGACAAGAGGATGCTAATTGATGTATTTAAAAATATGATCACTGCAAGTGCATCGACAATTTCAATAATACTCATTATTATTATTTTGAATGAATTTGACCTGTAAATTGTACTTTTTCTGCGTCTGCATAGCTGATGTAAATGCCGCCATCCATGATGGTGTGTGTGTGCACGGACTGTATGCACCGATTATACACATGTGCATATGTCAGACACCCAGTTTAGCACAACCTAATGAGCATCTGTTGCCTGTGCACATTTTGGTTCCTTCATTATGACAATTAGGCAAAAACTGACTAAATATGTACTTCCACTATCTCCACAAATTCAAGCAGCCCCATGTTAGGTAAAACAACCCAGACAACATTCAAATATTCAGACATTTAGGACATTGATGTGGACTTTCAGTATATAGTGAATGTCATAACGACTAAGCCACCAAGACCAAGGATTTAGCACTTTTAATTGCTGACAACTTTCTTAAAATACAAACCATAAATGTGCCATAAAATTGGGTCTCTTTCATTTGGAAAGCACAAAATCTGCCTTTTTTATTGTATGTTCTTCCTTTTTTCTGGTAAAGAGCAACAGAAAACTGGTTCATGAAGTGCCATGTACAAATATAAAGGCTCACTTCTCGCTCGGGGGGCTATTTATAGGAGTTTGAGAGTTTGCTACTTTTGCACTGAATATGCCAAAGCCTGCCAAAAGACTAAGAGATGGGCATTCTTTTTAGTAATTTCAAAATTCAAGTACTCTCATTACCCTATACAAGAGTAATCGACTACTCGGGAACTGCATTTTCCTCAGAAAATCCTTTGTGTAACGCTGTGATGTGGAGCTTTTCCCACCCAAATCTTTCTAAAACGAGTGACTGTCAAGTCATATAATTGACTATTTGTGTAAAACAAGTGTATAAGGCAATAGAGTCCACCTCCCTTTAAAGACTTCATGGATGGACTAGGTCTGGGGGTGGGGGGGGGTGTAGTGGTTTTTTTAAGCCTCTTGCAGCTCTGCAGATTTACACTGCGCAGGAGACACACTAACAAGCCTATGGTGAGCGCTCAGCCCGGAGTTGGCAGGAGCAAGAGACAGGGGAATCATCTGAGAGGACGAGAGCCCTGTGGGTATTGAGGAGAAAAGAGTGCGAGTGAATACGTTCTCTCTCTCTCTGCAAAACCAATTAGCAAATGACTTCTCTGCACCCCTGCTCTTGGAAGCTGAATAGAGAAAGCAAAGAGAGAGAGAGAGAGAGAGAGATGAGAGAGAGAGAGAGAGAGAGAGAGAGAGAGAGAGAGGGAACGGGAAATGTAGTGTGTGTGTGTGTGTGTGTGTGTGTGTGTGTGTGTGTGTGTGTGTGTGTGTGTGTGTGTGTGTGTGTGTGTGTGTGTGTGTGTGTGTGTGTGTGTGTGTGTGTGTGTGTGTGTGTGTGTGTGTGTGTGTGTGTGTGTGTGTGTCTGCAGGTTGGCAGTGATCAGACACAGATTTCAACTGTACTGTTACATGCTGTCTGTCTGGTTGGCAGATAATGTGGTTGCTTCACCTCATTCGTTTCCAAGCTTCTATAATACAGATAAGACACAATTAAAATCATGTCAATTGTATAGACTAATTGACATTTTTAAACTGATGATCGCACTAGATGACAAATCATGACAATATAACCATTTCATCTTGAGGGGAGCATGATTATCTGTACCAAAATCCATGGTCTTGTACCATTCCATCTAGAAAAAGTTCATGAAAACTAAGATGATAATGGCTTGAGGAAGATCACCAAAATGGTATTGTTCTACAAGTGGAGGCTATGAACAAACGTCTGTTCAATTCTTTGCACCAATCTTTCAAAGCGCTACAAATATACGGATAGACCAACATTACTGGCAATATGCTAATGTGGCTACAAAAGCTAAAGGCGTAAAAGACCAAAATTCCCCTTAAGACCCACCAGACCATGCAAAGTCTTTCACCAGACATACCCGGATGCTAACTCCACTGCTTTGGCTGAGCTGGGCTGTCAAAGTCTAAAATCTCTCCTGGATGGATAACATTGTGCTCTGCCTTTAAAAATCAGACGACTGACAGGCAGAGAAGGACATCTAAAATGGATTGGAAAGTGGGCTCCAAGTCTCAAAGAAATAGACCCTGCTATGAGGTGGAGGTGGTAAGAAAATCCCACATACTGTATCTACCACACACATTCCATCTGTCCATTCATCTAGCATATGGTGCTAGCTGTCTCTAGGCCCTTTTCCATAATGTAACGCAACAGGTACTGTCATCCGAGTCTGGTCAAAGATGTATTTCAGGCACTGCACTGATAAGTCCCACAACAGAGCTGTGCATGCTTTATTGATCGCTGCACCAACTGTTGACGCGACGAGGGAGCTAGTTAGCGGTAGATTGTTCAACTCTTCTCTATTCCTGTGTGTACTTTTAAAACTAAGAAACCTGGCAGCCTTTTGCTCTTATTAACAGATACAAGGCTATGTTACCATGGTGACTTTTATGAGTTGGTTTAACAATGTTTAATAACAACAAAGCCCTCCCCGTTTACAGAATGTCCTTCATATCACAAATACAAATGCAACCGTACGGAAAGGCAAACACACTATTAAAAATAATCATCATGAGGTAATTCCGGACAAGGTTGTTACATAAGAAGGAGCAGTGGGTGGATAATTCACAGGGTCCTTCCATGCCAATATGCCCGCACGCAATCTGCGTAAAATGAATGTCTGATTTACTTAGCAGCAGCTACTGTAATTAGACAGTCGGCAATGGTACTGTCTGCATGATGGCAGCTATTCTGTGATGGAAGGAGAGTCTTAATACACACTCTGATAGAAATTCTCAAGGGTGGAGCTGTTTACAGGCTAAGAACAGTATGTGATGTTGAATTAAGTTTACAATAACAGTCACTACTGTAGATAGTAAACTTTAAATGGCAGCAATTTAAAATGCAAGATAAGATGATGGTGATAGTGGAAAAAAACAATATAGCAGTAGAGACAAAGGAATATATGTTTCCAAGAAGCTGCTATTTTGGGTCTTTGCACCATTCTTTGAGCAGCTTTTTTTTGCCTTCTGTCACCCACCCGTCTATGGCTGATTACATTGTAGATTAAGTACTCCTAAATGCACTCCCACTTTCCATGCAGGGCTGAGCATGGCATATTGCATGAATATTAATGAATCTGGTGCGGAATCAGTCACATTCACTGGAGCTATTCTTATTATTCATTTAAATGTGCAGACAGACAGACAGACAGACAGACAGACAGACAGACAGACAGATAGACAGATAGAAGATAGTAGATAGATAGATAGATAGATAGATAGATAGATAGATAGATAGATAGATAGATAGATAGATGATAGATAGATAGATAGATAGATAGATAGATAGATAGATAAGATAGATAGATAGATGGATAGATGGATGGAAAGAGAGATGAAAGGGAGAAAGAGAGAGACTATTAATCAACTTTTTGATTAGTATTACAACCCGACGGCATATTCAAATCCTATTGTATAGCATTCCGTACAACAGTTATATTGTCCTTTCCCAGTCAAACATCCATTTATTATGTTCTTTAGACCGCAAACAAAATCGATGCAATTCATTGCCAAACAAAATCTATTAATGCATAAGTAATGAGAGATGACAAACTTCCCCTTAGCATAGCAGAGAGGGAGATGGGTTTTAATTTGGAGGATGCAGTTGTAGTGTTTCCCCACATCGGCAGTACACAAGTGCCAGCATTCCATAATATGGAACAACAGTGCCTGTTATGAGCAGCTAAAGCACTCAAAGGAAACAATTACGTATCAAGCCCAAGGAGTTAGCTGGCAAGGATGTGTGAGACAGCCGTACATTACATAGCAAAAGCATTGTTAAATGATGGTATACATGGCACATGTCTAAACCGCCTCCAGGCATTACTGAAAAACATGAGGAACAGCATGTACAGTACAGGGCTGGGCAGGTACAGGGCTTGAGAAACAGACTACTCGCTGGAAGGTGGAATCAAAATGCAACTTATTCTACTTACATATCAGCATTGTAAGACTGAATTTAAAATATATTCTGTAAATATATATTTCTGTTCTGCCTATTTTTTTTCTTCAAATTGAAAATGTAAAAACAGCGTTGCATTGTTGTATGAATCCGCTACGAATAACATATTTTTTCTATATTCCTACCGGAGCTTAAAGTACAGTGGCTATACAGATCATAGGACTAACAGGGAACAGTGAATAACCGTTGGGTGTTTTGGAGGACAAGAAAAAAAAAGATTTGTATTATGAAAAAATACTAGATCTAATACCTTACAGGGTACAGTGCTGGGAACAAAACGGAAGTTTAGAGAATAATGGTGTTATCAAAAACTGATATTATGTAGAACCTAAAGTAAAGTAGGTTTTTCTCAGATACATTGATGGGGAAACAGTACCTGGCTGATTATAGTTATATGTTTAATGAAAGCCTATATATAAGCCTGCTGTATTGTATTGAGGTATTCTTGATCAAATGGACCAATCCGTCCTCTATATCGGCCAACCAAATGTCAAGGAGCTTTTGAGTCAACCCTGGCAGTTAACACTCTTGACTGCTCCAGTGGACCAGCTCAGTGACGGCCGGAACAAGCCTGCGGTTGTACACTGCAGCTCCCAAGTGGAAATCTGTGCTAGTGAACAAGAGTAACTGGGGGGGGGGGGGATGTGAAGCAAAAAAAAGAGGGCTTTCATTAAGAGAGTGTATATTTGCAGCAGGAAATCATCAGAGCATGGCAGAGGTTAAGTTAGAAAACGTTTAATAAAATGGAATGAAGCCAACTCATTTGACTTTTTGTCTGATTTAAGCTTTGATAAAATCATCTCAGCATGACCTATATTCCGTTCACCATTTCCCCAGCTGTGCTACGTCCTTTTTTTGTGTCATATATTTTGCAGTTCCAGAGGGGCACTGATGATTCATACTCTAATAATTCACCAGTTCTGGGGTATTTGCGTGGGAAAAAAAAGGGGGCGGAAAGGCAGAGACAAATGAGGAGAGGAGAAGAGAGCGAGAGATAGAAACCCAGGCGGAGAAAGAGAGAGAGAGAGAGAGAGAGAGAGAGAGAGAGAGAGGAGGAGGTAAAGAGATAAGAGGGAGAGATTGTGAGCAAAGGAAGGGAGTCTTAAGGAGGCTATTTTTAGTCTCCAGCTGTGTGAGCTATTCGGTGGGGAGATGACATGACGGTAGACTTTATGGCAGAAGGAGGGGGATTGCAGCAACACGTCGCCTCCAACACATGCATGACGCTTTGAAGATTGTCTCTCTTTCCATATAGACGACGAGTGTTTATTAAATATGTACCAGCATGCAGTCTGGCTTGTAATGGAGAAATGGCACTGGATTAGCATAAAGACCCCATGGAAAATTATACTTAATTGAGCGAAGCCTTGATCTCGTGTTCTGAAGTGTGTGTGTCGGAGTGGGACACGGCTTTGCATTAGCAATCCCTGCTGTTCGTTTATCAAGTTCTTAGCCAACACAAGTAGCTACATGTGGGGCTGTAAAGAAAAGTCCATATGTGTGTATCACGATCCACTAAGCATCGGTATAGGTGTAGCTGTGTTCAAGTGATCTTAAAAGGCGATTCTGGAGACTACTTGTTGTCAAAATCCCTTTTTGTCAATCCTGTACGTACACTGTGTGTGCTGAAAAATAATCCAGTGATAATACACAGCCTAGGCTCTGTAAACAGGCATGTTGCTAGCTATACCCCTTTGTTTAAATACCTTTTCTTTACATACCAGTTTACAGAGCCTAGGCTGTGTATTAAAACCATTGTTTTAGCGTGTAGGTCAGGTCTATTTTTCAGCTATGTTTCTGTAAACAACATTTCTCAAAAGAAAACATAGGAGAACAATTTTGGTCAATTATTAAAAGAAAAAAAACAAGTGCTTCCAATGCCTGTGTCTTTCTGCTCTCTATAGGCGTGGAGGAATTCAATGGATTTCTTAGACATCTTAGGAGTGGGCAGAGAAATGTATTTTACATTGCTGGAACCAGCAGAAGTGGTATGTTGTTAGAAACAGAAGCTGCTAAATTGGACCAATGGGTGATGTTTAGGTTCAAAATATGGCCACAGGAGCTCCAAGAAAACTCGAAAAAAAATGTGTTCCACCCCACACAGTGCTACCATTATTAGCCTCTCCAATGCGGCAGCTTTAGGACTGCCAATGCCTGCTGCTCCACTATTTTTGCCCAGACTAAAAAATCTCAACAAATATTCTCTGTATGGGAGGACATCGGGTAATGTGAGACACCCCCTGTATCTAGGACACCGAACACATTTTTGGTCATGTGAGATATATGTTTTCAAGCCCTTCTCATTTCCCTTTGGCCATGAAAGAGAGGACATCATGGTGATGTCGTAAGCATGTTTTTTTTCTCACAAAAATGTCTTTTTTGTATGTAAAAGTACATTTTCTTGCTGGGGAAGTGTCTCAGATTACCCCGTTCTCCCCCATTATGTATTAGCATGAGGTTTTGTATTAACAATTAACACCATATGCTAAATTACATGTAATGTAATGTAACATTTCCTGTCCTTAAATAACTAAGACGTGAGTTAATGTCAGTTAAAGTTGAGTGTCGTAGGTATGCAGCTAGTAATAACAATGATGTATACTGAAGTTAAAAGGAGAATGGAATAGCTTTAAATAGCAGGCTTAATTGTCATAATTTAGTGGACCTGCTACTTTAGTGTGCGTATGCGTGTTAAATCTGTGGCGTGAGTCACCCGCTACTGTGACTACAGTGTGTTCTTATTAATTATCTTTCTTTACTTTTTGAATTTGTAATGATTCCTCAATCTTATATTGCGATACCTTGTGTAATTAAAACTCGTATAGTTTTGGACACCATTTAATTTGATGTAAAAGCTGCAGCAGGACATTCTCAATGGTTTTAAGACAGGGTTTTTTATTAGTTAAAACAGCTGACGTATTTTTATTCAGGCATGGCAAACGTCAAATGATTATTTTTCTCAGTGTGCCCATTTGTACTGCCATATACAGTTAAATGTTCCCAAATGTACAGTCATGTCTGCACTCATTACCCTTCATTGAAATAACTCCATTCTAATCAATATTTCACAGTTTTTAAATGTGGGAATCATGGTTTTCTCCTGCAGAGGTTTTTTGGCACACTATAAGAGGCTATACACTGAGGGAATGATTAAGGCACCGTTTGAAAGCTCAGCCCATTTGAACTCTGTTCCCTGCCGTTCCCTTTTCTGAATCATCATCTTATAGTGCAGCTAACGTTACTTATGTCCCTTACACATGCCCTTATTTTTCGCGTACTCCCCTCCTCCAACATCTCTCTCTCTCTCTCTCTCTCTCTCTTTCTCTATTTCTCCCTCTCTCTCTATCTCTTCCGCTCTATCTCTCCATTTTTCTTTTGCAGTACCAGATTATGTTTCCAGGGTGGATGAGGCAATTGAGTTTCTAACCCCATTGAAGTTGAAACTGCACAAGGGGAGGAGCGAGGAGGCAATCTCTCTCTTAGAAAAAGGTGATTTGTGCCAGAGCGGATGATCAAGTAAGTGTGTGTGTGTGTGTGTGTGTGTGTGTGTGTGTGTGTGTGTGTGTGTGTGTGTGTGTGTGTGTGTGTGTGTGTGTGTATAAGGGAGGGAGCCAGGCACACTCAAAAGGCTCTCCTGTTGAGGGAAGTCCACAATTAAAAAAAGATGTATATGTTTGATCTTTAGAAAGGTTCAAATGAAAAATCCTTCAACGCTGCAACTTGAATGCAGCTCCTTTTAAGAGGAAAATCTATTATAACAGTAGTACAACGTGAACAAATATATATACACACATACCAAAGACATACAGTATGAAAGTAAGTTGACATCTATTGCCATCAAATCAGGCACTGTAAGAAATACATGCACACTCAGTCAGATGAAGCAAAATATTTTTCTTTCTATTATCTATCTATCTATCTATCTATCTATCTATCTATCTATCTATCTATCTATCTATCTATCTATTCTATCTATCTATCTATCTATCTATCTATCTATCTTATCTGGTTCAGTTACTCATTGAAACAACCCTCTACAGCTGTGATTCCCAATGGGTCATTTTTCCATGGTGGACATTTTACCACAGTGTTGTTGACTCACCAAAAGTTCTTAGATATCTGTTTTTATTTGACATTTTAAGCTGCAAATGCAAATGCAAAAAATAAAAGGTATTGTGACGAGTGCCACTGTCGGTCAAATGACTCAGCCTCACTCATTTCACTCAGACCTAAAACATGAATAATTTACAAAGTCATTAACCTAAGCAATTTGCCCGTAGCCCTCTCCTCTACAGTAGGTGCACAGAAAAAAACTGTCTGTGTATAAAGTTTTTTTCTAGGCAGGAGCTTGCCATGATGATGATGGCAACACATGTGTTATATAATTCAGTAAGGAATGTCCTAATGGTATGGCTTTAACGATATGGGTATCCTCCAAACAGAATATGCCTGTGAGCCTGCTTTGTCGCAATATCAGTTGGTTCAAATAAAACCAAATACATCCAAACATGAGAACCTTGTCTGTGAAGTTTCTGTACAGTGTAGGAAGTCTAGAAACGCCAAATTAAGATTTGCCTGCCTAGAATTTAACCTTGATTTTATCATTTTAAAGCAATCTCTAACCTCAGTATCCATGCCATGGCCATTTGAGATATGACCCAATTAAATTGCACTGCACCACTCACATGTACTTTTGACACTTGCTCTCAAAATGTTTCTGTCAAAACTCTCAATATCCACATACTCTACAAAAGTAATACAACCTGAAGAGAATCATACGCATAATACTATGAATGTCACAGGGAGTTGCAGTTTGCACAATTTCAAAGCAAATTATGTTTCAAAAATTATTGAAAATTACAGACTAATAACCTGAGTACAATGTCAATGTCACTTTCATAACAATATTGTAACGAATAATACAGGCAGCAGACAGACGCAGAAGTGTTTAGACTACCAGATAAGAAATGGAACAGGCCAAATACAAGGCCACTTCACACTTTATACACTTGGCATTGTCACAGAAAAACTGAACTGTGCTGAACTGATCTTAAAAGCTGAAGCAATTAGATTAAAATTGACTGTGTATTGACTGCAGATTCTTAAAAAAAAAAAAAAAAGGAAAAAAAAGTATATGTATATATATATAGCTATATAATATATATATAAAAAAAAATGTTTTTTGTTTGTTTTATTTTATTTTCTGTAACAGTAACTGTGTATCTGAATCCGAATTTGATGAAAATGGGGGCGGGACCTGATAAGCCTTTGGCTTCTTCCGTCTCCCTTCGGACAACACAAAGTATGATGTATGATATTTGCAAGAGAAAATTGTGTATTGTGTGGAATTGTCCGAAAGAATAATAAATAAATAAATGTTTCATGACTTGAATGAAAAATCTCTGGCCCTCCGACGTGAAAGAAAATGTATGCGTAAAAAAAAAATATTGATAAATGTTCCAGCTCTACAGACACAGAAACGCAACACCCGATAAATCAGGAAGAAATGTCTGGAAAACGGTTAAAAATTGATGTTGTGTCTGAATTTATACGATACCCTCCCGCCCTGACACATGCCTTAATGTGAAGATCCCAGCTAGTAGCCCGAAAGATGACCGTGAGATTGAGTGCACTAATGAATACACATGAGGCAGAGATGATAGTAAGTAGTGTATGCACATGGACATCTTGGTGAGTTTGAAAGAAAGATTAGTAGTACACAAACTTAGTATTGGCATTGCACAGTTTGTGTTTCGCAATTCCTCACTGTTCCGGGAAGATTGAGAGGCAAAACGCCAACAGACAACAACATGAATACTATTTGCATATTATTTTTAGAAAAAAAATTGCCTGAGCAGCATTACCATACATGGAAACATCCGGGTGCGTGACTCAAACTACCCGGACATTTGAACAAGTTATTTCTCGACCGGCTGCCATAGTGTTTAGTGCTCTGCATAGCCACCCCAGACGGTCAGCAGGGAATACGTCGAAATGCATGTACGTAATTATTTGATACGCTAGTATGGTTAAACATGACTATAAATCATTATAACAACGTTTATAGGTCATAAAAGTTGAAAAGTATCATAGGTCCTCTTTAACACTGTGTTAGTGTGCATGTTGGAGCTCATTTCAAACCACATGAAAAGCATTTATCAGTTCAGGTACCTACTCACTGTTCTTTGGAGGCAGCTGTTGTCGACCCTCTTTTCCATCATCACCGATTGGCTGAATAGAAGAGTTGACATCTGTCTGACCAATCATGACCTACAACAGAGAAATAAAACCAAGACAGTTTTAAGGACTGCTGTTACCTTAGGATATTTAACATTTAATAAATGACACAACTTAAATACAACATTAATAATATGCACAATACATTATTGAGTTTGACAGTATTTAGAAAATGTGCAAAATGTATCCCTGATATTAATGTGAAAATAGCTTGTTTAGCTTGTGTTCAATAAACAAAATAGGAAGGCGCTTTGAAGCAATATATTTATTTCAGCTTCTAATGAGGAGGCTGTTTTCATCCGTTTGCCATTGTTTGTGCTAAAGATAGCCTGAGCACTGGCTCATCGTTTATCCCTCCGACCCCACACAGTGCACCGCCTGATGCATGATTATACAGATCATTTTCCTTTGGATAAAGCATAAAGGTGGACTGGCTACTACACATAATGACATATCGGCCAATTGAACACTGGTATGTTCTCTGAAGCACTCCAAGCTGATCATTAAAGCTCCAGGCTGCTGATTTGAACTTTGCCTGCAAATTTTGTGAGAATTAAAATCTTGTGCAGGCAGTGCTCTTAAAGGGGAACACGGACAGTGGGAGGGGAAAAGGTGAGAATTATGGGGAAAAGTTGTTTTAACTCCCTGATCAAAGCTATTCGGAGCTAATCTCAGAAACACTCGGAGCGTCTCTAAGCCCCAGACAGAAAGCACTTAACGAGACCACTAGGGAGGTGAGAATTATACTGCTTTGCTCACATACGCTCTTCAAATTTTTTTACAGCCACTCCAGGAATCTGAACTGCTGACCTTGTATAGGCACAACTCTGCTTATCTATCCGTCTTAGGGCAGCCAACAAACTGAAGTGGAAGAAAAACATTTTCCAAACCTTTTACAGTTTGAAGTGGCTCAAAATGTGCAGGACCTGATGTGCTTTTCTTTTCAGTCATCTATCTAGATCTCCTCTTGACAAATTGAAAACCTTGGGGCGTAACCGTATATTATATAAAATATATTAAATACTCAATGTGCAAGAAAAGGATAAAACTAGAAAAAGGCAAAAGCAAAAAAAAGAAATGCCTAAGCTCTAATATCAAAAGTTATTTGTGTATTTGTTATACTAAAATGGTAATCACTATAGTACTCTATATAATACTACGAACTATATATATAGTATATATTATATATATATATATATATATATATATATATATATATATATATATAAAGAACTACAAAGATACAATAGAATCATTCAGTGTTGAGAAAAAAATATTGTTCAACATTTAACACACACAAATAAAGCTTGTATCATTATGAACATTTAAATCTAATACTTGAGTTAAAGCAGTTCGGATGGATTTGAGTTTGAGCATTTCAGCACAATCATAATATCCCGCCTTCCTCCAATGCAGCCCCACCCCCTCATTCCTATCCCCGTTTTTTTTGTTTTGTTTTTGAAGAAACTTAATTTAGGCTACACAAGCAGACTTACTTGCTTAATACTGTCTCCGTGCACAAAGTGAGTTATATTGTGGCTGAAGAAACTGGTGGCTGTAGTAGGCTACCGGTACCGCGCTGATCTGCTTGTATCACTGGTTTCACTTCAGATATGTCGGCCAGAACACCACTTATGCTTATAATGAGACTAGGAGAGGAGGGGTAGGGTTTTATCCGCTCTTTATTTTCCTTCTTTCACAGGCACAGCCGTAGCCTGGCTCCGCCCGCCCTCCTACTTCCGGCCAAATTTCATTTTCCCTTCAGTAGTCAGTCTGGTGATGGGGTGTATCAGTGGGATCCTGCTCGACTCAGATTTCTGAGTATCCAATCAGCGAACAGAGCGAGTGGCTGAGAACGATGCCGTCGAAGTCGCGCTCCAGTTTCAGTTGAATGCTGCGTTCCTTTATACTCGGAAGAAGGAGATTTCTGACTTGGTAGTTCCGAGTTCCGACCTGTCTGTGTTCCAGTGCATCTGCTCGCGAAAGTATGGACGCCTAAAACCTTTCTCGTCCAAATAACTAAACGTTAGGCTCTAACAAGTTACTGTTGCCAGGTACCGGTAGATTCATAGACTACAATATGTAGTGAAGTCGGAAATTTCCGAGTTTCCTGTCCAACTGGAACGCACCGTCAAAAGCCGGCTCATGACACACGTGACGACCAAACGTGATGCGATTGGTTGGCTAATCCAGAGTGGCACTGGGCAGATCCAATAGTTTTAAACTTCGACAGACACCCGCCTCCAAGTGAGTGAACGTTTGCCAATTACAGCACTGCCAGACCTTCTGTACAAATGAAATGAAGTACGATGGTCTGGTAGCACCAGGCTAGCACAGCCGCATAGATCGCGGAAAAAGAACAAAGGCTTAAACTCCGCTCGTGAGGAGACGTTTGAACAGCTGTTGCGACTCGCGAATCGCAGCCGCTAATAACATGCACAAACTATAACTTATAACAGCGATCGGGACTACATGTACATACTCACACACGGGTGATTCACATTTACACTCAGATAAACACGAATGATGGCTTACTGTGGCAACTTGCTCACACACATCTCACCGAGGGAGAAGCGAAAGGAAACTTACTGAACTGGCTCTCTGGCCGACTGACGTCACGGCCCAACACTAAAACACAGCTTAACACACTGTAAAAAATAACAAGAAATAACAACACTGTAACCTTTTCTACAATGGTCGCTACTCGCTAGGCTACTGTCTGCCGTGGAATCAAAACAAACCCTTTCGTTGAGGACGCGCGTGCACGAATGCGCGGTACACAAGCAGACGGCAAACAGACAGGTCTGTCGGCCAATTAAATCGTTCGGTCCGAACGATTTGATTGGTTGTAGTTTTCACCTAATATTATGAGACTGAAATAATTGTTTCTTTTTATTCCTGGTGGGTCTACCATGCATTTTAGAGTGTAAAAACCTTATTTATACCATTTTAAAGTCATTTAAAATAAGTGTAAAAACTGTACAAAGGTAAGAATAGCTTTAATCCCTTAGTGAAAAATTAATAATTAAAAGTATGAAAAAAGGACGCTATGATATGGTCCCCAACACTAATCAACAGTGTAATGGGATTTTTGCTATGTCAACAGACAACCAGCAAAATGGAAAGTACATACATAATTAAATAAATAAATATGGATGCATGGATCATACCCTCATGGCAATTACATGACACTGTAATTTAAAAAAAACATGTTTCCCATTAATATCTTGGCTTGGTTAAGTAAAGCAAAGGAGCGCTAAAGCTGTGCTTAACCTCAAAACACAACATGCATTCTATACGTACACTCACCTGCCACTTCATTAGGTACAGCGGTTCAATTTCTAGTTAACACATATAACTTATCAGCCAATCACATAACAACAACTCAATTAGGCATTTAGACCTGGACAGGACAACTTTTTGAAGTTAAAACCGAGCATCAGAAGGGGGAAGAAAGGGGGGTTTAAGTGACTTTGAACCAGGCAATGTTGATGGTGCAAGACGGGCTGGTCTGAGTATTTCAGAAACTGCTCATCTACTGGGATTTACACGCAAAACCATCTCAAGGGTTTACAGAGAATGGCCCGAAAAAGAAAAAAATATCCAGTGAGAGGGAATTGTGTGGACGAAAATAACCACTCGTTACAACCAGGATATGCAGAATACAATCTCTGAACACACACCATGTCCAGCCTTGAAGCAGATGGGCTACATAGGGCAGAAGAAGACCCCACTACTAAGGTGACAATTCTCACAGGCTCACCAAAATTGGACAATGGAAGATAGGAAAAATATTGCCTGGTCTGATGGGTCTTAATTTCAGTTGCGAAGTTCAGATGGTAGGGTCAGAATTTGCCGTAAACACTATGACAGCATGGATCCATCCAGCTGTGCACCATCAACCATGCCATGTTCAAAGTCACTTAAACCCCCTTTCATTCCCATTCTGGGGCTCGGTTTGAACTTCAGAACGTTGTCTTGACCACGTCGACATGCCTAAATGCAATTAGTTGCTGCCATGTGATTGGCTGACTAGCTTTTTGTTTTGAGAAGCAAGTGTAATGTACAGGTGTACCGAATAAAGTGGCTGGTGAGTGTATATACCAATCTGTATACTGTGCAATACAGCAGCAAAGCCTTAAC
Organism: Ammodytes dubius; assembly: GCA_026122265.1. NCBI lineage: Eukaryota > Metazoa > Chordata > Actinopteri > Uranoscopiformes > Ammodytidae > Ammodytes > Ammodytes dubius. The sequence continues at coordinate 3,932,522 of CM047528.1, read as the reverse complement.
AACAATACACATAACATTAAATGTATAAATGTCATGTAGTAGTTGGTGGTGTTTGTTTTTGCTTGACGTATAACTGACTAACAGAGGCTTTGAATGCCAGTATAGGAACTTACTCAAGTGTATTGTGCAGTTGTGGATAACTACACCCTTGAGCCCATAAATCCATTTTATACATGTTAATTCAAAAACACGCAACCTTTAGCTTTCCGAGAGCCTCCGTATAGAGAAATGACATTGCGATTGCTGTAGCCTGTTTGTTGCTCTGCAGGAGGCCGCACACCATTGGTGTCTCAATAAGAGCATAATCTATTTCTAACTGTGCCTCTCTCCCAATCCAAACCTTTTTATTCTTTTTTCTTATCCGTTTACCCATATTACATATAAACTTCTCCCCGGTATTGTGGCGGGTTATTGATTACGAATTTTGATACACCATTTTTTTTCGTATTCTGACAAAAAATAGAAAATACTTTTTGTATGGTCCAAGGATGCAACACAGAAGAGAAAGCAGAAACATCTTTAAGGGGGAATCTTTCTAAAGGAAAATGCACTCTTAAATGGATTGATATTGTGTTGGTTTGTTGGAAAGCTGCCAATTACTTAGGGGGATGTTCAGTACTGAAAGCTATCAACGAGGCATGTACCTTGATGTTTTTTTATATTCTCATAAAGCCGCCTTAAAGCCCGTATTTTATTCTAAACAGTGGATATCAAAGATTGAGATCCGAATTAACTAACATTTAAGCAAAGCGACTTGGGGCGACTGTGGCTCAGTTGGTAGAGCGGGTCGGCCGATGATCAAAGGGTTGGAGGTTCGATCCCCGCCCTGCCACCTGTGTCATGGTTGATGTGTCCTTGGGCAAGACACTTCACCCACCTTGCCTCGTGTGAATGTCGATAGTTAGCCTGCTATCGGTGTATGAATGTGTGTGTGAATAGTAACGTGGGAAAGGAAAACAGGTCTCCCTTGCAAAAGAGTCTTCGGTCTCAATGGGATTTACCTGTATAAATAAAGGTTAAAAAAAAAAAAAAAAAAAAAAAAAAAAAAAAAAAAAAGCACATTTTAGAGTGAAAGGGGCCTTTTGATTTTTTTCAGGCACTGCAAACGTAAACTGAAAAATGTTGTAGGCGGAGAATGAGCTATTTTATTCACCAGCATGGGTCCCCATTACGAAGGGGCCACCATGTTCTCCTGCCATGTTCAGTCCAGCTTACTCATCGCAGCAGATGAAAAAGATGTTGCTGTCATTAGCCGAGGCAAATGGAAGTCTCCGGAAAGCTTGGGGTCAAGACAAAGATATAAAAGGGAAAAATCCTTTCTGTGGGGCATAGAACCAGCTAGTGAGTGTTTACCTCCAAACACAAGAAAGACAGGAACTTCTGAACTACACCAGCCTAAGACGATTACAAAAAGACAGAAGAAAAACGTACAGAATCTGGAAGAAAAGTATAACCTTGCCTTATGGAATATTACCAGATTTTTCTTATCAGTGTTAACAGCAGGGAGGGGGAAAAATCCAAACGTGGGTGTTGACACTGAATTCCATGACAAGATTATGTGCCTGAAAAAACCCACGATACTGACATGAATGCCTCTCTTGCCAACGATTGAAATAAATGAATTCCATTTTTCGAATTGTTCATCATTACTGACTTTCATTAGGTAGGTCAATTATGTCAATTAGATTGTTGTAGAAAGTAGTTTTATTGGGTTGGTAGACTCTGTTCAAAAAACATGGCCCCCTGCAGAGCGCACATTTTGTCTTGAACAAAGATATTTTTACACTTCAACGAACCATTACTCTTACCTAACTATTATCAATTCTAAGTAAAGGGCAATGTGTGGAAACCAGGGCGGTAATAATTTCTGCAATTTGACTTATTTTTAAATGAGCTACAGTTATGGCTCAATTATCCTCTCTTTCTTACCAACTTCCCCTGTTGGGCTCTAAATTGCTGCCATTATAAAAGGAGCGAAAGTCCTGCTGTTACATTGGCCTCGGTTATACATGCTCCTCTAACTCAATGCAATCTCCGATACGGCATCTCTTTTATAGGTCCCTCTGTTTGAATAGAGCTAGTTCCTAGGGTTTTTCTTGGAAGACACTCGAGACACTAAGAAACTCGCAACTACAGCAATTGCAATTGGACGTTGAAACCGCAGTTCCCATGAAAAGTTGCCAGCAAAATTTGGTATTAGAGGTATTCGCAGGCACTATCAGCATCTTATTAACCCTCTGAACCCTAAGGGCATTTTCTCGATTTTACATGCTTTTATAAATTACCATTTTAGAGGGCAGGCAGATAACATAATACCCAGGTGATTCATATCAAAATGTTCAGAACACTCTCAGCTCTCAGTGTGGAAGGTTTAATGTTGCCCTAGTCCAATGTAAAAAAAAAATATTTTGACATAAATGTTGAAATTTTAAGTCTGATTTTTGAAAAATTTCGAAATTTGTGTGAAATAATACCTTTATTCATCTGATTAAGTTATTTTGGCTCTTGAAATTGCTTCTCCAAAACATTAGCTTCTAAAATGTACTGGAATTTTTCCATAAAAAGGTTGGGAAGAGCAAAAAAAATGACTAAAATGATCTTTTTGTCCAAACGTTTTTTGGTTTTTTGGTTCTCGATTTTACATGCTTTTATAAATTACCAATTTAGAGGGCAAGTAGATAACATAATACCCAGGTGATTCATATCAAAATGTTCAGAACACTCTCAGCTCTCAGTGAGGAAGGTTCAATTTTGCCCTAGGCCAATGTAAAAAAAAAATATTTTGACATACATGTTGAAATTTGAAGTCCGATTTTTGAAAAATTTCGAAATTTGTGTGAAATAATACCTTTATTCATCTGATTAAATTATTTTGACTCTTGAAATTGCTTCTCCAAAACATTAGCTTCTAAAATGTACTAGAATGTTTCCATAAAAAGGTTGGGAAGAGCAAAAAACATGACTAAAACTATATTTTTGTCCAAAAGTTTTTTGGGTTGAGATCTAAGGGCATTTTCTCGATTTGACATGCTTTTATAAATTACCAATTTAGAGGGCAAGTAGATAACATAATACCCAGGTGATTCATATCAAAATGTTCAGAACACTCTCAGCTCTCAGTGAGGAAGGTTCAATTTTGCCCTAGGCCAATGTAAAAAAAAAATATTTTGACATACATGTTGAAATTTGAAGTCCGATTTTTGAAAAATTTCGAAATTTGTGTGAAATAATACCTTTATTCATCTGATTAAATTATTTTGACTCTTGAAATTGCTTCTCCAAAACATTAGCTTCTAAAATGTACTAGAATTTTTCCATAAAAAGGTTGGGAAGAGCAAAAAACATGACTAAAATGATCTTTTTGTCCAAAGGTTTTTTGGGGTTGAGATCTAAGGGCATTTTCTCGATTTGACATGCTTTTATAAATTACCATTTTAGAGGGGAAGTAGATAACATAATACCCAGGTGATTCATATCAAAATGTTCAGAACACTCTCCGCTCTCAGAGAGGAAGGTTCAAGTTTGCCCTAGTCCAATGTAAAAAAAAAATATTTTGACATAAATGTTGAAATTTGAAGTCCGATTTTTAAAGAAATTCGAAATTTGTCTGAAATAATACCTTTATTCCAAGCCAACAGTTTCTTAACGCCCAATAGCACAAATAGACATTTGCCTCAGTAGGCTTCACATTTCTTCTCCACTGAGATAAAAGTCCCTTTAATGGGAAAAATATTGAGAAATGTCATGGAGTGACAGATGAATAAATCCTTCTCCCAAGATGGACATCATGCAATAGATGTCACTTGTACAAACAATACAAAAAAATCATGAAGGAATACAATAATTGACTAATGTTAACATGCTAATACTAAAATAAAATATGAATAGTGTGGATGCAGGAGAACTTCAGATGCTGCCAGAGGAAGGACTTGATCCACACCGTCTCGTCTCCACCAGGGAAAACTGGAAGAGAACAGACAGACAACAAATGAGCCAAGAAAAGTGAACAGGCATGAAAACAAAAAGACTATCCTGCTGAGCGAAAGCATTATCCCCATATACAAAGCATTAGCTTCTATAATGCACTGTCATTTTCCCAAAAAAAGTTGGGAACTGCAAAAAACATGACTAAAATCAACTGGATCACTTATCTGTAAGTTCCAGGAGATGACACCAAATCTGTCCCTACTCATGACTGTTGCGGCAAATGGACAGGTTAAACTGTGGTTCTGCCTCCAGTAATCAGCAATGTGGTGTAGTCTAACCAGGGCCATGTAAAAGAGGAGTCCAATGTACTTGTAAAACTCCTCAACTGTCAAATCAGTCCATTTAAACTTTTTACCCATGGCAATTTTTTTGGCAGCCTGTTTGTTTGTGTTGCTACAGAGTGTGTGTACAGTGTGTGCAGTGAAAAACAATTTGAAGAACTCAATTGGTGTGTAGAAGTGCGTGCCTAGCTGTGGGCCAGGGGTGTGTGCAGGTTGAAACCTGGAGACAGGAGGAGCGGCGTCCTGGTCTTCCTCAGTCTTCCAAGCCCGCTGCTGTGTAGGGGGTGCTGGTGGAGTTGGGACACGGGACCTCTTTGCAGGTGGTTCTCCTCTTCTCCTGGACCTGGACCACAGATTCACAGAAATCAGTCTCATTATCTCATAACAAAAATATTCAAACTTCACAACTTGTATTTGCAAACAACAGTGTAATAAAAGTCGATGCAAAAACATTTCCATTCTGTACTATTTGTAAATTGTAAAGGGAAATACTTTTACACAGAATACACACCTATTACTATTATTTTCAAACAAAAGTAAACAAAAGTAGTGCTATCAATAGAGAAATCAGTCCCTGTCATGTCAAGAATGCAAAATTCAAGCTAGCTTACATTTACACACAGAGCTTCATTTGCAATTTCTAAAATAAATTAGTTTATAAACAGCTGTATAGCCTACTACAGTTTGTTTGTTTCTCTCTCTCTCTCGTAACTTCTGTCTCCTCCCCTCAGCCAGACTAAATGACGACTTTCCATCTTCCACAACAGACAGCGCTGCACTGCCACCGATTAATGCCTATGCCGGTTCATTCACCATTTTCGTACTCATACGCAAAAATATTGACACACACACACACACACACACACACACACACACACACACACACACACACACACACACACACACACGGGTGTCCATTTACGCGAGACAGCTAGCAAACAAAATTGAGACACACGGGGAAGATTGTACTGTTTTGAACCTAGCCTACATTGTTGCACCCACTAAATCAATAATGCACAGACACTAGCGGAGAATAAAGTAAGACTATTGAAATATATTTCTATTCTCTACCTTTTGAAAACTATTACTTGTTTTCAAACAACAGAAGGCTGGCGACAAGAGTATACAGCTCTGTCACGTCAGTTCCAAAAAAAAATCGGTCATGTCACGGACGCAACATTCAAGCTAGTTTACATGTTCACACTTAGCTTCCATTACAAAAACAGACGTTTTGTCAAATAAATGCTCTTACCCGTCTTCAAATGGATCCATGTCATCTTCATATTCCTCTTCGTCAAAGCCCTCAATGTCGGAATTGGCGTCTTCTTCGTCACTGCTCCTCTGAATCTCGTCGCGGGCTTCAGCTGTAGCTCAACATCCGCGCCATGGTGAAGTCGAAATAGGAGCAAGAATAGTTGTCCTTTGTTCAGTGAATGTTGTTTGACAAGTAATGGGGAGGTCCTTAGTGATTACACTAAGTTGATTGGATGGTTTTTCACAAAATCTGACAGCAAGCAGCTCTACCAATCACGCAAGGGAAAGGGTGTTGATTGACAAGCGGCTCAGCCAGTAGCGCAAGGGAAAGGATTGATACATTTTCGCGCCTCTCAGCAACATATCTCTGGCTGTGAGTCACGTATACTATCGCGAGAATATATCCCGGAAAGGGCAGAATCCCAGCTTTCCGGAGATACTTAAACCATATTGCTGCGATTTAATAATGTTAAATACTGTATTAAAACATAACGAAATCACCGACAGAACGCAGTAGAACGCAGTACTGCGGGCTCCGGGTTGGAAGGGTTAACATGCTAAATGTGTCTGTTATATCGGTAACTTATTAATATGCTAAAGATAGCTACATGCATGGCAGAGTAAGACAAAGCTCTGAGGGCAGTGTAGCTCATTATAATGTGACTCTGACATGGCGCTCTCTTTGAATACCTCACTAGTGTTTGCTCATGCAGTTGACCTGCGGGGCATTGCTGCTACTAAGAAGCTCTTAGATCCACAGTGGGACCCTTCAGCATTACAATGGTGTTGTTAAGTCCCTCTATAAAAGGATTATGTTCGGCTTATGAAGTATCTAAACCTGGAGTTTGCATCACTGATCACACACCAAATACTCTACCAGACTCATGAAGCTAATGATGAAGTTGTTTTGGCTTAATGGCATAACCAAATAATGTTGCATTGGGCATACAATTGGGGGGACTTTGTCTCAACACATATTGAAAGGTGTTCCGAGGAACTTTCAGTTTTTGTTCATTCTTGCACCCCCTTTGGACATAAGCCGTAGTGTTTTTACTACCTAAACTGTTGGTTCTGGTAATAAAGATGAAGTGCACAGCTGTCCCCAGCACAACCTCACAAGCTAATTGTACACTATCTCTTAAGAGTCATGGGTACGCTTGTACCCATGACAAAGGCATTAAGAAAAACTATATCAAAATCGCATTGATTTGTTCCACATTTGTTCCTTTCCAATACTAGTCAATCTCGATTTTTGCTTTGACTGACTCACTTCTTTTACTCTTAATCATTATAACAATGTTTATAGGTCATAAAAGTTGAAAAAGCACAATAGGTGCTCTTAAGCCCCCACCAAGTGTAGCTTAAACAATCCTGAAAAACATGCTCCCTGTTAACATTCAAGCCACATTTGTTTTTGTTGGTTTACATAATATTATCAAACCAAAAGTATGTGTATTATACTGTATATATGGCCCCCAATGTAGTCCAGTGTTCTAGTTCACCAATGAGGTATGTGGAAAAATAAAGAAAACCGATCTGATTCTGCAACAATTATTGAATGGATTTTGAACAATTGGTGGTGTATAGAAGTATACACTGCCAAGGTACAGTATATATGCCTAATTTATTACCCATCATAAATCAAACAGAGCACTGCAGATTCAGCTTCATTGCAACAATTAATTTGTGTGTATACAGTGCTACAATCACGCTCCATTCATAGTAATTCAGTCATAAGTCAGAAACTGCACTGCAGTTTACACTGGTAATCCTTGGTCAGAATATCTCGCCTGTAGACATGTTGACGTGTGATATGTAATAATGGCTACCGCAACAAAGCAAATAGTACAATGCCTATACTGACAAACAGCAATCATTACGAAGGCTAAAACATTGTTCTGGCGATTTCTCTGGGAATCCTAATTAGATCTTTCCCTTTTCACTTCTAATGATCAGCTGCAAGGTGAATGAAATGCAGTGCAACACAAACCACCGGAGCTGAAGAGAGACATTTTTGCACAAGGGGCACAATAGAAAATCAATCTCTAGTCAATGCCTTGACGCTTTTCTTCTGATTCTCCAGGGTTGTTGCCGTGATATGGTCTGCCCTTACCAAAACATGTTATGTTTAAGGTCAAATTAACCAAAAGAAGATTTTTGTTTTAGTTTAGTTCTATATTTCTTTTAGACACCATGATCGAAAACAAAACATAGAGTATAGCTAGTCTAATGCGGTAAGCTTCAGGCTTCTCCATCATCTTGTTTTATGGTCACTGTGTCAGATTAGGAAAGTCATGAAAAAGTATTGCCTGTCTATATTTGTCAAACACGCAACTCGAAATACACACACACACACACACACTAACTCAGATGTAGCCACCCGTACAGAACCACACAGGATAACGGCATGTACAGTACAACATATGAACATTTTGCACATTCATACACACGCACTGAAAAAGCAACTCACACACTTAGTTGCACATTGAATTCATTATTATTATTATTGCACCTTTTTTACTGTAATAAACCATTTGAATGCCTTTATATTGCTCGTTTTTACTATGATTATTTTTGTCATAATTTATGCACTAAAAAGGAGCCAGAAACCTATGTTTTTTTATTCTCTTACACGTGTTTAATTGATGTTACAATGGATGTTAAATATTGTTAAGACATTACTTTTATGCCACCCACATTTAAATTGCCATCACTTTTGCGACAAGATGCACCAAATGTTCTCGATCAATCTTGTCATTCAATCGTAATGGCAAATCACATATGCAGAAAGTAATGATAAATAAGAAGAAAAAGGACAGGCTATGTGGCGAATACACATCGTATCTAATTAAATTCCATCATATCAAACGGAGTCATTGTGGCGTAGTGACACATCCATTCCTAGGAAATATATGTGTCCTAATTTGTGAGGATAAACAGCGTCTCTGCTTACATCAAATAGCTTCCACGCCTAGTGACAAATCAAAAGAAGATGCTATATAACACAAAGCCTCATATTGCTCTATTTATAGGCCATAACTGCTGCCTCTGTTACTAATATATGTGGACTCCTGCAAATATTGTGTCTTTCTTTGCAGGGTGGCTATAACAGCATAGTTAAATCTAACTTCTATGCTTTTTTTTTACTTTTAACTTTTATTTTAGTGGTTTTATAGTTTTATACACATGGACAAAAAAAACAGAATAAGTAAACACATAGGCCTACAATGCTTTTTTGAGAGGAGATTCTGTTATGTTGGTTACATAATACTACATTGCTATCCAGTTAATGCATCGCTAACTAGATATGTAGGTACCAGTCTCTAGTGTTAAAAAATTGTCCGAAAGAAAAGAGTAAGTATAGCTACAGAGATTGGCATACATTCACAGTGGTTCACAGCAGTCCCCCATGACACCTCTTAGACACTGTTAGAATTAATCCAAAGTCAAACGGTGCTTAAAGGGATCCCTCTTCTCTCAAGTTAAGGCTTATAAGGAACATTTACACAAGGATGAGACCGGAACGGTGAATTCACGTTTTGCAGTTGGCAATTGTGTTTAGAGGTAACTGAACTACTTTAAGACTCCAAACAGTCCCTTATCCTTCCAATAAACTCTCTTTATTTGGGTCTCTTTCTCTTCTCTCCTGCCTTACCTTTTTTCCCCCTTTACCTCACTGTACTCTTTTAAATAAGACTGGCCCTGCGATCCAAATCGCGTACTCTTTCTTTTTTTCCATTCTACATACTACATCTCACCATAAAAACAATATAGTTAGCATGCAGTAGGCATACATTTGGGACATGCTTTTACTTATCTATTTCATTATAACATTGAGCATTGATCTTGTCTCTTGCCTTTTATATCCGTCGCATCCCTGGTTGTTTTCATGCGGAGGCCCCGTCTACGTATGTGACGTCACGTCTGGTGCTGAAAACAAGGAAAATAGAAATAGGCTAAATAAGTGAAACATACCCTGCGTTCCCATCCCCATACTTCCCTACAATCTAGAATACATCCCAATACATGTAAGTCAATTGTAGTATGCTGAAAATACATAAATGCCCCACTAACTCCAATAGCATTTTGGGTTATTATTAGTCTTCTCTTCATTATTGACATTTCTCGACATAATGAAAAAAAAATCTTCCTTATCTGATTTTTTTTTTCTCTCCCGTGGCCCTAAAACTCTTACTTTAGTATGTATTGTAGTAAAAGAAGAAGTGTGTGATTTGGAAAGCAGGGATATTTTTAATAATTGAATAAAACAAATGTCAAATTAAAAATAACCCTTTGCAAATGGTGTTGATTGGGCACGTATTTTGCTAGCAGGGATGTGAGGGCGTCATTTATTTATGTCTCAAGGAGCTGGTTGTATATTGTACAGTGTTGACTGTTGTGGTGGCAGAAGTCAAGGAGCTTTAAACTCCTGTGTTTTTTTGTTCCTTTATTGCTTGGTCATAGACCACTTTGATTCGACTTAAAGTGAATTAACAAATTGGTCGGGATGTTTTGAGGTGCAGACATGGTCGCATATGGGGGCGGGACCTGATAAGCCTTGTATGATGTATGCATATTTGCAAGAGAAAATTGTGTATTGTGTGGAATTGTCCGAATGAATGAATGAATGAATGAATAAATAAATAAATGTCTTTTTTTCTTTTTCTCGCGGTCGGTATATCATGTGACTCGAGTGTCCGCGTGTGACATAGGCCTATCTTGCACATTATTTTAGTCTGTTGTGAGTCTGAAGTGTTTTCAGACAACACAATTAGTTTTACCTTTCTTCTCGACCAAAGGCTGACTTTCTGCCGTCCTCCGAAGTTTTTCAAAACACCCGGCAATGCGCCTCATACTCTCTGAACCAGCTGAAAGTTAATTAGGTGAGGGCGGGGCCGAGGCGAGCGGAGCTCACGGCTGAAAGGGTTCGCTTCATTTAAAAGCCTGTATGCCCCGGCTACGGAAAAATGACAGTTTAATTACGATTATTTTGTTTTCATGATTGAGGGAAGCCGTAATTGTAATCGAAATTGAAATTCAAGTTATTGCCTAGTCCCTCAAAAAGATGACTTGAATTGGACTGAATTTAGAGAGGTTTTAAATGGCTATAGCCTATGTATTCTCAAATGTGATCATTTTGGCGCTGATGATTTTCCTTTGGCGCTGATGATTTTCCTTTGGCGCTGGTTAAATCCTCTTTGGGGGGCGCCGAATATTTCTCTATGCAGGAAAAATTCTGCAACTTTAGCGGAGACTTTGTCGCTTGTTTGCAATCAAAATTGCTTGATACATTTAGAAAAAATTGCTAGGTAGTAGCATGATTGATGGAGTTATTTCAAGAGGTTATGATCAAAGCTTTCAGAATTGCAGCAGGTGTACGTGGATTGTGATTGACAGATCATGCCACAGATTAGTCAAAAGCCTCGTTTGAGTAGGAGCCGTCTTGCTGAGACCCACGCAATTATGACGCGCGTCCTGCTGAGCGCACAGCAACAATGCTGCTAAAATCATAGACATAATAAAGGATTTATTATGTAAGTTGATGTTTAAATTTAAAGGCACCGCGTGGAGTTTTTTGATCACTAGTAGTACTATGGGGCAGTGTTGTTTGTTTCACATTCAGATGGAACTGGAACGCTATTCAACAAAGTGATGATTGGTTGCGCAACATAAATGTTACACAATGTCAACAAGTTATAGCCCAAGACAAAAACAAGTTTAGCTCTAATCAACACCTTTTAGAGTTGAGATAAGGAGTGGAAGTTTATTTAAGAGTACACAACGGAAAGCTGTACACAAGAACCCTAGATCCAAGGACATTACACTTCTGAGTCGTCCTGACATTTACAGCAAAACATGCCTGTGAATCTAGGTAAACAGTTATACACCAACTTAATTCAGTCATGAATAGATTTTAATGAGTGGATGGGAGAGGGTTTTAAACCATTGGCCTTGACTCAGATGCTAAGGAGCCAAACTTGTGTTTGTCAAACTAAGCCTCTATTCTACTAATGTAATAATATTAATAGCAATCTTATTTTGCATTAAAAGAGGGGAATAAAAAAATACCGCAGTGCTTGAAAACTGTTGGGGTCAACAACATCTAGAGAGTGTTTCAAAAATACAGCGACATAATACTGGGCAACAGCTGCCTTCCTAAATGAATGAAAATAGTCAGCATAGAAAAATCAAGGGGTTATTATTATTGAATGAACACAATTGTTTCTCATCTGAAAGTTTTTACTCTTGTTGCGCATAGTTTTTATCACTTTCGCCCTTAAGAGCCATTACCATTTCTCAGTCATGACAGCCGCTTGCATAATGAGAACATTTCTTAAATCACAACAGACTCTCATAATCCCCCATGATCTTTTCCTTTGTGCTATGTCTTTCAGTGCTAATGCTTTGTCAGTGCTGAATTGTAAGCCTCATTTTTAAGATTTCCACAAATTGCAGATGGCACTTTTAGTTCTGCCATTCATTGACTAAGTCACTGATGTTGTGAGGCATCGGTCGGTGTCAAAACAGAAAGCCAGCTCAATAGCAAAACCAAACTAAACTAAAAGGGCTCGTTGTTAGCTTTCACTGCATGCACATGATAGAATAACTTACTAAACTAAGCTATTCTGCCCCAAGGAAATGTGGAATTTATTAAGTGGTTTAGTAGCTTGTCAGTCAGAGGTAAAAAAATGCAGAGAAAGTGGCAATTAAAAAGGTTGAAATTGATTGGTTTAGGACCTTCTCATCAGTGGGAACCCCACTGTGGTGCAGAAGGCTAGCTGATACTCATCTCACCCCCACAGATCACGATGTAATGAGGACTCAAACGGGAGAGATAACACAGGCAAACAGCAAGGGAGCAGCAATCACCAATTACTTTCAACACATTTAGAGATGGGGAGCTTTCGAATGATAGAGCGAAGACTCCAGGGTTTGGTGGTATATATGGGCCCCATGTGGAGAAGGATCAAATTTAATTTTTTTAATCAATGACACAATCCAATTAGTTGTTTATAGTCCGATGTAAACTATATCGTGGTACATTCATGACATGCATTCAATAATTATTTGAGAGTTGCCTCATATTTTTTAAGTCATGCTAGCAGCTAGCGTCTCTTGAAATGTATGATCCTCTGCTTTTTGTCCAAGCCCCAGCACAAGATTGATAATCATGCTCCCCTTTGCATGACTTGTAATGATTTTAGTGTTCAACTGACATTTCCCCTAGCGCCACCTGCAGATGAAAATGTTGCCAAAACGAAAATCCCATTAGCCTCAGCTGTATTTTGTGTCTAGTGCTAATTAGCAAATCGTATCATGCTAGCAAGCTGAACTAATATAGGGACCATGGTCAAATTTGCCACCTGCTAAACATAATCATGTAAGCAATCGTCAATGTGTGGTTCTGGAAGTTGAATATCCTAAGATGTCCTTGGTTGGATTTGATGTAAACAACAGGCCACGATCAATGTTTTTTTTCCACTTTCTATATGCCTTCACAGCTTATGGGGAGAAAACATGGAGGGATATAATTACTCCTTTGTGACACAAACCGGTATTCATCCAATTATTTTGTTCCCTTTTTTACCTCAATCATTTTAATGTGTTGAAAATGTTTGCCTGTTCTGTCTTTCATGCCAGCATTGAAAGCAAAGGCACATCAGCTTTCCAAAATGCTATGCAGCATACTAATTCGTGGACAATCATTTTTCAATATCTGCAAAATATAGTGGAAGGTGGTATTATTGTCAGCCAGGAGCTATGCCATCTAATATCCCTCGAAAACTAATATAATATCTTCTTTTTTTGGCTTTCATTTTCTAAGAAGAGGCTTTGTGCAGAGGGATATTTGGCATTGAGAGTAAATTGGGAATTCATTATGAAGGTAATATTCAACCAACTGGAAGTATAGTGCAATGACTGCGGCTGGTAGTAACATCACCTCGCATGTTTTGTATGTCTTAATCCAAACGTACAATCTTTCAACTCGGGGTAGTGTGTGACTGCTCCGAACAATGACAGTCACTGAGATAATTGCACCAGTGATTCAATTGTATTGCCGCATATTAGCGTTGAGTGCTGATAGATGTACGCAGGAAGCTAATTCGCTCCAACAGGCTCCCCGTGGGCAATCCTCCCCTTTAACACTTCTTGTGTGTGGGTGTGAGTATGTGTGCTAAAGGGTATGCATACATTATGTCTTCCTACGTCTGTGTGTGATTGCAGCTTGCAGGTTCATTTCCATTTCCTTCCTTGATATTTCCTTATATTGCTTTCTAGTAGTGGCAGTCATTTCATTTCGAATTTTTATATCAGACATTTAAAGAAAAATATCAGAGTAAGTCCCTTCCAGGTATAGCTAATAACTGCAGAGTCCTGATCTGAGTTGCTTCAGACAAACAGGGGGAGTACACAAGCACTTGTTTCAGAATCATGCACAACACCCCTGAGCCACACCAGTGGAGCTGCTGTGAGAGCAAGACTGTGGTTGTACTGGGCAGCTCCCAGAGGGGACTTTGTGCTTGCCCTTCCCTTTCGTCTCTGCAGCCACACGCCAACACTGCCCAGGCAAACACATGTTTTCCCAGTGTGTAGATTGCTGAATAGAGATTGCATTAATCAAATGAGGATTATGCAGTAATGACCTGAATAGAGTGCTCATGCTAGAATATGGTGCATATACTGTAGTTTCATATTTGTATTCAGCATGTATTCAGCGAGTCGTGATATGCACTATTGACTGGTTGGTCTGAAAAGGGTAATCTTGACTTAAACTTAGAGGACTGTGAGCAAGCTACCAAGGGGATCCCTTTGAACTTGAGCTACATTGATATTAAAAGTAGGCTAACACTTGCAATGTAGAAAATGTAAATCTCTCTCAATATATTAATTTCCTCATGGAATGTCCAAGGGCAGGGTCAACTCTGGCGGGGCACCCGCGGGTTAAATGCATTCACTTCCAAGTGCACATCAGTAGAGCCCGCTCTCCCAGCTCCATTCCTAGAGCTTCCCCCTTGGAGATGATGTATCAAGCCAATGACCTTTTCAAGCATGTTTCAGATGGCTGGCCCTTCGAGTTCAGCTGGTCTGCCCTTGTCAATAGCCCTTAGACGTCCATATGGAGGGAAGGATTCTTGAGCTTGGAATATTTATCTGATTGTGTGCTGAACATGCCTCAATACATCTCAATCTGGACACTACCCGCCGCATGTCTGAAGCCAGAACTGGGGTTAAGCAAAGTAAAGCTTCATAATCCCCAAATAAAAAAATTGCCAAAATGAATTTCAATCTCTGCCTAGAGCACAAATGTCATCATATAATCCCATTCATTTGTTCCATCGTATTCTCAGATGGGATCTCAGAAACACACTCCACTCTAGCATCTTGAAGCGGGGAGTTCAGACCCTGAAAATAGCACTGCGTAAAACCACAAGGGGCCTGCGTTGGTGTTGCTTCAAGTATACCGAAGATTATATGATGAAATACATTTCAAGAGGACCGGTTTAAATAAAAGATCCATGTGTTTTGAAGGCTTATTATTAGGGGCCAGAAAACACTTCAGGCTGGAAAATGGTATTATGAGTTGGAAGTTTACACCTCTGGAATTCTATCGTCGTGACCTCTTTGTATTCTTCGTGTCAATAATCATGAGGTTTACAGTACAATTATAATGTTTACGTGATGTAACCTAGCAGGAGAGCATGCTTGAATGATGCTCCCCGCCTGCTATTGCTTCACACCAGGATAGTACTCTTTCTACTCGCTTGCTTGTTCAAACTTTATAAATTCATTTTTGCTTTGCTCACTGGTTGTCTGTCTGTCCTCTTCCAGTTTTCCCTGGTCGTGACGAGACGGTGTGGATCTGGTCCCCCCTCCGGTTTCATCTGAGAATGGACCATCAACGCGAATGATGTTGCAGTGGTTAAGGGCGCCACCTGGAGACATGGGATGTAATCCCGGCGATGGAAACCTTAGTTTTCCCTGGTGGAGACGAGACGGTGTGGATCCTCTGGCTGCATCTGAAGTCTTCCTGCATCCACACTATTCGCACTTTACTTAGTAGTACCATGTAATCACCTGGTCAATGATCAAATTCCTTCGTGATTTTCTCTACTTATGACATCTATTGCAGTATGTCCGTCCTGGGAGAGGGATCCCTTACTCTGTCAACTCTCCCTGAGATTTCTTCAATTTTGTATTCCCGGTAAAGGGTTTTTACTGGGAGTTTTTTCTCAGCCGAGCTAAGGGTCTAAGAGCAGGGTGTCATATTGTATCATATTGTATCATATATCATATTGTATGAAATGTAAAGTCCACCGAGACAAATTTATTTGTGATTTTGGGCTATACAAATAAAACTGATTTGAATGCTATTGGCTATCACTGTGCATTGTTCAAATGACATCAAATGATGTATGGGGGCAAAAGTTCACTTACTTTCTTTGAATATGAGGCGACCTGTTCCCTCATGAGTAGTCTCATTCAAATGTATACAATTTGTTTCTGAAATACTAATGTTGGTCTTAACTCTAGCCGAGGTTGAGAAATGTGTCAGAAAAATGTGCTACATGGAATGAGCCATTCTTTAGAAAAAGTTATGAGTAAACAGTTTAAGTGTCATCCTTTTTCGCCTCCCTTAGTGCTGGTTTTCTCCATTTATGGCCCATTAAAGTCACTTGTGAATCATTGCCTTCGGTGCATTTCTTTTCCCTCTGATTTTGGGCCCAGCAATGATAATAGCTGCCATTATGATGCATGAGCACTTTCTTTTTGTAAGATACATTTAATGCTACCCTATTCATGCCACCCACAATTGTAGCATTTATTAAATCAGTTTTTGTTTCAATTGGGCATGAACACATTGTAAATTGAAAGTTGTGGCTGGTTTTGCTGTTAATTCACTATACTCTAAAGCACATTACGAGTTGTTCGGTGACCAAGAAGGACACTGCGCATTCTTTTGAAGTCTTTCGTGGCATTAGTGAGTAAGATTGCATATTCCCTGGCCTTCTGGGCTTGCTTTTAAATCAAAAGAAGTGTGTCCACACATCATCCAATGACAATAATTATTAATACTAACAGGAGAATAAAACATGGCCACGGTTGTGTCAAGCAGATCTACTTGGTGAATTGAACAGCTGTGCGGTGCAGGTAATGGGGATATTATGTCTAGTTTTACCTGCTCTTGGTATTATAAAGTCACTAATATTATCCACCACATGGAACATTTTCACAAAGGGACTCCTTGCATTTCTCATTTTGTTTCACAGAGATGACCATGAAGAATTTTGTTTTCTTGCACGTTGATGGAAACTGAAAAGGAAAGGACACCAATGGGGAATACTAATGCTAACACTAACGCAAGCCGCTCATTTATGCAAGAGCAGAGTGTGATGTGTGGGAGGTTGTTTTTATCCCCCCTGTCTCTTTGTAATTACAACCAAAAAAAAGTATTGTGTGTGTGTGAGTGAGAAAGTGAGAGACAAAGGTCGCGTGAGTGAGAGAGAGAGAGCAAGTGCTACTGCCTTGCTTGCAGATGTGCGCTATGACCCCGCTATACTACAGTCAGCATGTTTGGGCCACAACTTCACACTTTTGGAGAAGTGGTACGCACTAAATGTATTAGTACTTTTTCTAATCAATCCAAATCATTGTGAAGTTTATCGATTCCAAATAACTTGGACCCTAACATTCCTCTCTTGAGTGGCTTGTGTGGTCGGACACAAATTTAGAAAGAAAAACACCTGTTGACAATTCGAGTCATATAGTCGGTGAATCTCGAGTGCTCTCGCCGCTTGTTAGAAAGACAAGGCTTTCCAATTTGCTGTCTGCATTCTTGACTCCCTCTTTGTTGTGTTTTCTAACATACAAATAGTCTCTTCTGTTCTCTTTAAACGCTGCGGTTGTTAGTGTTTCTAAATTGCTTTTTGTCAGTCAACAACTCTCACTGTCAGGCTCTGACACCATGTGACTTTGCTTACTTTCTGTCTGTACTTTTCTTTTGCGCTGACGAAACATGGATTCCTCCCAGCATTAATTGTGGAAGGGGCAGAGCAGCGGCCGGATGTCTTGTTTGACCAGTGTGCTATGATCACTTAAGGCCATCTGGCCATGTTTGCCATTTGCATCCCTAATTTATAAACCAGGGAAAGCTTCTTTTTATTTTTGGATCATAATCTCTCTACTGTGTACGGCTGTGTGTGGGCCCCATTAGTATGCAGTGTCTGAGAGTCTCAGATGGCACGCAATGTGGCAGGGGTCTCTCTTTAGAATTCTGTTGTCTAAATGTGGCTTTTGCGACATTGCGCACACACACACACACAGACAGACACACACAGACACACACAGACACACACACACACACACACACACACACACACACACACACA
This sequence comes from Ammodytes dubius, assembly GCA_026122265.1. Taxonomy (NCBI): domain Eukaryota; kingdom Metazoa; phylum Chordata; class Actinopteri; order Uranoscopiformes; family Ammodytidae; genus Ammodytes; species Ammodytes dubius. The sequence goes on along the minus strand of CM047528.1, from coordinate 3,914,611 downwards.
CACACACACACACACACACACACACACACACACACACACACACACACACACACACACACACACACACACACACACACACACACACACACAGTACAGTATATATAGTCCAGGCACTTTTATGTGTGACGATATCTTTGATGAGAAAATTATTTTCTAGGGCTACTTCATAGTGTTGTTCCCTGGCATTACACACCTTTATATGTTATTCCCTTACGTTGATGTTTTGTGTGTGTTTGTGTGTGTTGTAAACTGCTGCACTTGTGATGTGTTTACAGTCCCTTTTTTAATGTCCTCTGGAACATTTCTGCAGGATTTAACTCAGCCTTTGAGTTGCAGAATATAAACAACCTTAAGCGCTGTGACTATTGCATTCAAGTCTTTGAAGCAAACGAGGACCCCGTGCAGCAAAGACCCACCCACACACAACACACACACATCACACACACACACACACACCACCCACACACACACACACCACACACACACCACACACACACACACACACACACACACACACACAACACACACACACACACACACCACAACACACACACCACACACACACCACACACACACACACACACACACACACACTGCGTAATTCAATCGACTTGGTTTGCTCACATGTAAGTGACATTAAGCCTGAATTAAGTTCAGTACATACTCTCTTAATTGGCATGACAAATTGAAATTCATTACACCTTCTTGCCTGTCATCAACATTAATTAAAAATGTAATCACAATATGAATAAATGATAATGTTTTTTTTTTAAACATAGTGCCTCATAAATGAAGTAACCCAGACCAACAGATTAGGAGTCTTGACGTTGGCACCACTCTGCCCCATCATGCACCTTGTCATAAGGCCAAACTGGTTCATCCCGATGCCATTTAAAAAGGAAAAAAAATAGCTTTTCATTAATACTGAAGCACTTAAAGCTTCTTGTTAGAGAGTGGTGGAACTGGCACTGAATCAGAATGCAAAATTCCTCTCGTTTTTCTTCCTCGAATAAATGTCACATTGCCTAATTTAACTTTGAATTTCCCTGCACCATGGAGATGAATGTATTTTTTTTCTCTCCCGTGGATGCCACGAATTCTGACGGCACTTGGACAGCCATTTATTAGATTTTATTCAACCAATTCTCAGAGAAAAAAAAATGTCTCCCTCAAGTCTTATTACAGAAATAAGTAAACCAAAGACATTGTTGCCCAAGACAGAGATAAATTATGGCCTGATCAAACTACGCTGATCCCTTATATCTTAGTCTTGGAAGATTTCGGAATTTTCTAGAAACTCTCTTGGTGAAAGCTATTATAGTATAACTTAAGTGGAAAAGAATGCCTCAGGGGTGTGTGCAGAGAAAAAGGGCATCATGATTAGACAATGAGTGTGAACGATAGACAAAAGAGGACCCAACTGAGCATCCATTCCGTTTACAGATGCCACAATTGGAGCCATTATACATTAGCAAGCTCAGGTATAAATCCAGCAGGCAGCACTTTTGGATCGGGCCATTTGGCAAGGGAACGTTTTGGCCCGAATCAGAGGTTGTGTTGAAAGAGCTGACGCTAGAGGGGAGAGAGAGGTAAAGAGCGAGAGACATAAAGAGAGAGTTCAAAAGTGGGGCTGGGGATTGAGGCAAGAATGCACTTGTTCCAGGCATCTGATCAGAGGGTGTTCATATATAAGGCTGGCTGACTGCTGGTATTTTAGAGCTAATGAGACACTCAGCTGTTGGTGGTAGTGGCTTGGTCTATGCTCACAATAGCCTTCCACACTCACGCACACACACACACACACCACACACACACACACACACACAACACACACACACACACACCACACACACACACACACACACACACACACACACACACACACACACACACACACACACACACACACACACACACACACACACACACACACACACACACACACACACACACATTATCCACAATTCCAATAAGTCTATGTGTGTTGAACAATTGACGGTAAAACACAAAGGGTTTGGCTCCATTCATTCAAGACAATGCAACAATGCATGAGACAACACCAAAACCAAAGCAATGGAGGCAAAATTAAAAAAAATACATTTGTGGTGCTCTTGAAAATCATTTTAATTAGACTACACTTACATGACTACTATTGTCGCCAGTCTAAAGGTGACTTGACGGGACTTTTCACACTTTTTATACTCTATGTTATCAGTCTGCTTGGATTGCTTCCTTTTTCTCTGGTGTTTTTGAGTTTTTTTCACAGTCAAGACAACCATGGAACAGGTTGAGGGGATAACTCTTGCTTTAACTGCCACTCTATATCACAGTAGGTGAAAGTTAATTAGAGCAAAGTATGGACTGAAAATGGATGAGACATTGCTGGATAAGGTGTTTGCGTTTATTCGTGGCTTGTCAGATTTGTTCACTGAGCTTCTGGTTAAATTACAGACAGCCAATTATATATAGGGAAACGCAATATAAATCCAGGCTGCTAACAGGTGGCACAGAAAAACATGTTGGCAGGGTCACAAATACAGAAAAGAGTCGCTATGTGTAGAACATGAGACATCTGGAGGTTAAGTGATGAATCAGCGCACATCTGAATTTTATAATTAAATGTACCAAATGCTACAGATTGATGCTATGTAACAGCTAACACGCTGGCTAATTAGATTTGACTGTATGCTGGATGACAATGAAGCATACAAATATTTATATTGGATTAAAAAAACAGAACATTTAGATATGAATGTTGTAAAAAATGTCACATAAAACGTAGCGTTTGCTTCAGTGTTTATTCTAAGAAATGAGTTGGCTTTCATTTTATGATATAAGTCCCTGATTTTCATGTTTTATTTCAATTCAGTATGGCTGATAATACCAATATAATGGATAACTGTAATGACTTACTCTGGCAGACATCCATACAATCCATCACATAAAAACTACTAAAGTAAAAAAGGGTTTCATTTATATCCAGGATTTAAATGACATATTAACATTTTTATATAAACAATGTCTGATACAGTTTTGGTGCAACACAAACAATCTCTAAGAAGGGAAACAGCCTTCGAGAAAATATGCTACTGAGAAAAATAAAGCATTTATGGCTCCTTCCACCTCGCCAGACGTACTTAACAGTTCACAATCCCGCTTTTGTCAAAAAACATTTTTGAGTGTCACCTGCCTCTGCTGAGCTGATGACATCAAATAGCATGCCATCTCATTTCTGACCCTATTTTGGAAGAGAGAATGGCAGTTTACCTGGGCAACAGCTGTGCATAGCCATCAGGTATAAGCCATTTGGGGCTTATCCAGGTTTGCCGAGGATTTTCAGTTTACAGCGCATTGCCCACATGAAAGGGAATTTTTTTTTGTCGGTTGGGGCTCCATGAATTATGCAGTGGCAGAGTGGATTTGCAGGTCTCGATGAAATTAATATCCAACCGCATAAAGAAACAGACGGAACGGCGGTTTGATCCAACAGAGAGGGAGGGGATGTACTGAATTTAGATTTGGAGAGTAGGCTTGAAGGGGAAATGATGCATAATGGACATATGTGTAAGGATGAAAAAAAAAAAAGATGAAGTAGCGTTCATATCAATTTTCATATTCATCCATGCCTGGCCATGATACAGTACTTCTCACACAGAATAAGTACTTGCAACTAGGCGTATCATCAAGGAGCTCAGGTGGTGCTCGGGAACACCACTCCGAGGATTGCCCACTCCAGATCGTACACTGGTATACACAAGAGGCTACCCAGCAATATTTGACAGGTCAATCTCCCTTCAACACCTGCCACCAAAGCCACACCTGAGAATTTGTAAAAAAAAATATACATATTTTTTTTAAATATTGAAAATTGTTAGCCTCATAGCATAATTGCCTAAATCATATTTAGTCTACTCTACTTTTACTCTACAATCTACTCTATTCTACATCTACTTATTCGTTAAGCCTAATAGCATAATTACCACTACCACCAATTAAGTCATATTTTAAAGCCAATACGAGTAACTTTGTCCCTTGGCGGCCCCTTTGGACAAAGCGGTAGTATTTTTACGACGCGCGCTGTCGCAAAGCTGTTTTCTAGCTCGTGCCAGGCGTGCGAGTGTCAACTGAATGAGTGTTTTGTTGGACACTTGCCCATGAATCTATTTTGGCCTCCCCCCTTTTTTTATTGGTAATCCAAGATGGCAGCTGTTGCCAAATCTCTGTAATAATCTATGTCCTTGTCTTTCTCGGGTATACTGTTGACCTAGCAGCCGTGCTTTGTAATTAGTCTTCCAGACAGACAGCCACTCAGACGGACAGATGGACTGATACGTGCGTGCCCACCAGTGTCATTGTTGAAGGACCCGCTCATTTTACAACATCTACATATTGAAACGATACTGCAGGCACTAGAACATATTCAATGTCCGATAGTTTTTGACCAGGGTGTTTAAAAACACTGGATGCATACTAATCCCTGGTATGAATACTAATCCTAGTTATCTCAATTATCTGCTCTGTCAAGATGATTTGTGTGGAAAATGACACGATGCCCCAACCTGAGGTGATTCGATAATAAGTCTGGATTGGGAACCCACACACTGAGCAAATGCTTTGTCAATTTATCTAATTGACAGTCTATGCCTCATTCTGTCTGGCACTTCATTTACTCAGGCCCAGCCCCTGGCAGTGCTGGGAAAAATTACTAAAGGCAGTGTTTCATACAATTTTTTTTTTCAATTTTTAATCCTATTTGACCATAAACAAATATTCCTGCTTGGCTTATGCTTTGTTTGCTGACATTTCTAAGTCTTACACTTCCACATCCCTGGGACTTTAAAGACACAGTAGGCTATATCTATCAAAACCTGTTATACGTTTTATAGGGCTACGCTAACATGACCTACCGAAATGAATTGACAATGTTGGAATGACACCAATTTACCATGGACTCAAAACAGTGCACAACAACACACATAGGTACTGAGAACAAACAAAGTCTACTATAGGGTTAGCCTGCAAGCTACTAAATCCAGAAGAAGTCAGGTCCTCTATGGAACTCTCTTGAAACAAATCATTTCCCTGGGTAAATGGGAGGAGAGGTGAAAGCCAGTGTGCCTCATACTCCGTTGTGCTGAGTAGGAAAAAAAGCCACGTTCAGCTGCTAAAAGGTAGCAGTAGCATCAAAATCTAGCGAGAGTACAGGTTTAAACACAGGTTTAAACACACCACTGCTGCAAGCCTTTTTGGGTCCAGGCCAAGATGACCTGGATAGCCCCCTCGATTCACTACAGAGCAGTGTAAAGGACAACGACCAATGACATTGGAGGAAACAGCAAATCACAAGTATTGAAACTGATACAGCATTCATTGATCTATTGGTACACACCAGCTCAGTCAGAAGAGGAGTTTAAGGCATTATTTGGCACATTGTTGGCTTCCGAAAACACTTGGCTTTTCGACTTGCCCCCGTACCCTCTATTCTATTCAGTGCATTTTATTGACAATTCCGACATTTTCTCGGACTGTAAACTACTATTTAAGGACTTTAGCTTGATGAGTCAGGAGTTGCAATGTTCACCTCAGTTTGGTTACATTATAGTTGGATATAATTCCAAAGACTAGAGATAACAGTGCAGTATTTCTTAGTGGGTCAACCCCTCCCAACTTTTTTTTTTTACAAGCAACCCCACAGTGTATGAAAGGGGGGTGGAGTTGCCATTTTGTTAAATAATTCTTTTCAAATTCCCTCCAATGCCTTATGCAAATTCGGCCTCTTTCGAATATGTTGCCCTTCAGTTGAATTTAAGCTGTATTTCTAAGCAGCTACAGGCCACGTAAACACAAATGCGATTTTTAATTGATGATCGAGGACTCTGTTGAACTGCTGGCAATCATTTGCACTGACTGATTTAACATACACACAGACAAACAAACCCCAAACAGGATTATGTTCAGGGTAACTACATGCCCACACACACACACACACACACACACACACACACACACACACACACACACACACACACACACACACACACACACACACACACACACACACACACACACACACACACACACACACACACACACACACACACACACACACACACACACACACACACACACACACACACACACACACACACACACACTCTAGACTTAACCATCTTCAAGGGGCTTTACATTATCTAAGGTTGTGGTGACTGTCTGATGTCGCTCTTTCTGAAGATCACTTTGATTATGACTGCTTCTTTCATATGCCAATCTCTGTTTACACAAAAATGATATGAAAACACCAGTGCAATACTCATGCATTTTTTTTTCGAACGCCCAGGGTGGGTGTGGAAAACAGGAAAACACATGGAATTGACATATTGACATCAAAATACTACTGTTGATGTATTGGAATACCCAAATCTTATAGGCCAACATATATTTCTGATATACTGCTATATTATGAATCATGTCCAGGCCTCTGAGACCATCTGGGCACCACATTTCACACCATCAAGAAATAAACTCAAACTCCCACTGTCTTTTTTTCAAATCCATTTAGGAACTATTGATTTGTATCTTGCCCTGAACTTTAACGGCGCCGTTTAATCCGTTCAATCCTTTTGTAGCTTACTTTCTATTTCCCATTTGATTTCATTAGATTTGTTCAGATCCTGTATTACCTTGTCTTCATTGTCTCTTTATATACTGTATGCCTTGAGTCCCTTCTCTCTCCATGCCTAATAGTGCCTTTGTTGAAAAATGCTTTGGAAATAAACTTGCAATGCCACCCATGCTGAGAGTCTGTGAGTTTTCTAAACCACAGTTTTGGTTTCAAAGCCCCCCCCCCCCTGATAGCAGCAGTTAACCAAAGTTGCAAATGCCAGAAGGGGAAGAAAAAAACATTGCTCTCAAACTCAAACAGGGCCACCTTTCAACCACTTATACACTTATCCCCTAAAGTGACTTTGGCTGTGGCGGTGTACTGATTGATTTTTTAGCACACAGACACAGAGAGAGAGACTCAGACACAACAACACTGCTCCCTGAAAAATGTGCGACGTAAAAAAAAAAGGATGCCTTGAAATGCAAATATAGTGCTATCAAAAAAGAACCAATATTCTCTGCCATCAAAGTAGTATGTTTTATGCAACCCAAACAAGCTGGGTCTTGACATTGAAAGGTTGGTCTAGACAACCAATTTTACCAACTTAATTTCTCATGGGAGACTGCAAACAGACATACTTGAAGGGGGCCTTATAGGATATTCCATTATGTAGTTTGTCTATTTCAAATCCCTCCGTGCCCCTCTCGATACAAACATATCAGGAGAAAATGTACTTTTCGATCCCAATGAGTGTCTTTTAAAATATTGTAGTTGCGTCCTTACATTTGGTTTTAACACAGTGACCATAGCAACCCCTTATTACTCTGGGTAGTCATGTTTGGACGTGTGCCCAGGCAATGGTCCTATAGGCCCCACTGGTTTGACAAAAGACAACATAGCTAGAGGGAGTATCAAATAGCAAGCTTGGAAAACAAGACATAAGAAATAGCATGGCTGATCTGTATGGAATAATACAATGCCACTCTGCGTATTGGATTGCTAGCCTAAGGCATATCCAACAACTGTTTCTTGTTTGTCACAGGTTTTGGCTTTTGATAGCTATTATAACGCAATGTATATAAAAGCTAATGGTGAGACAATCTTTCCAACCATAGACTTATTTAGCTCAGAAAATGAACACAGAAAAATAAAATAAATGAAATGAAAATGACCCATTCCTATACACTGCCACGTTCTTGACACTTTCTCCAGGCAAAAACAGCCATTCTATATTTTCTTTTTCACCCTAGCTTTCATCCACCCTTCTTGTCGCATCGCCACTATATTTCACTGTTACTGTGAACTCAGTGTGTCTGGAGGGTGAGTAACCGTACCATTTCTTTTTTAAAGTAAAAAAGCTGGCTAGCATTAGATCTGCTCTGCCTACTCAAGGTCTGCTAGCTCATATGGTTCTGCTCTGAACCATGTGTGAGAAATTGCCTGCAGGTAAACCCAGGTCTTTCCAGTATTTTTTACCTTTTATATTCACAGATAAAGAGAAATCCTTCTCACCCATTATGCAGTAAGCAAGAAGTGTCAAGCCAACATACAGTATGATGAACTTGCAAAGTTCTAATGAAGAAGCTGTCAACAAAAATGTCTATGGTGTTCACTGCATTAATTAATACATTTTTTATGTTTCTACCATCTTGGTGCATTAGCCGCTCAGTGTTGTAGCCTAGGGTTGCAAAGAGGTGGAAAGTTTACGGTACATTTCCAGAAACTTTCCACAGGAACTTTTGCTTGGGAATTTTGGGAATATTCAAAAGTGGGAATTATAGGAATTAAATAATAAATGAAGTAAATTGCCCCTCATGTGATGGAGGAATGGACACTGCCAAGCTTACTTGCATGACATCTGGTTGTTTTAGTCAAGATAATGCTAAAATATATTTTCCCAAACTATATTTAAAATCACTGTTTAAGGCTCTGTAAACCTAGTCTAGTAAAAATTAAATATATGATATCAAGTTGGGTGTCTCAATAGGCTTTAAAAAAAATCTGATTTTAAGTTAAATGTTCATAAATATTTTAGTACTTTTAATACTGTCTAGAACGTTTGCCTGGACTGAAATAACATAGTTAGGAGGATTTAATGCATTTGGGTTGCTTTAAATTTAGTAAATTCCCGTTTATTCCGTTAATTCCCGTTAATTCCCACAAATTCCCTTAATTCCCATGGAAAGTTTCAAACTTTGAAAATTCCTGAATTTGCAACCCTAAGCCAACCGCTATCAAAGTTTAGCCTCATATGAGTTTGCCTATTCATTAAGTGTACATTTTTGTCTCTTGATTTTACTCTAAGCGGTCATGGCTTTAACCATTTTCAAAAGTAAAAACATACATTCTATGTTGCTCTATTTGCCTTACAACATTCCTGTGCATTAGCTCTCTATTTAAAGGCCTGATAACGTTTGCCAGAGTTCCACTTAACAATTGAACGCTTTTATATTGCTTTCAGTGGAGAAGTTGTTGTCACATAATGTTCTTATAGGCTTTTTTTCTTCTTCTGCTGGGCCAAGAATAGAATCTCCTGTGGAAAATACTGAATCCATGTCATTACATTGTATGTCGTTAATAAGAACATAAAAGTGGACTTACACAAGGAGGCCAAAGGGAGGCCAGCATTCAACACAGTAGACATGTCCTTGAGTAAGATGTGAAACACTTGAGTTGTACATCTCACACGAAGCAAAGAATAACACGGAGCACTACACCACAGCAGTCTACCTCTACCATACAACTGTGCACATTATTCCCATTCTTTCCCTCTGTATCATATACAGGGATGTTGTGTTTTTTTAGGGGGCAGAACAAGCTCAGATTAAATGATACCGAATAGCATCTAACAGCATCATCGGTTCTGAAAATATCAATATCTGACCATCAGAGGCCCATTTAAGCCGAAACCCCTACGGTGTTAAGCGACGGATGAAGTACGCCGCTTATGTGATGTCCTTCCATTAGTGGCTGTGATGGTGAGCTAGTGTTTCACTTAACTGATTGAACTGTTATATTTCAGACATCAACGTGTCCGTCACAACAGAATCAATGGGCTTCCCCTGCGAAATGGCCTTGCGCTTTGACTGGCTAAAGCACACAGCGTTTAGCAACGATTGACCGCCCAATCCAAATCGAAACTCAGAGTTGGTGGCGTGTTTTAACTATATTGACTCACTGCAACTGAAAACTGCATGTTGCTAGCAAACAAGCCTTCTCCAGAATTGCTCCAGAATCCACCTTTTAATAACGCACACCATTACAGCAGTGTTATTAGTATTTTTTTGTACAGTAGTGTTTTGTTTTTTATAAACAGGGAAATTCAAGGGGGATAGACAGTAACGCAGAAGACTGACACAAAGGAAGATTGGTTTTGATGTGAGGCCAGCAATGCGGGTTTGAGAAGTTTGGGGGGGAAAGATATAACCACTACTTTACCTTTATCTCCCCCTTGCACAGCCTTTTTCTCTTTGAAAGTTGTCCAAGCAAGTGTGCATCATCTATTGGGCGCAAGCACAGAGGAAAAACGCAGCAAGCAATCATTGAGCGATTGTATCCTTCACCCCCCTGTGTGTGAAGCGAAAGCTAAAAGGGGCCCTCATGATTCTCCCTGGTGAATAGATAGACAGACAAACGTTTGAGGGGATATAAAAGAAGAAAGCAAAAATTGAATTGGATAATCAGTGTGGGCCCAGTTGACAGTAGCTCAGCTGGAGCTCACGTGCATACAGACTTGGTTACAGTCCAAGGGAAATAGTGGTATCCTTCGCCCAAGACTTGCACACAGGCTTATCTCAGGGCAAATGAGATACACACACAACAGTCAAGAGGGGTTGCTCTTATGCTTGCCTGTGTATTTTCCCCCTTTGGCTCTGTTATTCAAAATGAACACAATAATGGATAGGCAAAACAATGGTTCACTACATCTCGCAAACAGCATCGCAAACGTGTGCATTCAGGCATACACAGGGTAAATATACATACGCTAATTGTGCTGATAAACAGTGCAAAAGGACAGATGTTATGGAAGAATTTCAATCCAGTCAAGGCAATGACAACCGTTAATCCATAAACAACCTGGGATTTGGGGATCTAGATATTTTAATAAAGGATAGTTTAAATGTCAGTGCAATTTGACTCGAAATCACAAATGTATTTTCAATTTCAAACAGTAGTGGTATGAATGTGAATGAATGTTGTGTATGATATGATGTTAAGAGCCAATCTATATGCGGTCTATCTATATGCACAGCCCTGCTCTGGGACACACTACCAAACTATTTGAATACTCGTTCTAAAAAAACACACCATCACACATCTTCCTCCATCTCTGTCTCTCTCCCTACTGTGCATTTTAATATACTATCTATGATACTAACCTAATAGACGAGTATTCGAATATATTCAAATAATTCGGGCCAGCCCCACTGATCTCAGGAAAAAAAAAATGAAAAAGTACCACCTCAGCATGCTCCAGCATAGCAATATTATTACATCATTTTGCCTAGTTCATGAATGTGCAGGCATCCATATATGGTATAAAGGCATACAGTTAAACTCTCCTTCCATTTCCCTCTCCCTCTTGCTCTCTCCAGTTTGTCCTCTTTTTATTTGGATAACCTATTTGCCGAATCTGTTTATTTTTCTATCTTTAACCAATATTATTGTTAACATTATATTAGTACCCTTCCTGTAATTAGTTTGTGTTGTGCATTCATTCATGCACTGTGAGTCAGACACCAAACACACACACACACACACACACACACACACACACACACACACACACACAACACACACACACACACACACACACACAACACACACACACACACACACACACACAATATGCTAGGTGGGTTGGAGGGGACAGGATATCACTCTCCTCTGCACTTTGCTGTGCTTTATGGAACATTACCTTAGCACAGCAATATGATAATATGTTGCATAATGCACACGTACTTAACAACACCCACACACACACACACACACACACACACACACACACACACACACACACACACACACACACACACACACACACACACACACACACACACACACACACACACACCACACAACAAACGGCAAAATGACCTGGAGGTTCAGTGAGCAGCGTTGTGACTGGGCCACCGTGCTGTATAATGTAGAGAACAGTTTTACTTTGGTGCGAGGGAGTTAGGTAACGTGGCTATGGACGCTGTAGTGTGTGCCGCCATAGGGCCATAGGCTGTTGCATGATGGGTACTGGAACAAATGCAAAGGGAAAAGAGGCTCACGGTGCCGCAGCCCCGACTTTAGAGCTGACTCTACATCGGCTTGACACATGGGAGCCCGCATGCAGAGAAAAAAATAGAAATAAGACACGTTTAGGCAAAACAATAAATGTCGAGAGAGGGGGAAAGGAAAGGACTGAGGGTAGGTAGTCTACTCTAGCGAGTATGTGTGTGTGTGTGTGTACGTACATGCAGGCCAAACTGAGTAGCCAGTTGTAAGGCAGGGAAGAGGCAGGCTTCAGCTGCGATGCTCCTTCACAGCTTCTGACAGATGCTAGCAGACAAAATAAACACTCTAAATATAGTAAACAACACACACACACACACACACACACACACACAGTGTGTAGTGCACCACACATTTAGACAGTATGTCATGGTGGTCATAGTCACACACCCTTGGACAATCATGATAGCCCACACACACACACACACACACACACACACACACACACACACACACACACACACACACACACACACACACACACACACACACACACACACACACACACACACACACACACACACACACACACACACACACACACACACACACACACACACACACACACACACACACACACACACGCACATGCACACGCACACGCACACGCACAGTGATGGTGTGTCTCAAGACCTGCACATGTGTCAAAGGTATAAAGGAGCTATTGTTCTCTCCATCCCTCATTATTTTTTCTTCGGAGGGGAGGTTTATTTGGAATACATCTGACCAGAATCAACTTCAATGTCTGGCTCCACACATTTTGCCCTGGTGTCTTCGCTTCAATGCAACAGCATAATGATCCGCTGCCTTTGTGATTTATTTCTAGGTTCAACAAATAACCTTAGATGTGCTCCAAGCTTTTCCTTCCTTTGTCGACCCCCCCCCAACCCTTTTTTTCCACAGTTCGAATGACTGACTACATTGAATTTGCTAAAACAAGTGATTATTATAAAAATGTATTTTCAGCACATGCACAGTAGTTAAGACTATATATCGACATGTATGTCAGCTGTGTGAAAGGGGGACATTAATTATGAAACCTAATCAAAGGGAATAAAAAAAGAGGAAGATACAATGCCCCTGTAGGGTTCTTGTCTGCTTTTTTTCTTTCTTTTGTAGCTTAATTACAAATTGTAAATGCATTATGTTAATAATATGTGGCCTGTGTGCATGTTTCAAGCCTGATTGTAATTAAAATCCGCCCACACTTGCCTTTTGAACTGCTGGTTTGAGAGATCTTGAAAAATAAATAAAGAAGTCACTCTTAAAAGCGGCGGTTCGTCTTTTAGCGCGCTGTAAAATGTTGTGGGGTATTTGTCTCTCCGAGGGAGTTTGATCAAACGGTTATCAAAGTTAAAAGGCCCTTCGGTCGGACACTGGCTTAGGCACTGTTATTATGGAGTAGGGCCTTTTGCTTCAAACGAAAAAGCTGTTCTAAAGACATAGTGAGTATCTTAGCAAGGGGGATGCATGACAGAAAGGGGCTGCTTATTTTCAAAGGGAACAAATTAGCGCAGGCGGACGTGCAAAAGGCCTATGTCGGGTCTTTGGCACTTTAAAAGGCTCCGCATGTGCTGTTGAAAAATGTGTTAAAAAAAGCACTTACGTAGTTCAACACTGGCGGAGAGGATTCAAAGTAGCGGTTGTTTTACTAAATATTTGCTTGTGCTTCCTAGAGGCTTTTGTAGATTTACAAATACCTCTTGTCCTTTTTTTGTGTTTATTCGTGTCTCAGGTGTTGCTCTCTTCACTTCTGTTTTTCCTATTCTATATTGTTTTGTTGAGAGGAGCCTGGGACTTAAGAATTTCATTGGCCAATGGCTGCTGCTGTAATTGTTGTGCATAGGACAAATAAACTATCTTGAGTCTCTTGCGTCTTACACTAGTCCTTCTGGATTGGATTCGGTGCCGTAAAATTAAACAGGACAGAAATAGTGTATATAGATATTCAGGCCTGTTCCGTCTCTGCTTCCCTTGTTATACTGTAGCCTTTCAGAAGGCTACAGTATCTAAAAGCAACATCTGCATCTATCTTATTTAGACGCTAGAGTATGCTACCTTTTCCTGAACTGTATTTTCATTTTTCAAACCATCTTGCCAACTCCCAACCCTCCCCCAATCATCGAACCACAAGATGATACAAAAAAAACAAAACACAGTGATCTCACATATGGTTTCAAAGGGGAATACGCACCAACACAAAATACAAATTAAATAAGTCATAACCCCTGGACTATTTCCTCTCGCCGCTCATATACAGTAGTGAAATATTAATGGCGACTGCCCTGTGCTTAAGGTTTGTGACACTTTGATTCACATCTCTTAACAAGACCGCGGCGCAACACTGTACTGTCTATCAGCATAGACGTGTCTGTCTCACACAAATGAGCTCGCAGGGATAATTCAGATAACACTTGGGGATAACTGGAGGATTTGCAATTTAACAGAAGGATTTTTTTTCTTTTTCTCTTGAGTTGCGTACAAGGTACAGGTACAGCGTCACTATATAATTCAGTTATTCAGGTGTTTTGGAAATTCTCCTACGTATGTCAGGGACCTTCAACATTTGTCAGCCTACCTACAACCAACACCAGGGTTGGTCAAACAATAATTGTTCAATCATTAATTTCGTAAGCAAGTTTTCCCCAGTCTTTCACCTTTATGTAACAGGTGTAAGATTGCAGAGGGTACACTTGCTCACCATTTTTGGGAATGTCCAAATCTTTTTAAATTTTACACGTGGAAAAGCTGAGACACGAGATGTCTGAACACCCCCACAGATTCTCCGCCGTATGGGGCCCAGTGCTCCAGCACGAAGGAAAATAAGAAATTAGATTGTGTCAGGTTTGCCCCAGTTTTGTTTTTGTTTTAGCTTTGTTTTGTTTATTTACAGCTTATTCTCTTACTAATTTTGTCTTAGTTATTAATTTCACTTCTGTTTACGTGAGGGAGGGGGGAGGGGCGTGGGGGTGTGTATGTGTTGTATGTGTTTACTTATTCTGTTTTTTGTCTTTGTTTGTTTTATATTTGTATGTAAAAAATAGCAAAAAATCATCAAAATAAAAGTTTAAAAAAAAGAATATTGGCAGGTTTTTAGATGTTCATAAATAAACCATGTAGTCAGGCATTCCTATGTGTTTGTTAGTGATTAAAAAGGCAATGTGAAAACGGCACACAAAGTTGGCCACAAAAGAAGCGTATCAATTAACAATATGAGTTAACTGCGAGTGACAAGGTGTGTGTTGGTTTTGCGTGTCTGTTTTTGTATCATAGGTTTTTGTCATTCATTTTAATTCTGTTGTTTTGTGTTCATGTTTTGTGTCTGCAGGTGTGTGTGTGTGTCTGCATACAAGTGTTTGCGCGTTGTTGTTCATTTTCATGGGGACCATTATGAAGCATATTTACCAGTCCCTTTTGGTTAAAACAAAATAGCTTGGCCTGTATCCTATAAATAAAATATACATAAAAAAAAAATATATATAAATAAAAATCGTAAGCAAAGTGTGTCATATTTACTGAATGTCCTACTGTGTGAACCATTATGCTGTTAATAAATAAGCTTGTTCTTTAGCTTAAATGTAGTTTTTTGATAATGACTGCTTTCATACATCTTGAGAAGGTGATAGATGCTTGTATACCATCACATATGGGTATAGAATACAGCTTCCAGACTACTTCAAATAGACAAGATCATATAATATGTTTTCGCCTGTGAGTATCATTACAATTAGCCCATTTTTAAATCGCATTATCATTATTATTTAGCCTGAGTTATCCTTCTTATCCTTTCTATGGATGTTTGAGCATCCTGATCCCAAGACTCCTGACCTTTTAATTAAGGTTTTGTGCACCACAGCGAGAAAAAACACAGACTGAATAGCAACTACTGTTTTTTTCTACGACTTACAATTTCAGGAGATAAAGGCCATTTTTTTTTCTTCTTCGATACAATAGTTCATGACCCACAGTGAGGCCACGGTCAACTCTTGATTGCTCCCTTATTGTACAAACGCAACACTCATTCAAGAACGATTGTGTACACACTCTCTACCCATGTATAGCAGGGGGAGAAAGAGACACTAAAGAAAGTGGTGATGTAAGTGCATTGGCGTACTCTAAAAGGAACCAGAGGAATGGAACAGAGGCTAGATGGAGAATAGTTGAGGGACTACTTTTTTCTCTGGCATCCCCCACACGCTGTCTGTGGACAGGTGGAAGAACACATTGTAATGGGTGTCACATAGGTTAATGAGGTGGCTCCTTTGGGGTGAGGCCGCCATACCCCGGAACCCTCTCACCTCTAATAGAGATAGAACTCACTCTTGCACACATTTAGATACTGGGATACAGTTAGAGTTAGCCTCCCATACTGTAAGTATTGAGGACATTTTAAAGGTGGAGTCAGTGATTTTTTTGTCAATGTCACTTCATGTCAAGATCAGTGAATGTCTCCTCACGATCCACTTACCTGTCCGTATTGTGTGAGCGTTGGGAAATAAATCTAGTTTTAACGCACAGTCTAGGCTCTGTAAACTGCAGGTAAACAAAAAAAAATATTAGACTGTGTGGTTGTGGGACTTGTGGGCGCGCTTGGGCTTTCGGTTTACCTTTTAAACGGATATTAACGTTAACGTGTGAGTTGACGTCAGCTGTGTGTGAGGGACTTGGGTGCGCTCGGGCTTGGACATAAAACATTTTGTGGAAACATCCGAGATTTTATTATTATTATTTTATTCTGAGATTACTTCATGCTCCGTTCTCACTGTGGCCTTCAGTCTGCGCATGTACTTCTAAAAACATCACAATGAAGGCTGAAGGATGCACACCTTTGTACTTCTAAAAACTTCACAATGAAGGATGCAAACCTTTGTGCTGTGCGCAAGCAATATCCGATCGATCTGACTAAAACTCAGAGAGATATGCGAGCCACAGACAGACACACAGACAGACGTTTCTTGCTTGATAGATAGATAGATAGATAGATAGATAGATAGATAGATAGATAGATAGATAGATAGATAGATAGATAGATAGATAGATAGATAGATAGATAGATAGATAGATAGATAGATAGATAGATAGATAGATAGATAGATAGATAGATAGATAGATAGATAGATAGATAGATGATAGATAGATAGATAGATAGATAGATAGATAGATAGATAGATAGATAGATAGATAGATAGATAGATAGACAGATAGAAAAATCTTTGACAGGGAAAATAATGGAAAAAAATCTCCGGACTAAGCAACAGATTAGATATCCCCATCACAGGCACAGACAGACTTTTCATTTCAAGCGGCCATCATCCATTATATACACTTTTTTTTAAACCGCATATACACGTCTTTGTTGTACTTGGCCCGATCACAAATCTGATTTCATTCCGTATTGATTTTCCCTGGCTACACACACACACACACACACACACACACACACACACACACACACACACACACACACACACACACACACACACACACACACACACACACACACACACACACACACACACACACACACACACACACACACTCACACACTCAAGTCCGCAGGCAGCAGTGGAAATGCACCTTAAGAAAAACCATCTGCACTTTAGTTACATCAACAGTTAAGAAAGCTAAAGCGAGAGAGAGGCAGAGAGACAGAGAGAGGCAGAGAGACAGAGAGAGGCAGAGAGAGGCAGAGAGGCAGAGAGCGGCAGAGAGACAGAGAGAGGCAGAGAGAGAGAGAGAAAGAAAGAGAGAAAGAGAGAGAGGGAGAATGACAGCTAACCTCAGCACACAAACACAACTTTTCTCTGGTATAAAGGCAATCCAAATGCTTGCTAGATTCAATCCACTACTTTATGTGAAAATATTAAGAGTTAGTTGCATTTATATAAACAATTAGTGGAGCTATAGTTTTCAGGTCTGGGACATTATAAAATATTGTGGACGAAAGGGGCGCGACAAGATTTCAATTGCAACCTCAAACGGAGGAAAAACAATGCGGAAAAAACACGATTGATATATGAAATATCTGTTTGTTTTATGTGTCAGTGCGAGGAAGGTGGCAGTAGTTTCACGTCACAGTGTGCAACTATTTTTAGACCCTTGTGTAATTCAGTTACGTCACACATTTTTTTTTCCGTTGCTCTCTCCCATTTGAATAAAATATTTCTGAAGCTTGCTTACCGATGTAGTCTAGAGAGACACATATTGAAAATGATACTAGAATGTGTGTGAAATGTATTTAAATAATAATAATAATAATACATTTTATTTAAATGCGCCTTTCATGACACGCAAGGACACCGTACAATGTGACAAATACAATCAATTGATTTAAAAACAAAAATGGGATGGGAAGATCAGGAGGGGTAAGCAAATTTGAAAAGATGAGTTTTGAGTTTAGATTTGAACAGGGATATGGAGTCAGTGTTGCGGAGGTCGGGGGGTAGTGCATTCCAGAGCAGAGGGGACAGTGAGGTGAACAGAGGAGGAGGAGCGGAGTGCACGGGAGGGAGTGGCAATTTGAATGAGGTCTGTTAGATATGTGGGTGCAAGGTTATGGATGCTTTTGAAGGTGTAAAGGAGGAGTTTAAATTGAATACGGAAATGAACCGGGAGCCAATGAAGCTGGTGATGGACAGGGGTGATGTGGTGAGAGATGGGTTACGTCCTACAATGCTTTGTGAATGCACTTACACTCTTTTTGAATTCCTGATAGCACCCTGATTGTTGTGATAGCTCGGGATTGGACCCACAAGCAGAACAGAAACCCAGGTAGTCAGTTTAGATCAATGTTTGTTTCACGCAGGGATCCGCAACAGACTGGCATGACACTGGACGGCGGACTGGCGTAGCGAGCATAGGCAGGTGGACATACGGAAACCCGCAGGAAAGGTGAACAGCGGAGGCAACTGGCACGGAAGAAAAGAGGAGCAGAGTTACAATTTAAGTAGAGAGGGTCTGATTAGCCAACGATCCACACCTGGAGCAGTCTGCCCGGGAGTGCCGCCACGCCCACATGCCAACAGGTGATCAGACAAATAGGAGAACAAGAAGGACAGACAGACAAGGGACAACAACACGGTCAAAGAGGACTGTAATGCTGGGCTTACACTAGAGGACTTTTAAAAGACTGAAGACTGAAACCCTCTTACATCTAAAGACAATCAACTCACACCTGAAGACAACTAGTCATTAGTTTTCAGTCACAGAGTGAGATTTGGAAAGACAGGGGGTCTCATATTGCAAGACTACAACTAGATTCCCTTTGAGATTAATATCATTTCCGCAAACGCGATAGTGATTATTTAATTAAAAAACGGTTAATTGAATATTCCGACCTGGGGACTTCCTTTAGTTATTTGACCATCTTTATTTGCTGATCTCGTCTCCCAATAACTTTAACTCCTAAACCTGTGTTTGACGGTAAAATGTTAAGATTGCGCGGCTGTCAGCCTGGTTCTCCAGCCAAGGCTTCAAGGAAAAAGTGTCCGAAATAAGTCCCTGCTCAGGCGGACACAGGTCGCGACTAATGCCGCTCCTCCTGTGTCGTGCTTGGTGCATGCAAGAGAGTGACAGTGTTTACGTCATTTCGCTTGAGCCAACCCCTTAAGACTAACGATAATATCAAACATGTTTGATAATGTCGGAACGTCAAGACAGGAAGAAGACTGAAATCGGGTCGGATGACCACCTTAAGGCCAGGACACACCGGCCCGATAATCGCCGTCGGAGAGTCTGGAAGGGGCGGGGACACGAATCTGTTTAGTGTGTGCCGTGAAATCGGTCATCGTAGATGTCGTCGGGCAGTCTTTCAGTTGGAGCAATTTGATTGGTGGAGGGCTAGCGAATCAGTGAAGCCCGGAAGTGAGGCGGGTAGCACAAACAGCTAACAACAGTTAGCCATTGTTTTAATGTGTTTGTTTGTTTGTTTCGTTCAGCGAGTACTCGCATGCATCAACCCTTGTTGACTGCTCGACACCATGCTCGGCACTCTCTGCTAAAAAATGGTCCATGAATATAAATACGTATTTCTATCTATGTTTATGGTCTAGAGAGCTGTCCCATCATTTCCGGCTTCCGTATTTTTTTGGGCAAGCGCAGAGCGTACGGAAAGTCAGTAGTCGGCTCGGTGTGTTCTTGGCACTTTTTTGGCCGCGACGGGCAGACTGGAGCTGCCTGAAACGGCAGACTCCATTTTCGGGTAGTCGAACCACTGCGTCCTGGGCTTTACACCTAACAACTGAGATAACGTGCGCGCGCCACAACTCCAGCACGACTTCTGTGATTTCAGTCCGACATTGGAAGATTGTCTGCGACTGTCAAATCGCGTGAAAAGTCATGTAGTGTAAGCCCAGCATTAGTAGCAAGGTCAGACCAACCTGACTCTTTCCTCCAGCTTTTAACAAGAGAACTTGTCAGGGAAGCAAACGAAAAGCCTTGGTCAGTTCAAGCTTTTGAAGAAATGACTCATGCTTTTTTGATTTTCTGCCGAGCCCCATGCAGTCTCTTTGTGCTGCTTTCAAACAGCGATTTTTGGGATGTTTTCAAGTTCAAATTTTCAAGCAGTTACCTCTTACTAAAGCCACCAGTATGCAGGAAAAAAAATAGCATACAAGAAGAAGACATGTTTCAGATCCCTTCAAAATGTTCTCTTTATTCTATTTCTTTCTTTCCACTTTTGGTAATAAGTTGCTTCTGAAGGGATTGAGTCATCCAAGATTTTGAAGTTTTGTCGCATGTCGAGACCTTACGCGACCTTTTGACCAACTATCTGTCGCCACCCCCCCCCCCCTATATGTACACTGCGAATCATGTGAGTTCTATATATAAATAAAAAATGGAATACTTCTTGGCACAGCTGTGTTGTTTATGTGATGTAGCCCCCTTCAATCCTTCTCTTATATATTTAGGTACGTGTGCAAACTTGCTTTTACAATCTGTATAGGGATCGAGGGATCTCACAGCAAACAGAAATGGTGTTTTTGCGAAAGATTCTTCTCTCTCTCTCCAAAATACATTTTTTAGCTCAGCGTTTGAGGGAGCAGTAACAGTAACACTCTATCTCCGAGGAGCAGGTGTGTTTCGGAAGGCAACTGTTGTGATTGTCATCTATTATAGAGAAGCCAAAAAAAGACCAAAAAGTTTGCAAGCGCTCCTCTGGAAGAGAGGGAAAGTGGAAGCAGGACGGACACACACCAACGCGCGCGCACACCCACACACACCCACACACACACACACACACACACACACACACACACACACACACACACACACACACACACACACACACACACACACACACACACACACACACACACACACCGGAGGGGCCCCATGCGCATTCATATGCATGCCTCCAGTTTTTGTTTTTTTGCATTCATTTTTTACGCCACAATCTGTTGAGCTGCGTCTACTGGGTCCAATCTTTAAATAATAGATATATTAGAAAATTGAGCATTTTCTACCACTGTAAAAGCCCCATAAATAAATCAAAACAACGATGGAATGTACACCCGTCTGTGCCTGTGTGTGCGTGCGCGCACGCGTGTGTATGTGTATGTGTGTGTGTGTGCGCGCCGCGCGTGTGTGTGCCTGCAGCAACAACAACATGTAGCTTGCTTTTATTCCTGCATCAGTGCTTGGACCTGTTTGGTGCACTTCAGCTCCCTATTAAAAGGCCCCTCTTTACAGGCTTTTTTCATGTTGTCATCACACTCATGCCCTCCCATGTGCTGCAATTGATTTTCTCCCCATCCATTATCCATTAAGCTTAGGTCCGCCGCGGCTACTTTTTCAAAATGAAATCTCTTTTCGCAAAATGACTGATTAGTGTTAGGCCCGTAACCAAAAGACTAACAGAAGAGTGTAAAGCCCCCCCCCCCCCCCTCCTCACTCCCTTCCCCCTCAAATCAATGCAATTGGATTACTCCAACTGAGCTCCCAAAGTGTCATTACTTCATTTTATAGATCTATAGCGCGCCAGTTAAATGGGGCCAATTATCGCAATACACTGAAACTAATTTGATTTATTTTTTTCCAGAATCCCACTATCATCTATATTTCAAGATTTGTGTTATAAAATTGCTGTCTAACATTAGCTTAGATTAAAAAATGTCCCCATGCTGTTTAATCTAAATTGTGATCGCACAACATAGTTTTATTTTTTCTTATTGATAAGACTTTTGGTGAGATGTTTTGCTGCATAATATTGTGCTGTAGATGATATGATTGCTTGTTTTCGTTTGGAATATGTCATCATTGTGCCACACTCCTTTTTTCCCTCGCATCATCCCTCGCTCTAGGTAAATCTTTCTCCATTTAAATTGAATTAGCTGGCTACCTGACAATTAAAAACGGCGCCATCCGTCTTCATTCACGTGCCCAAGCGCGCTTCTTGCTGACAAGGGGGTCAGAGGTGACATGCCATTTGGGGTCGACATTCCGACCGACCCGCTGTGTGTGATTTATCACCTCGCCAAAGTCAGCTCAATTAGTTATTCTCATTGTGAAATATCTCAACTCTCCCTTTACAAAAGGACATACAGTATACAGTATACAAAACAGTGACATTTTATCAACTCCATTCTAAAAGGTGCACTATGTCACTTTGGGTTTGTCAGAGACATGAGCATTTGTATATTCTCATAACAGAATAAACACACTTTACTCACAGGGAAATTAGATCACTGGAACACTGTTTGAAGTTAGAAAGCTTCCCAATAAGTTACTGTTATACTGTTTGTGTTTTTTTTACAGCAGCAGGGCCCACAGTTTGTTAACACACATATGCATAGTTGTAACTACCAAGTCCCTCAAGATAATTTTATGTGGGATTTATAATGATAGAATTACTCAAATCAAATATGTATTGTAAAATCTGGCTGCTAGCTCTGCAAATGTAAACAAGAAAATCCCCATTCCCCTTAAAACTACCATAGTGCACCTTTAAGTATTATTTCAGATTCAAAACAGAGAGGTGCTCATATATGACGTAATTACAATAAAAGTATGAACACAAGCTCCCTAGATCTTACATGTTAAATCCTCCCATCACTTCAGCCCACAATCCCCTAAGCAGCCAAATCAATCTGTTTTGTATCAAGGGCCAAAAACAAAACACTATAAGCCACGTAGCACAAGGTACAATACACGCTGCTGACGATCAAACCCCCAAAATAGGCCATTGGCGGCTAATTCAATTAGCGTGGTTGTTTGGAAATAATTTGTTTTTCTTTCTTGCCCCGGTTATATTTATATTTATTTACTGAAGTATTTTCAACAACAGAAAAATTGGCAGGAAATTGATTCGCGGAAAAATGATGTTTTTTTTAAGGAAACCAGAAATATTTATAAGAACTAGAGGTACAAACACGGTAAAAAAAAATGATTACTTGGAAAGCGGATGCATGCCATTGTTAAATTGCCTTAATAAAGCTGACATACTATAGGTTTGCCTAGTACTCACACCTTATACAATAGTACTCACACTGCCCACGCTAGGTCGCAGCAGGGTGACACACCAAACAAACAAAGACGCCTGCAGTGCAACTGTCTAGCGCATAACAGAAGAACACAAAGCAATACTGTGAAACCACAACAACAGAGAAAAGAGAGCGTATAGCCACACACACTAAACAAGGACACGTCAAAACAAGTGTGTAGGATTTTTTTTTCTGTGTGATATCTTGGCACAGCATGATAATCGCCACACCATCTATCATGATTATGAAGTCTTCATGTACCCACAACACATTCCAGGTTGTAGCCAGTGCCCTTCCCTGCCGATTGACACTTCACCTGTTAACATGGGGCCGGCCTACGCACCTCGACAAGGGCCCTCAAGGTGAATGCACATTGATTTATATCCAACAAGCGCGCAAACACACACACACACAGGCACACTGATCAAACACACACACACACACACACACACACACACACACACACACACACACACACACACACACACACACACACACACACACACACACACACACACACACACACACACACACACACACACCACACACACACACACAGTCAATAAGTTGACAGGTGTCAAAGCTTTGGCCTCCCTCCCTCCCTCTCTCTCTCCTTTAGCCCCCTCATCTTTTTTTCTTTTTTTTCTTCCAGCATTCCTTCAGCAGCCAGGACTCCAGTGTGCCCCCCCTGAGTATTAATTATTTGTATTGCCCGGGCTCTGATCTTGCTGTTCTCCTGTTAAGGATTTTGCATGGACGGTGTGTTTAAAGGCACGGCATGTCTAATCCTTTATGCCCGCAGAGAATTCAGCATCTCCTATATAATGAGGGGAACATGTAAGAAAAGTTATTATAAAAGTTCAGTAAGCCTGCTAGTTGTTGCTCAGATTTTCCTTGCACATGGTTAAAGCTTGATGAAGCACTTCAGAGGCAAGCAGAAGATAATTTTTTTTTGGGGGGGGAGGGAAGCTTGTTACCCCCTGTATCAAAAGTGTTGGGAGATATGCTATATAGAACAAAAAGATTTAGTGATGAACTTGCATTATTCACACTGCCAGGGACACTTTGAGGCATCAGCACCAGGCCTCGAGTGACGCCTCGATTAAGACACCGATTCTGATTACCATTACTGAAATCCCAAGGTCACCCCCCCACGCCCCCCCCCCACACACACACACACACACTCGCTCTTTTCGGATGAGGGGTGTTTCAAGAGCCCATTTCATCTGCGAAAATCTTTTAAGTTCCCCGTTTGAAGCTCAATAGTCGGTGCTTCAGACGGTGATTCACGTGTAATTAAATGTTCTCAGATTAAAGTGATCAAATGTTACCAAGACTAAAATGTGTTTCAAGCTAAATCTACTGGAAAAAAACATCAAAAACAGAGATATTGCTACAGTTTATGATCCCCTATGCACATTTATACATTGTAAATAATCATGATATTAGGTATCATGATTATCAGATAGGAGAGAAAAAAAATATGGAAATCATGGTATATTGTGAAGTGACAAGACACATTTGAGGGTTCAGTGATTCTTTATAAAGAGAACAATTTCCCCCAGCTGTGTTCATTAAAATTCATGAATCAACACTCGGATTTTTTTTGTTTGCCAAAGTCTGTATGTCTGCTGCTAACTGTTTAGCTGAAGGACAGGCTTTGCACTGAAGTGGACATACACAATGGGGATGCGTGACTGCGTTCAAAGCCTAAATTTTATTCCTGTGTTACGTGGTAGGCTCTCAGTAAAACACGGCATTTATCGAAGTATATGTTTACGATCTTAAAATTCCCTTTAATCTCATCTCTCACGCCTCTGCACAGACATACTTTTAATTTTCCAGGAGATCATTTAAGACTCTTTCAACACAAATCCGCTCAGTCCTGTACCCATGATCCTCTGGTTATACAGTAATGTTGTACTAAAGAAACCCCCAGATGTGTCTTAGCTTTTGCCTGGATATAATAATATATACCCCCCCCCCCCCCCCCACACACACACACACAACACACACACACATACATCACACACACAAAAGCACACGCACTCTTAAGACCGTCTCAATTAATAAGTACTACAGCTGACTCCCCAGGCATCACAGCTAATGAGAAAAAGTTCCCCTTAATATTAGCTTTTTCGTCTGCCTTGCTTGCAAACTGTAGAAGTATACCATGTTTCATGCTTTTCTGAAAAAAAGTTAACAATTTGGCACATATCATCTCCCATAAAACAGTACTTTAGGAAGCCGAAAATTGGTATAAAGGTATGGTTAAGAAAGCCCTTAGAAAATAACTTTCCACCACTTGGATTCCTTAAGACTTTTAGTATGTTATCAATTACAATCCATGAGTGAAAAACTGTTTGAGAGGTCCACCCATATACTAGGCCATGCTGCTGAGACAAGAGTTGAGTGTACTGTCCGTGGTGCTGAATGGAATTCTGACAGTGACTGCTTCAGAATCTTTAACATGATATCTGTCGCATTATAGGAGTACAAGCAGAAAGTGAATATAGTAAACTGTATACAGGACAGAGAAAGTGATTTGGGAGACTTTCAAAAAATGATGTCACTGGCTCTGCATCAAAGCAAACCGCTTCACTGTCTTTGGTCCTCCTGCATCAAGGATTTAAGTAGCTGTCTATGGTTCTGATTTAACACAAGTATCTTTATCCACCCTGGTCTGAAATCACTCCCTAGATCACTGGTTTACTTCTCTTTATGTAAGATAAACCATACCATTGGATCCAGCTTACTCTGTACTTAGCAGTTAAATGCTGTTTCAGTTGATGGTAGAAAGTAGAGCGTGGAAACTACATATGGAATTGAAGGAAGCACTACTGTATATTGTGCCTGATATAAGGACACTCATATAACATATAGTGGGCTACATAGTGAATATGGAGTGATGCGTCACTGTCCATGGTGCTGAATCAAAGAAAATATATTCCTGTCCTTTTAATCGTGAATCAAGAATTGTGTGTCGGTAGCTATGATCGACTGCCACCGTTGATTGCGTATCACTGTTTAAACAACACAAAGTTATACAAATGATATTAATTATTGAGCATGGTGCTCGTTTGGTTTTCAACAGCGTGTATGTTTTGACAGTAACCTTTTCCACTTGATTATTCAGACATATTCATTTATTCTGCCAATTATAGTGATGCAGCATCTGGAATGCCAATATCTCCACTCGTACCTTGTAACTCCTCAACCTCAGCCATTGGACATCTATATTACACAGAGGGCAATGCGGCCCTTTTAAAGGACAATAGAATCCTTACAAAAAAAAAAAAAAAAATTGTCAATTGTTCACTCAAAATGTTGCAATGTTGTGTTTTCTTTTCTTTTCTTATTTTCCCCTCTCTTCTAACTAGCACACAATTCACATCAAAAATTGAAAGACTGGCCGCAAAAACATCCTGCCGACATCATCACCGAAAGACTAAGTGCACAACGAAATTATGATTTCAAACATTAAAAAAAGTCAGAAAAAATTGAAGGTCAAACTGCTTTTAGTAACAGCCATACACTCCAGAAAAATGCGGAAATGACTGAGTGCTCTTTGAGGAGCCACTTTCATCAGATTCCTCGAAACCCAACAGGATACAACTATTTTTATTGCATTGCCTGGAGGCCAAAAAACAAAACACATTAGGTGCATAGTACGGTTTATAAATGGCAAAATGAAAACCATGGCATGTAACAGTAAGAGAGAGGACATATTAAAAGGGACAAGGGACAAGCATGGAAGTGAGTTGAAGCCTTGTTTGAAGATCATTCAACAGTATATGTCCATATTAACAGACAGTTACTATCATCATTTTGACGAATTGACATCCATACTTTGAATCAAATGGTTTTGCCTTGCCAGGAAGATAATCAGAAATAATTCAATATTTTAAAAGGAAAAAAACACAGTGTTGGGAAAAACACGGCGACAAGCACAGGGAGCGATTCGTTCTTGCGTGAAGTGAAAAAAAAATAATAATGTTGAGACGGACAGATACATATGTAGCTGTCGTACCTCAGATCCGATGATTACCACTGCATTACATAAAGGCTTCAGGGCTCTAAGGCTGTGCATGGTCACATAAAGACCGCCACCACGGAAGAGGAGAGAGAGAGAGAGAGGAGAAGAAGAGAGAAAGAGAGCTGGCTGTATATATATTGTCCTGTGCTGGAGAGACCCATTAAACTGTCCCAGTGATCCACAGTGTGTATAAACACATGTTTGAGCGGGGCAGCGTTAGTGTTTTACATAAAACAATAAAACCCAAGGCGACATGAGCAGGGGGCCTGAGCCCTGTTCACTTGCGGCGCCATTTTTCTTTTTATTGCTATTTTAATATTTATGTTCAACTTGACTTGTTTGAAGCCGATTGATTTCAAAGCACAATGACAATGTTGGAGCTTTAATTGAATGTTTCTATACGCCAAAGGGGCCATTTAGGGGCCTGCTGCATGTTTAGCTTATAGCTATGAGAGAAGGTAAAGAAATAAGCACCATGATTGAAACTCACACTAAAGTGAGACGTAATCATTTTAAGGTTAAGCCTTGAATAAGGACTATGCCAGGGCCACATAACCATTGGCAATAGACATATCAAGTATACCTTTAAACCTTACCATAGTTCCAAAAAACCTAACATCGGGTCGCGCTGACACTGGAACCACATAAGCTTTTGCTGTTGACATTGAGAAAGATGAGTTGACATTACAAAATAGTGAGGAATATAACAGAGTCCTTTACATTTTGGCCTTTCTTCTTTGTTTGGGTTTATTAATATATATTTTTGGCTAGTGTCTTCTGGTTAAAAAGCCTGTTTTGTATATTAAATGTGCTTCAAGCTAATATAGTATATGCATTTATTTTATACTCAATTATTATTATTATTGCTTTTTGTTTAAGAGTGGTGTCCAGTGGTCTCAATTAGGATCAATCGTATTACATACATACAACGCTCGGTTTGTATTCCTCTCCACATAGAAAACTAAATAAATAATCACATACCGCCGTAGTAGCTACAACCCTGAGGTAATGCATTCATCATTCATACATCAACACGATCACTTCTATCGACATCAGACCAACTGGGGCTTGTCTGGATCATCAAAACTCTCTTGCTGAAAAAACTACATATCCCATCGGACAGGGATCTTTGTCAGGGTCAGGGGTCGCCTCTGATTTGGCTTTCCGGTCACAACCAATCAATTGTCAGAAGGGGGAACTCATTACTGACATGTTATGAACCCTCTTGACGATCTGAGGTTTATGCGGCAAAGAGTTTTTTTTTTTTTTTTCTCCGATGGGGGATTTTGACCTATTTCACTTTCCGACTTGATGATGTAGAAGGTTATCAACCCGGGCTAAATGACAGAGAGGGAAAAAAGACAGACACAGTATTCTCTATTTAATTTGTGTGTGCTGGAAAAGTGATCTGGTGTTGTTACACAGCCTAGAGTCTGTAAACTGGTGTTGTGTGTGTGTGTGTGTGTGTGTGTGTGTGTGTGTGTGTGTGTGTGTGTGTGTGTGTGTGAACAAAGGGGTCCCCACCAAAACTAGCAGACATTTTATTTTTTATTTATTTAACCTTTATTTAACCAGGCAAAATTGCTTGAGGTCAAATGACCTCTTTTCCGAGCAAGGCCTGGCCAAAATGGCAGCAGCTAGAATGAATAAAATACAAGACAAGAAGAAAGCACAGACATGAGAAAACAGAGACGAAAGCACAGACATGATAACATAAGGAGAAAGCACAGACATGATAACATAAGGAGAAAGCACAGACATGATAACATAAGGAGAAAGCACAGACATGAGAAAACAGAGACAAATAAATTTCAGTTATAGACATGTTTAGACATGCCCGTTTACAGAGCCTAGGCGGTGTATATAACAATTGTTTTTTTATTTCCAGCACTCACCCACGGAAAGGTAGCAGATCTTGAGGAGATATTCACTGATTTTGACAACAAGCATTCTCCAGAATGGTGGACTCCACCTTTAACCCCAACTTAAATCTACTCTGTTCTGGTGCATTGTGGGGCATTTTTTAGTCCAACCAATCCAGACAAACATTTAGTGCTTAGCACTTATCCTATCCATAAAAGAGAGATACAGAGAGAGAGAGAGAGAGAGTAAGAAAGAAAGAGAGAGAGAGGAAGAAAGAAAGAAAGAGGACATGTGGTATACAATTACAAAAAAGGCTGACTCTGCTTCATTGACGGCCCATTTAAAAAGGGATGTAATGGCAAACACGCCACTTGGAAGCAAGGTGCCCTCAAACAAGATGTAGGCCAGGGCTTTTATATGTAAATGTTTCCACGTAGGCAGACTTATATGGAAGAGAAAAGGAATTTTTTTGTGAGGAGCAGACAACAGTATGCTGCAGGAAATAATTTAAATAAATAAATGAAAAATACACAGGAATACACCAGGAACAAAATGTTACCATGCAAAAGGGATTGTGAATTTAGATCAGACTAAAGGCTGTTACATACTCCACAAGAAGAAGGGACAAACCTCTCGCTGACAGAGCTGCAAGAACAAAGTTCTTTCTGGTCTGGAAATGTCATACTTCACAAGAACTCAGGTGCCAAACTCCTCACCGCGGCCCACGTCACCCGCTGTTAACATAGTAGCGCAAGCTGATTTTCCTCTTTGACTTCAGACTGACCAATCACACAATAGTTCTCGGACAAGCTGCAAGAAGAAAGTTTGGCTCGGACGATGTGTCGAGAACAAGCTGCGAGAACAGCTGAACAAGAGCTGAGAGAAGACAATGACGTCATTTTCTTCTCGCAGCTCTGTCACCGAGAACCTTGTTCTTTCTTCTGGTGGAGTATGTAACAGGCCTAAGGAGCTAACACATTGTTTTGGACCCCATTGTGTCAGCAGTGATACACACCGCAATGTCATATGAGGCATCGGTAAAATGTTTCAGTAGCTAAAATTAAGTTGCTCCCCTTTAAGGCCAGTGAGTGACTAACACTAGTCTCAGACTTTGTCATGTCCTTAAAAAACAGGATGTTCACAGAAAGTGGTATGACGAAAAATAAATGTAATTTTTGAAAAGACCTCAGCAAACTCACTCAACTCACACTCTCTCCCCCATGGTGTCTGTCTGTCTGTCTGTCTGTCTGTCTGTCTGTCTGTCTGTCTGTCTGTCTGTCTGTCTGTCTGTCTGTCTGTCTGTCTCAGCTGAGTACCAGCTGGAGAGCCCAGGCCAATGTTGAAAACAAATGATTCTCCCGGCTCACAACAGTCTTTTTCCCATATTTTCAACCAATTCAAAATATTTATTTATTTACTCTCTCTCTCTCTCTCTCTCTCTCTCTCTCTCTCTCTCTCTCTCTCTCTCTCTCTCCTCTCTCTCTCTCTCTCTCTCTCTCTCTCCCTCCCTCCCTCCCTCCTTCACGGAGAGCCCAGGCAATCACTCACTATCACTCACTCACTCACTCACTCACTCACTCACTCACTCACTCACTCACTCACTCACTCACTCACTCACTCACTCACTCACTCACTCACTCACTCACTCACTCACTCACTCACTCACTCACTCACTCACTCACTCACTCACTCAGACACACTTCTCAATTCATCTGACCTTGCAAGCGGGTCAAGCTGAGAGTTGCGTTGGTGTGCGAACATAAGTTTGTGGACGGATGTGTATGGATTAACAGTCAACTATTTCTGCTGATTCCCCATACGGCCCTAGCTAGCTACTCGATAGGATCGGGGGCCGGCCGCTTGCTGTATCTGCCAATATCAGTATTGACTTCCAGTCTGCACTCAACCCATCTTTTTCTGTACATGACACATCTACAAGACCCACGCTGCATGATTAAACATAAAAAAAAAGTATTACTACTGTAGAAGATTCAGAGATAACGAAGAGAAATGTGTCGAGAAATCAAACAGACTTGAAAAATAAAAATACTTTAGTTCTTTTGCTACTTTTCTTCATTGGGTTGTGTATGAAGTTTGTTCTACTTTGAACACGATTACATATCAAACCTCAACTTTTTTTACTCATTAACCTACGTCTTAGTGGGTGGTTCCTGTCTGCTGTAAAATCTATATTTTTTTTCTAAATGAATCGCTTGGCAAAGGGGGTGTCAAATAACGCCCCAAAATGTCTGATCAAACGTTATCTGCCGACTGTGCACAGTGAGCCGAGCTGATGCGAAAAACAAACCTAACATGGCTCCTGACCTTTCTGTAATTACCGGTGGAGTATTTCTGCCCCTACAAAATAAAATAAAAACTCCCAGCCTTTTCTATTAGGGCTGGGGGGAAGAGAGTAATTCTCCAGGAGATGAGGGCACACATCTGGAGCAAAGCTGACGTTGCACCCCCGCCCCTACCAAAATAAAAGAAATTCAAATCTTAGATTGCAAATATGGGAATATGAAATATTGCTGTTTGATGATTTTCTGGTTGTGGAGATTTGGATACAGTACCGCGACTTGTTGTTCGGTCCGCTACCTGTCTGTACTGTGTGTACCATGACATTTTCTGGGGGGCTCTGTAATTGGCATGTAATCAAAGGTATGTGAAAAAAGGGGCCCACCGTAGCTAGCAACATGACTGTTAACAGAGCTAGTAGGCAGTGTATAACGCTGGATTTTTTTCTTCTAGCGCACACAGTACGGACAGGTAGCGGATCGTGAGGATAATTAAAACGATGGAGAAGACCTAAGGGGAAGGTCAGGCAGGTTTTTTTCCACCCAAATGACATGGTGGCTAAACCTGATAAGATCCCAAGTTTTTTTTGATTACATCTATCACAGACCAGTCCCTTATATTTGACATACAATAACAAGCAGTCCACTCCAGCTGCCTTGAAATGTGTCAAAAATGTGTTTGACTCAATGTCTGTCACATGGCACACATACCAGTGAGTGGTAATCGCCAATATTGACCGTTTAGAAGGATCCGACAGAGCTGAGTGGCAGGACGGGCAGAGGGGGGGAAAATTGCGAGGCAATCTCGTAGCATAATATCGCCGCCCGCCGATTGTATGGCATTGATCGCCATTAGTGTTGGGCTTATGTCTCTAATGGCATAAGCACAGCATCCAAAACAACCATTACGAAAAAAGCAGTTGGGAAAAAAAGCAATCACCTGTTTCATCTGAAATGTTGGATTGTAATTATCTCAAAGGAAATGGGATAACAGACACTCCGGCTTGTCGATAACAATATGAGGTGAGAAAACGTGAGAAAAAAAATGCAGACCCGAATCTGAATCATTTCACAATTAGGTTTCTCAAGCTAATTGAGGCAATTATCACAAACACACACATAGCCTTCAATCATACCACTTTCTTTTATTGCCTGTCTTTTTTTAACTTTCAAGCTGCAGTCTATTGCCTGTATAAATTGAAGTTGTCTGACGTCTTGGTCACAACAAGCTGCTTCAAAATCACTGTAGCCTATAGATCTCACAGCCCTGTCACACATTTTAAGGAATGACACGTTTGAAAAGAAAACTCCACTCATTTGAGCATTGCACTCAGATAATCGCAATTGATTGAAATAACAACCAGTGACCTTATCTCGCCTAAATTTCCCACAATGCAACAAAACGACATCACTCAAGGCAGATTTTTCAGACTCCAGCTGCTCCCCTCTCGTGAGACACAAGTGGCTTTTTATGGCCCCCAACCTCCCCTTTGCAAACAGACTATGATGTGTAAAAACAGGACCATTCTCCTCCCTTCAAGTTCGCCATGATTTCTCGCTCAGTGACTTGGTTGGTGCCTCCCAGGGTTTTTTCCGGCTCAGTTGTATCCATGGGGAACTGAGGAAAAAAAACCCTTTGGTAAATCCACCTTTTTGACAGGCGTATTGCTCTTGGGGGATCAATGTGTGGTAATCAAAAAATGGGATCACTCCCAAGCTGAAATAGTTGTAACCGAGGGGATTGAGACTGTGTAGGCATGAGCGAATCCAATGCGTTGAAAACTAGCATATAGGCTATCGAAAAAAAAGCTAAGTGGCATTTGGTCCATGCTATAAAGCCTACTTATCCCTATTTAAATAAATACAAAGCAGGCCTTCACCTTGTCTGTGTGTGTGTGCACTACTAGGACAGTGGACTGAGTATGCCAAAGTGACGTTTCAGCTCCTGCGGTCCCACTTCCACACTAATGCAAGTGGACAGTGTCTGCATCACATCATGACACGCTGGACTCTCGGCACAATCACCCCCTTTGGGATTATGTTAAACTACATTACTCAAAAGGAGGTGGGAGACGTACGCAGATCTTTTACCAGAGCAAGTGATGCATTCAAAATGTACATTATTAACTACTTATTGTGCATATTTCCCCTCATTCATACTTCTGAATTATATTTATTATATATGATACTGATTATAAATATCTTGTAATGGGAGAAGTATTCAAATGTTAAGCACTTTAATGTTACAGCTAAAGGTGGGACTCATTTTTAACCACGTTCTATAGCTACTGCTGGATGGCTCCATTTATAGTTATATTTTGGATTGAATTTGCAAAGTACTGGTTTAGACAGACAGAAAGAGGTATAGGAGCTAAGGAGATAGACATGCCTTTGCCAACAGGTAGGCAGACTGTTTGACAGGAACAGAAACAGAGAGGCAGACAGAGAGACAGAAGACAGACAGACAGACAGAGACAGACAGAAGACAGACAGACAGACAGACAGACAGACAGACAGACAGAGCAGCAGAGGCGTACGTGGTAGTGAGAAGCCAGTGGGGCATAATGGGAAATGCTTTACAGCCCTACGTAGGTGGTCCTAACGATGTTTCGCTTATTGCTGCAAGCCCCGCTGATTCTTTGCTGGAATCTCCCGACAGCATGGCCCAGATTGGGCTCTCAGTGTGTGTGTGTTTGTATGTGTGTGTTTGTGTGTGTGTGTGTGTGTGTGTGTGTGTCCATGTGTTGCTTTTTGAAATTGATGTCAGAGAAAGAGTGTGAGAGAGAGGATATTTAACCTAGCATCCCATTTTTATGCCCTGCTCATAATTCCGACTGAGAGCTGCAGATGGAGAAGGGTGAGGGGAGGGGGGAGGTGTCTGTTGTGTGTGTGTGTGTGTGTGTGTGTGTGTGGTGTGTGTGTGTGTGTGTGTGTGTGAACCCTCCCCCCATCACCCTCTCCCTCTGATGTAATATTCTCAAGTATGAAGCATACTATAAAAATCGATATAGCAGATGAGAGAATATGTCCAAACTACTTTCCCATTTCTTTCTCTCTCTCCTCCTCTCTCTCATAGTTGTGCAAAAGGAAAACCACACACAACACACACACACACACACACACACACACACACACACCACACACACACACACACACACACACACACACACACACACACAACACACACACACACACACACAACACACACACACACACACACACACACACACACACACACACACACACACCACGAAAAAACGTCACGCACACATGCGCATATAGGGGCCACACTGACGCATCGTTTGTGTTATAGTCAACAGTTTTTTTCTTTTTTTTTCTCATCTCCTCTCCGCGCCGGACTGAGGCATGCCGGTATAGCGGATTATTGCTTTTACCGCATTCAACAGTGTTTTCCAAAGCGGCGAGACGAGCCTGTAGCAGCAGAGAGGGCACACACATGAGAGAGATCCGCCAAAAAAACTATACCGCCAGCCAGCCTATGCTTCTGGGAATGGGTGATGGGGGGTTGGGGTAAAGGAGGGGTCGATTTGAGGCATTGAACTGTGGTATCACGATCCTTTTAATGTGAACATCTCGACCAGTGCTTTTTTTGTGTGTGTTGTTGCGACGGCGACGCACGCCGGTTGCTTTGGACACTTCCAATTACCATGGAGCTGCGAGCTTTGAGAGTGAAGAAAACAACGCGAATTCAAAACAGGAGCCCGGATCGGTGCTAGCAGCTAAAAAAAACCAACAACCTCTTTTTACGCATTTGGATTAAAAAATGACCTATAAAGTGTGATTAAAAAAAAGAGAAGGAAAAATCTCGTCCCTATATATGTGGATTGATTTTTCCCTCTCTTCTCGGCATTCCCTCAGTCATTCAGTCGACGTATTTTTTCAATTTTTTTCTTTTAGTTTTGAACATTATAGCGCAGCAGAGGGTGTCAGATTGTATTTGTGAACACCGCGCTATAGGATGAACACTCTCTCCGCTTGCCTTCTTGTGTGACTCCCGCGGACCGATACAAAAAAGAAGGGAGAGAGAGAGAGAGAGACGGAGGAGGAGAAGTGAGGGGGGGGAGGTAGAGAACGAGCGAGGCAAGACGCCGAAGGATGTAAGGGGGGATGCGGGTGTTTCGCAGCGGTGGCATCGCTGATCTAAAGCTCCAGCGTGTGTGCATGCAATTCAGCACCGGACAGCTCCCAACGACGACAAGGATTTGGTCCATTTCTTTCCGCCAAGGTCAGTTTATTTAGACGAAGAAAACGAGAGAGGGGAGAGAGAGAGCGAGAGAGAGAGGAGAGAGAGAGAAATACGCCAAAAAAGATGTGTTGGACTCAGTCACTGTGGCGGGCTGTTTTTTGTCATCTCTGTCAGCAACACGCGGAGGAGCCTCTAAGGATTCACTCGGTGTGAAAGAGACCGTCTTTGTGGTGGCTTTATCTTTTTCAAGTCTGGACGCCCAAGTGCAGGTTAGATTGCAGCATGGATATACATACATTCAAAGACTGCCTTAATTTCTCCCCCTAAATGTCTACACCTCCTTCTATTCTTTCCATCCCCACCATATTATTGATGTAGAGACGAGAAGAAAAAAAGAAGGAAATCACAGCTTCCGCATGTCTTGAAACCCCGGGAATGAATTGCTCACGTTGATAAAAATGCTGCTCTGGATTGTTCTGCTGAATGCGGCTCTTTGTGTTGCGGGCGGAAATGTGACAAGGGACGTTTGTAAGGAGCAGATATGCTCTTGCAACGAAGTCGAGGGCGACCTGCACATAGACTGCGAAAAAAAGAGCTTCGCCACTCTGCAGCATTTGACTGGCCCGAGCTCGCATTTCTATCACCTGCTGTTGCACGGGAATTCTCTGTCCAGGCTTTTCCCCAACGAGTTCGCCAACTTTTACAACGCCGTGAGCCTGCATCTGGAGAACAATGGCCTGCACGACATCGTGCCCGGCGCCTTCCTGGGACTGCAGCTGGTGAAGCGACTGCACATCAATAACAATAAGATACGATCGTTCAGGAAGAGCACATTTCTGGGCTTAGACGACTTGGAATACCTCCAAGCCGATTTCAATCTACTGAGGGAAATTGACCCCGCCGTTTTCAGGGACTTAAATAAACTTGAAGTGTTGATACTTAACGACAACCTCATCAGCGCGCTACCTATAAACGTGTTCCAACATGTGCCCATTACGCACCTCGACCTGCGGGGCAACCGAATCAAAACGGTGCCTTACGAGGGGATCCTGGAGCAGATCCGGGCATTGCGGAGGTTCTGCTGGAGGACAACCCGTGGGACTGCAACTGCGACCTGGTGTCTCTGAAGGAATGGCTGGAGAACATCCCGCATAACGCGCTCATTGGGAGGGTAGTCTGCGAGGCCCCCACCAGGCTGCAGGGCAGCGACCTGAACGAGACGTCAGAGGCCGACCTGTGCCCTTCACTGAGCGGCGGCCTGGACACCAGCCTGGTCGCCCCTCCCACCCAGGAGGAGACCTCGCAGACGGTGGCCCAGGCCCCGCGCCCCACGCCTTACAAGCCCACCAAAGGGGGTGGCGGCAGCGGGCCCCCGACTCCCGGCGGCCACGGGCCCAAGAGTCGGTCCAAGTCTCGTGAGAACTGGCAGCTGAAAACTAAGCCCACTGCCGGCGCCACAGGTGTGAACGGCGACAGTGAGCAGCTGCTGCACAACGTCACGTGCCCCCAGCCCTGCAAATGCAAGCTGGTCGGCTCCAGACAGGGGCTGGGGGTCAACTGCGAGGGCACAACGATCGAGAGCCTGTCCAGCCTCAGGCCTAAGCCCGTGGCCGCGCACGAGTTGAACATGAGAGACAACAACATCCACGCAGTGAAAAAGAACCAGCTGCTGGGCTACTCCAGCCTCAACCTGCTGGACCTGGGTGGGAACAACATCAAGGTGATCGACAACAGCACTTTCCTAAACCAGAGCGAGCTGCGCTGGCTGTATTTGGATAAGAACTATCTGGATACGCTCCTGGCGGAGATGTTCGTGGGCCTCGTCAATCTGGAATATCTCAGTTTGGAATACAACGACATCCAGCTGATAGTGGCGGGCGCCTTCAGCCCCATGCCAAACCTGAGGGTTCTGTTCCTCAACAACAACCTGCTGAAATACTTACCCGTGGATGCTTTCCTTGGGATTTCTTTGTCTAAAATTAGCCTGCATAACAATTACTTCCCCCACCTCCCCGTGGCTGGAGTGTTGGACCAGCTCAACTCAATCATACAGATCGACCTGCACGGCAACCCGTGGGATTGCTCGTGCCACATCGTGCCCTTCAAGCAGTGGACGGAGAAGCTGGGGGCCGACGTCATCGTGAAGCGACCTCAAGTGCGAGTCGCCAGAGGAGTTTTGGAAGCGCGACTTCCGCTACGTGCGGAACGACCTCATGTGCCCCAAGCTCTACGACAGAGTGTCCCCCACCCCGCTGGCCAAAAACAGCACTTTCACCCTGGACGCGGGCACGCGCTCGAACTCCTATTTGGAGCCGAACAGGGTCTCCATCTCGGTGCTCGTGCCCGGGCTGCTGCTCGTGTTCGTCACGTCCGCTTTCACTGTTGTAGGAATGCTTGTCTTTATTTTGCGGAACCGAAAGAGATCAAAGCGGAGGGAGGGTAACTCCTCCGCCTCGGAGATCAATTCCCTGCAGACAGTGTGTGACTCGTCTTACTGGCACAGCGGCGGGCCTTATAACACAGACGGGGGCGCGCACCGGGCCTTCGACTGCAGCACGCACCTCTCCGCGACTAACGACGCGTAAAGAGAGGGGGGCTACTGCTGTATAGTCGAATAGTACAATGAGCCGACACCAGACTGGATTACAAACAGTGTCCACAGACAAGACTGACGCACACGAGAGACACAAACAAGCGAGAATCCTCCGCTTTTTGTTTGTCACACATGAACACAGACTTCTTTGTGTCTTGTTTTCTCCACTTGAACCAAGTAAGTCGGTCCGCTGCTGCACAGGCCCCACTCTGTAATATATGTATATGCCAAGCCCCCATGGTTTAAAAGCCCTCCCTCCCTCCCTCCTCAACTATTTGCCGCAATCGGACTACGGATCTGTACGAGACAGAACAGAGGGAGATGAAAAAAGGAGTGAGGTGGGGGGGAAGAGTGTGGGCGCGCGCCTGTGTGTGTGTTTGTGCCAAGAGAGAGAGAGAGAGTGTGTAGTGAGAGAGAGAAGAGAGAGAGAGGACCCCGAATGGTGCACGAACGCATGAATGTAAATGTAAATACTCGGACCGATGTATCATAATCTGCATGATGATATTTCGCATGGTTTCAACACACACACGACGGCGAGGAACCATAACCACCATAACCAACAAAGAAGCGGAAAAACTCGACCCTTTCCATGTTATATCAATATGACGACAATATATAGATATTAAGAAGTATATATGACTATTACAAAGTGCCATTTCTCTATTTTTTTGTGAAACCTGCAGTTAGGATTTGTATTTGTTGTTTTGAACTTGTTTAGGGGGGAAAAAGGGGGGGGGGGAGAGAGCGAGAGAAAAGAGAGAGAGAAGGTGAAAACACAATTACGCATAAGGATGACTGTGGGAAAGGAGCGAAAGAAAAAAGGGAGTGACGCCGTCAGTTGCATGTTCTTTTTTCTGTTTTGTTATCATTTGATTGTCGATAAATATTGGGGTTATTTATACCGTTACTTAGGCGGTGCAGACTAAAACCCAACTGTGTCTGCAGCAGCCATCATCATCTCCTTTATGAATGTAAACAAAAAAAAAACTGTGTTATTTTATGGTGTGTGCCAATTGTTGAAACTTTCAGATATTCAAGACACGCAGATGAGCATGACCGATTGACGTCACTCAGATGCTTTTACTGCTGCAACGTTAATGTAGCTCAAAAATAACAGTTCTGTGGTCTTTTTTTGTGTGTCAATGAATATAGCCTGCTTTGGGTGAGAGTTAAAACAAAAAAAACGACAAAAAAACGAGTAGTCATTTAAAATGGGGGGTTTCTACCATCATATTTTTTCAACAACCGAGCAAAAGAAGTGTTTTCAATTGAGCTATGTAGGAAATAATTCGATCTATGTAAGCAGCTCTGCAAGTAGACTGATATAGAATAGAATGCTTTTTTTAAAATGTCAGAAAAAAGTATTCCTCCACAAAGAAGAAGAAGAAAAATAAAAGAGGGAAAAGCTTATGGCTATGATTCACTTTCATCATATTGTGAGCTTTTGTAAAGCCATCTAATCTTGTGCAAATAAGAGAACTGAAACTCTGTATTTACTACAAACTGTGCTTGAACTAGGCCGTTTTTTTTTGTTTTATTTTGGAGGGGCAGGGGATTTTTTTGCTTTCTAACAAATGGAGGGGGGAAGAACTCCATGTGTGTGGCAAGTTCGTACAGGTGTATCTTTTAGTCTGCTGGTGGGGGCGCGCGCACACAACACACACACACATAACACACCCAACACACACACACACACACACAACCACACACACACACACACACACACACACAGGCTGAGGTATTTTCATAATGCAAGATGCCTTTCTGTTTTGTTTTTCAAATTCAGCATTTTAAAAATCGACCACGCACTCTTTCTCTGGGGCTTGTGTGGTCTATGTGGGCTCATTAAAAACGACAATGCCATGACTGACTGAACACCTGTTTTTCTTTTTATAGTTTTTTTGTTTTTGCCGAGCTCAGCTGTTGGGTCTTCTGCTTAGCCTTCACCGCTTTTAACTGAATATGGATGTGTGTTTGCTGGGGGATAAAAAGCATTGAAACAGTTGGGGCATATACTTGCAGTTTTCCAAAAAAAATCCCTGTATTGTCTGAAACATGCAAGGAATGTGCAATTTGAATTTTCTGTTTTAGATTATTATAATAATGTAAAACTCCAGTGCTAAGGACATGCTTTGACTTTGCATTCATTTTTATTTTCTTTAAAGAAACCCACTTCAAAGCCAAATTATTTTGAGGAGATTTGTATTGCATTGTTGGGCAACAGTCTACCTATAAGATGCCATGGCCATGATGAGAGTGTACAGTGTCGACATGAGATGGTATTACATCCCTCCTCCCCCTACCCCCATTCTCCCACGCTATAGCAGGCCTACAGTATCTCCCCTCCAGTATACAGACTGAGAGCTGTCCATGGTGCTGAATCACTTTCACCCTTGTTTCCTTTCATTTGACCTGTCCCTTTTACCACCCGTGCGTGCGTTTTTGGTGCGTGTAGGGCCTGTGTGGTGTGTGTGTGTGTGTGCGAGAGAGCGAGAGAGAGAGAGAGAGAGAGAGAGAGAGAGAGAGAGAGAGAGAGAGCAGTTGCGTGACCATTTGCATGTATGTGTACACACACACTTTACTTTCTCTATACCTCCCATGTCCAACCTGACCTTGAGTACTAACATCTCAGCAGATTCAGCATTTTTTCCAGTCACCTTGGCCCTTCCCTGCCCTCAAATTAAGCCCCCCCCCCTTGCTTATTTATCCAATCACAGCCCATGTTGGGGGATGGGTGAGGGGGGGAAATGGGGGTAAAACTATGTGTCTCTTCTCTGCAGTATTACTGTGCCCAAACAAGACCCCCCCCCCACTGATGATTTGTCATGATTTTCAAAAAAAACGTTGTGTTTCAAAGTTACATTTCTATGCTTTGCGATATTTGACCTGCTTCTATTTTGTTAAATAAAGTGTGGTTGAGGTTGAGTAAAAAAAAAAAAAAAATCAACAAATGTTGTGTGTGTGCCTTGGGGAACTTTCATTTGGATTTGACTGAGTCTCTGCAATGAGTCATGCGGAACTTAAGTGTCCTGCAGGGTTTACACACATCTAGTGCACTGCCTTAATATGTGTTTCCTCTTCATTATACAACTGTACTGAACTGTAAACAAAACAAGGGTAACATTGATGTTACATTGTGTAGCAGTATCCTATTGTTTCTACTATATTAAATTTAGATTATTTCATCATGATTAATGGATAGAAGCTCCTTGGTTATCCCTAGGGAGGATATGACACATTTAGACTGTATATTTGTAGTAATGGCTGTATTTATACATACAAAGCCTAACACTTACAGCTGTATTAGATTGTATTATTTCCTTCTTTTGGGGTATGTGAAAACCCAAAATCCAAGATGGCTGATGTCTAGACAGGGCACAGATAAACAATTTTCAAATACATTATATTTGAATGAACAGACATTATTGATTACCACATGCAGTGCTGTGGCAGTTTTCAATCCAACTGCTGTAATTCATTCTACATGGACTTACATTAGTGGGATAAAAAAATGCAAAAAGTCACATGTCTTTTCCATGGTATTGGATATACGGAGCTCCAAAACATTAAGCCTTCCCATCTGAATCCATTAAGAGTCTGTTTTTCTGTCAGGTGGTGCTGTGCGAATCGGTGGCTAACAGTAGGACTCATTCATTAATGCAGTTTGAAACACAGTAGAGCCTGTTTTTACACGCTGGGCAACACAGCGCTTCCAACAGTGTTTTGGCCCTGCAGGCACACCGTAGAGAGCCCCCAAGAGGAGGCTGGCACTTGTTGCAATGCTTCCAGCAGAGATAACGTCATTCGAACACCTCACACACACACACACTCAGCTTTCGGCTTATGTCTCAATGGTACCCCTTGGTTTAAGCCTGCGCAATAGCGGGAACTAGTTTGTGGATGTGCCATGAATTTTGGAAACTTTTGCGTTCTTTGCTTCTGGGGTTAATTCACAACAGTGCCCACAGTTGTGGCTGGCTTATTCTACAGTTGGAGTTCACTTTACAGCTTGTGCACAAACAATGGACTAACATTATTGTCTTGTTTTTATACAGCCTTGGGCATACTGTATCCGCATCGTTTATTGCAATCTTTAATTTTTTGGTGAAAAAACACAGTATTCCCTAACTTTGACCATTGGCCATAAGATGCCAAGCAGACAGCAATTGATTAAATATGATACTGCTGGAGAAAAACACACACTGGATTTGATAGCAGTCATTCGGCTTGATTGTTCTTTTGCTGGTCATGTATCGGACTCACGCAAAGCTCCAAAATGAAACTTTAAAATTCCTTTTTTTGAATTAAAATTTAAAACCTCAGTGGGCTATTGCTTATATCCGACGTGCGTGTCATATTCAGTGTGTCTGCTCTTGTGAAGGGTTTTGTAAAAAAAAAAAAAAAAAAAATCCCCAAAAGATTTGATGCTGCTGGGGTATATTAGTAGCCTGGTGCTACCAGACCATCGTACTTCATTTAATTTGTACAGAAGGTCTGGAATCGCTCAATTGACAAACGTTAACTCACTTGAAGGCGGGTGTCTGTTGAAGTTTAAAACTATTGGATCTGCCCAGTGCCACTCTGGATCTGCCAAACCAACCATGTCATGCGCCGGCTTCTGAGCCACTCCTTCTGTTCGCTGATTGGACCGGCAGAAATCTGTCCGGAGAAAACCTAAGAATATACCGCACACCCAGACTGACTACTGAGGGGAAATGAATTTGAGCGGAAGTAGTAGGCGGGCGGTGCCAGGCTAGTATATTAACCTCTGATGTTAACTTTGATGAAAGTCTCATGTGTTGCACTGTAGGCGTTGCCAGTCAATTTTGCACTTGCAAAAGCCACTTCTTCTAACCCCTGTTGCTGGTTATAGCACCATGGGGGTTGTGGAGCGGTTATTATCTGGCATGGGATCTTTTTTGGTGTTCCTCCCAGATAGTAGTATTAGCCCCATCATCCACTGGAAAGCACTTGGCCTATACGACTCAGTGGTTGGCTTTTATTAGTTAGTTGTGAGCCCCAATCAAGAAGACCATTGCATTATTTAACGGTCGGCTTGGAGTCTCTGCCAATGACCAATGAGCTTTTTGTGTTAGCTTGATTGCTAATATTTAACATGAATGGGAACACAGGAAGGGATTAGCTTGTACTATGCGTAATAGCACAAACAAAAATAAACATGTTTCGATATAATTAAATCAACAGAGGGGAATCTGAAGAGGGTGAATGCTTGTTAGGCACCTTGTATTGGGTGTACTCCAGCAGACTCACCGCAAGTGTCCAATCAGTCTATATTGTTGTATTTTTAGCTCCGTGACAACCAAACCAGAGCTGGCGCAGAGTGGATCTTAGCCTAGAAGCAGCAAAAGTGGTGTCACATGAAGTACCTTGAAGTACCTGTCCATGCTGTGTGTGTGTGTGCTAAAAAAATAAAAATCTGCTGGTGTTGATACAAAGGGGCCCCACTATAGCTAGCACCATTGCCTGTTTACAGAGCCTAGGCTGTGTGGTAACAATGAATATTCAACACACACAACACACACACACACACACACCACACACACACACAGCTGATTGTGAGTAGATATTCACTGATTTGACAAATACATCTCTTTGAATAAGCTGCCATTTTGTGAGAGTGCAAACGTGAACGGATAAAAAAATCAAAGCAATATTGAACATACTTAAAACCGTACTCATATTCCCATGTATGTCAGGGGAGACTTTACAGTAGTATAGAGGAATCTTTTCAGAGTAATTAAAAGGATCTCAACTCATAATTTGAGCCAGATCTGGTGTCAAACCAAACCCACTACAGGGGCCTACATCAAATAAAGCCGCTAGCCTTTTGGTAGCCTTTAATCAAGATGAGTGAATGGCCCTGGCGAGTGATTTCCTCCTCCCATGGCTCTCAGTAATCCTTTTCTCCCCGGGAACCCCCTGCATATCGATTCTCTCATTGATTTCATTTTAGCGACCACACGTTTTGCCCCATCCCTCACAGGGCTTCTCTATACCTGATCTGATTACACTTGCTCAAGCCACAACCGCAATACAAAATGGAGTGTGTTTGCAGTCGCGACTTAAAGGGGCGGTTTATGTGTGTGGTTTATACAAAGGGGTTAAAGAGGGCTGCGTTTGTTTGAAGGTTTATATTAGCCTCACCTTTCAAGAGGGGGCAGGTTGTATGTTAACCACACACGTGCGATGTACTGTGAAAGCAAAGGCTATGAGGAATGTACATTGTCTCCGGGTTAGAAAACCTTGGGAAACACCATAGATAGTATCTAGGCGGTTATATTGATCCCGAGCATCAACTTGTATAAGGAGAAAATGCCAACAAAGAAGTCTGGCCTTCCCATATCTTTCAATCCATACCTATGACAATAGGTTTTTTGTGATTATTTGCGCTCTCAAGCAATAGCAATAGGAATTGCAAAAAGAAGAAAGAA
Organism: Ammodytes dubius; assembly: GCA_026122265.1. Taxonomy (NCBI): domain Eukaryota; kingdom Metazoa; phylum Chordata; class Actinopteri; order Uranoscopiformes; family Ammodytidae; genus Ammodytes; species Ammodytes dubius. The sequence continues at coordinate 3,869,793 of CM047528.1, read as the reverse complement.
GACTTTATATGGCTTTATATCCCTTTATTAAAGCCACCATTTATCATTGGGAGAACACAAGCTAATTTAATACGGTATTTTAACAGTGAAAACCGAATGTAACCCCTTGCAATTTGAGGAAGTTGGCTTGCTGTATCCAGTGAAGGAAATAATGATAACACCTGCAAAGTCAGGCAATCATTTTTCTCCACTCAAATCAACAATTTATTTTGTTCAGACCTCGTTAAAAGCACAATTTGATCCACTGGAAAAGTATTGAAGTGACAGGCTTTCCCTGTGCCACAAAACTGGGTTTGCACATTTGAAGGAAGGATTATTATATGGAAACATGTATTCCCTTTTGTTAGCCAAAAAGTAATTTGCCAAAAATATTGTACATAATAGCTACTGTAGTGACTGTAGTACTTATGCTTGTGGCCGATCGCAGTTTTATTTATCAGCATTTAAAGTAAAAAAAAAATTAAAACATCTGACCAAATTAAGCTTGCTTCAACAAAAGCTGGAGGCAATTCGGTTATCCAACAACCTTAATCTGACATTCATTACAAGGGAGAAGGCTCCTCAGTTAACTTGTGTTTTTTAATTGTGGAATGTGGTAAAACCCTATTTTCAGCGTTCAACGGGTTTACTTTACATCTGACTGCGTAGCGATTGTGAAATCAAATAATCAGTTCCATTAAATAAAACATGAAAGGAAGTCTTCTTTTATTCATTGCTCGGCGTAATTAGATAAGTTTGCCAGTTTCAAGTTGGATTCGTCTCGTTATCACTATATATATCGGGCCCTAACAATCAAGAGTGCAGTTTTGTAGCTAAATAATGAGCGAACACATCTAATTGGTCGTTTACTTCACTCCCCAAATGATCTCATTTAAAGACATTGTTAGCGCATTAGGTTCCCAGCATGCTGTATTTGCATTAAGGTCGGAATACACCGGGGATAAATCTTTGCACTAATATGGAGGAAAAGTTGCACGTCGAGAGTTAAACAGATGCAAAGCCCTGACAAATTGTATGCACTGCACGCAGGGCCGCAGACTTACTTGTTAGAACATAGTCTCATTATTTACATTTTTACATAAATGGTGAATTTGGTCATGTGGCTTCAACAATGCCGAAAAAGCTAAATGAACATATTTCAGAAATGGCCGCACATTTTTTTCTCCAAATGGTAATCTTCGGTCTTTGCCTTCACGTGAGGGGCACTTAAGTGTGAGAAAAAAAAATCAAAAGTCTCATGAATTGCAAAATAGCGCAATTGCTCTTAAACAGATCCATTTGGTGGCCAAGCGGTGTCATTCCAAGGACAATGTGCCCTTTATTTCAATGAGGTTTCCATTGAACAGGCTTTTGGAATAACTTTCAGGTATGCAAATGATCCTAAAGAGACACCTAAGTGCATCATTTATTTTAAACTATTACAATTTAAATTGACTCACAATTGGTTTTGAATGCTCAATGGCGTCACTTGCTAACTTTGCATTCCCCTTTATTCAAATATGAACCCAATGGCCTAGTGAGAACGCAACACATGAAAGAAAAGTGTGTGTCGCCACATGCCGGGCTGTGCAGACGGAGCTTTACTACCATTAAGCGGGGAACACACACCGCGGGCTTTGATTTGTAAATGCTGAATGTCAACACTGTGTGACATATGTTGACCTGTGTCCATATGTGCACGGGGATGAGCACATATGGACTTATATCGGTCTGGGTCTATAGTTGACTCCCACACACAGACGTTCACGTACACCTTAACAGCTGCTGCAAAGTCAATATTCGTTGGAAAGAAAATTACAATTCAGCCATAGACGAGTTATGTAGAATGCTGTGTATGAACCCTGAGAGAACATTACTAATGCAAGCAGGAGTCCTTGGCATTTACACTTTGCTTTACTTATTCTTCTATTCAAGGTAGCATTTCTTTATTCTCCTGGATGCATAATAAAATAACCCGAATGGTACAAAGTCACAGTAAAGGCAGCCTCGCACAGCCAAACCAAACTACAGCTAGTAGAAGTAGTATGGTCGGGAACCACGCTATATTGTTCCGAGTATAGAGGGAAAAACTGGGCTGGCCTGTTTTTAATTCTTCAAACCAATCACAATCGTCTGCGCTAAGCCCAGGAAGCCGCACTGTGTCCTTTTAAAATAGAGCAATTTGGTGCCGACTTGGAGCAACATTATGAGCTGGATAGCATCAAACCGTATCAAACACACGCACAAACTTTCTATTGTCTCCGTTTCTGAGCGAAGCATAAACGGTATGCTACAGCGGGGAAGGGAAGGGGAAGGGAAGGGGAAGGGGAGGAGTTTCACACCAGTATCTGTCATGTGCGTTATACCAGTTGTCTATATCCGGTTGCCAGATTACAGTAACTGTGATCCTTTTGATGACTTTTTTTTCCTACTATATTGGTTTGCCCTTTCGGCCTTATTTCCCACGGGGGGAAGTGTGTAAGTAAGTAAGTATTGGTTTGCCCTTAGACGGGATTGTTTAGATGTGTTGCCTCCTTTGTCAATGTTTGATGACTGGCATGTCCATAGGCTCTTGAATAAAGGGTTGGGGGGGGGTTGATTTCCCTAGCACCCACTCTATATAGCCTGACGATTTTGAGGCAGCTTGCAAAAACACATCATCTGACCCAACACCACCACAACAACCATGAGCAGTCTAAGAAAAAAGAGAGAAAAAACCATCACTAGGCATTTCCTCCGATTTCAGGCACACCAGACAAATGGTCTGCATTCATCTCTGATCCTCTTTGTTACAAATATTGAAAGCTGTTTTTTTTTTGCATTGTTGTTCGCTTGTGTTTATGCAAAAAAAAATAGTGGAAATGTGCAACACAACACTTTTTTGCTGCCACTGCTTTCTAAGAACAGCTTCTACCTTTCCCCGCGTCTCATTGCCCTGAAGGACTGTCTCTCAAAACAAGAGCATATTCTTCCCCTCTCTCACTGTCGCTCTCTTGTATTCAGTTTGAGAAAGAATGCTGAGTTGGTAGTTAGCACCTCAGGCTAAGTAGCGGCAGAACTGTTTTTTCATGCATAGGAGATATGGGAATACTGTACATGTTTATTGCTGCAAAGGCACATGGGATATTGTTTGAAAAAAAAATGCCTGTCCTGAAATTCATCTAATGGCTATGTCTTTCATGACAACTACTTTTTTGACCCTTTTAGCGGTTTTAAAAACAAGTGACTTAGTGTATTCCAAACCACAATCAACATACATGGTTTTAACATTACCCTTGACCTGACGCCCCATTGCGCAGGCACACACGCGCCCACGCACAAAAAAAAAGCACATATAAAAGCCTCTCTCCCATGCTCTCGTACACACACAGATGTGAAACACAAATGCATGCTGGATACATGTTGTCCTTAACCTGGGCGCACTACAAGCGCTCAGTAAAATGCCAGCTGGGTCAACAGATGCCCCGGGCCTTTTTTTCCATAGTCTGCGCTCTCTTAAAAAGAACACTGGAGCTGTCGCTTCATCGACTGACACACACACACACACACACACGCACACACACACACACGCACGCACACACACACGCATGCATAACCCACATGCCTGCACATTTGGAGCTGTGGGCGCAGCAGCAGTCTACAAGCAGATTAAGAGGTTTTAGCTGGCTCTGTGTTTCGCGAACACTGAAATTGCAGCGAACAACAAGGGAGGTGGAAGGTTGAAATTAGTGGGGTCAGGGATGCTGGGGGTTAATCCACTTGATTTTAAAATAAAAAGTAAAAAGCACTACACAGTACAGTACAATAACACACAGCATAATGTGATTGCAAAACAGTAAGATGATGTTTACAGGCACACAAAAGCATCATTGTTGTCATGAGGTCCACTATAAAAGGTTATAAATTATCCTTTCCAGACAGGTGCTAGTACAGTACATATGAAACTATACAATGGAGGTATCACAGGTTTTAAAGGCCACAGAACTCATACATAGCCACATGAAACTCAATGGGGGGGAAAAAAACTTAATCTTAAAGTAGATAGAACTGTCAAATACTGGCTGTGTCCCAGTTCCCCTTTATAAAGCGACTCCTTGTTTTGGAGTAATTCTTAAGTCGGGTAGCCCTCCAAAGAGAAAGTAAAGTGGGAAAGGAGCCCACACATGAAAGGGCTGATAGCGAGGATGTGAAGAGCCAACTTTTGATGTTAAAATGTATTTATTTTTATTTCATGTTGCAATTTGCAAGGTTGTATAGGTAGCCCTCAAAGCCAAACGTAGGTACTAAAAAAACTCACTTTGGAGCAAGTGCTGGGGACTTTTTCATTTAGCTAATGGGCACACTTTGCCATATTTATATAATAGGCCTATATAATAATACATTTTTTAAATATTGACAATTTACACTGTAAAAAACCCCTTCCCTTTCACTTATTACAACCTTAATGGATGGATCTCCCTTTGGTCATATTAGTATACTAACAAACAGTGTTATCGTTCCCCATGTTTGTCTTTTTCCATTTATACAAATAAGTTGTGACAAAATAAATCCTGGGCATGCCTGACAGACAGAAGCTTTGGTTAGCCTGCAGCGGCTAGCGGGGTGAGCTGAGCCATGCCTTTGTGATTTGTGTTTAACAAAATGCTCTAGCAACAGGAGAAGCCAGCCCCTTGGGAAATAGCTGTCGGCACTAGCTGAGTGAGACACTGGGAAAGGCCTTAGGGGAAAAGAGTGGTGGTGGTGGTGGTGGTTGCATTCATGACGGAAGACAGGGAGTTGGAAGAATAAACAGACTATGGCAAATGGGAGAGAAAGCCATGTTAAAATAGACCAAATGTAGAGTTCATTTTCCAAGCATTTCACACTGTATATCATTCTAGTCCTCCCCCCCCATATTATCTATCTGTAGTGAGAGACATACAGAAACCAAGCAATTTGATGGCTATTATAAAGCTGCTGTGTTGATCGTTTTCTTTTCTTCCATTGATAATACAAAACCTGCACCCACACCCACAGCAAAAATAATTTCCTTTATGTCCCCCTGGCATACAGTGTGATCTCTACCTGGTAAACATTAACTTTGTTACAGTAAATTGAAGCACTGTCAAAACACCCAATGTAAGTTTTAGACGGGGTTGAGAATGCGATCCGATCAGCCAGACAACACTGTTTAAAGCTGTAATCTGCTACATTTGAGTGACGTTGTTGTAGTTGTTGTTTCACGTGGTTGTAAGTGTAATTGCAGTCACTAATGGACCAGAGTTTCTTTCAAAACCAAACATGATTGAATGTATGAAGTCAGTATATTGATAGATAGGAACTTAACAGACAATACAATAGATGGTAATGTTACAGAATATGACTTCAGATGCTCTGCAAAAGCTACATGTAGGTAGCCGTAGCTAGCGATTCCTACTACAGTGCTGTGAAGTGGTAGCTTCATAGCACTGTATATTGTTGTGTTGTATTTGCGCCATCACGATAGACAAAGATAATGCCTTGTCCCCATCTCGCCTAAACGATTCCCCTGATCCATGACGTCATCAAACTCCATATATGGTCATTGTATTTATCGTGAGGCCCCATAACTGATATAGTGAAACATTTTCTAACGCCACTTCCTATGGTATGCAAAAGAGTAAAAGAGCAGGAACCCATATCAAATCAGATTGCTGTCCATGCTACTATTGCTTTTGTGGAAAGCACGCTCCACTATAAACTCACATACCCAATATTAAGACAATATGGATACATGATTGTAGTCTTTTGGAATCACCAATTATACATTGAATGAAAACTGCAACAGTTTACTAGGAAGAAGTCTGGTCAGGAGAACATCTTCTGTCCCAAAAAAGAGAGAGCACAGAGAGAGAGAGAGACACACAACACGAAGAGAGAGAGAGAGAGAGAGAGATAGAGACACACAGAGAGAGAGAGAGATAGAGAGGTAGAGAAAGAGAGAGCAAGCTAATCTATAACCTGTCACTGTCTCTCCCTTGATGGGTGGCTGGTTGATGGATGACTGCATCCTCTCTAACAATACCAAAGTACTCCCTGTGTGGGAGGCCTTCCACACAGGGGTTAAGGTAAGATTTCTTGTCCATTGTAGGGCTACATGGTTGTTTTTTTTGTGTGTGTGTGTGTGTGTGTGTGTGTGGTGTGGTTGGTGTGTTTTGTGGGGGGGGGGGGGGGGCAATTACAATCTCCATTTTTTCCCACTTACACTGACAGCTCACATTGTGCCCTACATGTACGATATGACACTCAATGTGCGTGGGTCAAACCTCTCTTATTCAAACTGAATGGGTGAAACAAACTCAAGGTAACATTTCTTTTGTACCTTCCAAACTATTTTTCTCAACTCACAAATAATCAGCCACGTATGTGTGATCTCCACATTATCCCGAAGCAATCTCAAATCAGAAAATTACCCAGCGAAATCCCTGCTGCCTCCTACTCTTTTATTCTCTTGTTCAAGTCTTTTGGGGGGCCTCCGCTTAGGTCTCTATGGGGCCTTCTTCTCGTTCTCCTGTCTTCATTCCTCACTCTCTCTCTCTCTCTCTCTGTTGCTTTTCCTCGTCTAAGCATTTTTCCCTTTTTCTCTTTGTCTCTCACCCACTCTCTTATCCCTCCCTACTGAATCCCCTTCTCCGGTCTATCCCAGGGGCTTAATTTATGGTTGTGGAGCTACAGAAAAAACATAGGGAAGGCAACCCACGCTTTTGCTAGCTTGTCGGCTATTATGCTGTGTGTGAATTGTGAATGTAGGCTGCCTATAAGAAAAACTTATTTTTTTCTTCCAGTCTCATTATTGCTGCTTTTGTCCCTCTTGTCAGGCCATTTCATGTATGTATAGTCAAAGCATCTAATAGAACAAATGCCAATAATGATTCACATTTCTATTTGAAATGGAATAACATAGAAGATGATAATATATAACCAGGCTAATCTATGTGGAAAAAAACATAGATACATCTCATATTGGAACTAACCTAAAGTGTTCTTAATAACTTGGAATTATTTGACAACTCTGATGTGTACTGTATATGGTTGTATCTGGGCAAATCTGGCTTTTAATTTAAACTTTTCAAAAATACTTTTGGAAGAAGTGGAAGCTTTGATTTTGCGGATGTCTCCTCTGCCCTCATTTTCTTTGTCTACCGGTTGGCGAAAACAACAACACACAAGCCAAGGGCACCCGCAAGATGGAAATTAATTGAAACTAGTGCAGGTAGCAGCAAATTGGAGCCGAGGTACTGAAATGATCAAGGGAGGACTCACTCCTACGTATATCGAGTGGCTTTGATTTCTTCCAGTCACTCAAAAAACATCCATCCCACTTAATAATAATAATAATAATAATAATAATAATAATAATAATGGATTGGATTTATATAGCGCTTTTCAAAGCATTCAAAGCGCTTTACAGGGTTCCAGGTTCCATTCGTTCACACACTGTCATACCGGTGGTGGTAAACTACGAGAGTAGCCACAGCTGCCCTGGGGCAGACTGACGGAAGCGAGGCTGCCATTCCGCGCCATCGGCCCCTCCGACCACCACCTCAAACACATAGCAATCATACACATTCACACAGATGGATTACATAAAATAATTATTTATTTCTTCTGAAACCTCATTTCCCACAAAGCCTTGTACTCAGAGATTAAAGGTGAAGTCAGGGATTCCGGAGAACGCTTGTTGTAAAATCCCTTAAAGTCAAAATCAGTGAATATCTCCTCATGATCCGCTTCATGTTGTACTGTGTGTGTGCACTGATCAAAAAATGTGGTGTTAATACACAGCCTATAGGTTATATCAACTGGTGTTTAAACACAGGGTATGTAAACAAAAGGGACCACCGTCCCTGCAACATGCCCGTTTACAGAGCCTAGGCTGTGTGTTAATTAACACGTTTTTTTATTTAACGACATGTAGAAAATCATGGGGAGATATTCAAGTAACTTAAATAAAAACATTTTTGGACAACTATTTCTGGGGAGTCCACCTTTAAGACAATCTAGACAAGACAAGGTGTTCTTGAAAGCTGTTGCAGGAAGGATGGCAGTTTGCAAAAAAAAAATGAATGATGGGTGAGGAACAAAATGTGAATTGAGTAGTGTGAAGAGTGTCAGGTTAATATTCTGCTGCTCTGTTCGGCGTCGATAATTCATTCTTCCAGAAAAGGAGACATGAAAAGGCCTCTCTCTCTCTTCCCTCGCTCTCTCTCTCCGCCAAAGCCCGCTCACGCATCCTCTCGATTACCATCGCTCATCTTCTCCTCTTTTGTTTCTCTCACCCTCTCCTGGCCCAATTCAATCCCTTTTCATTTTCCCCTCTCGGTTCCCCCTCTTTACAGCTGCTTTCATTTAAGCCCCGTATCTCCCTCTTAGCACCCTCCTCCATACCTCTATTCTTCCACACCCATCTCAAGTCTTTTTTTTTTCAACGATTTCGTGACACGCTCCAGTCTCACTTCCTCCATGCATTTTCTTTTGAACCTCAAGTTCCCCTTTCCAGACATGTTCCTCCTCTATTGGCATATTTAGTCTCTCTCTCTCTCTCTCTCTCTCTCTCTCTCTCTCTCTCTCTCTCTCTCTCTTCTCTCTCTGTCTCTCTCTCTCTCTCTGACTCCTCAAAAAATGCGCTCTCTCCATCCTATAAGCCAAGCCCCTCAACGGACCAATTAACTTCTCCAGCTTGATGTCTTTTCCAACTCTTATACTCTTGGGGCGACTGGACAGTTGGAGTGGTTCAAGGACACGCACGCACGCACACACACACACACACACACCTATTCAAAGAGGTTGTATTCTTATGATAAAGATAATCCATATACTGTAACATATACAGGGAAGGCAGTATAGAATGTGCACATAAACACAGAGTCAAACGTTCTGGTCTTTTAACACTGTGTCACACACACACACACACACACACACACACACACACACACACACACACACACACACACACACACACACACACACACACACACACCACACACACACACACACACACACACACACACACACACACACACACACACACACACACAACACACACACACACACACACACACACACACACACTTGTCCTGTCTTGTTTTGGTGGTTTCCTTTTTTTGGTATGTCTCTCTTGTTCCTCCCCATGTCCCGTCAAGTTTGTCTACTATATATACCCCTTGTCATTCCTTTGTTCCTTGTCTGTGCATTATGGTTTTTCGTGTCGTTGGTGGTGAGTCCTTGTCCTGTGTGTTCCCTCTGTTCCGTGCATTACTTTTGTTACCTGTACTCCTGGACTTTATTGCCTTTTCGTCTGCTGGCCTTTTTTGTTGCCTAAATAAATATTATTTTGCTACTGCGTCTTGCATTTGGGTCCTGCTTGCCTGCCACACCGTAACACTCGGAAAATTTTGGAGTTAAAAAAAAAAAGTGTGTTTAGTGGAATCTCCATCTCCACCCAAAGGAACCCCAATCTTTATCTATACACACTGTCGGGGCAAAGGGACCCTCATTAGCAAGATATATCGTGTGTGGACTTTAGTCTTCCCGATGTTACTGTATCAATTTCAAAACTAAAGTAAAGAAGCTGCGAGTGCTTTTGTATTAAGTGTACTCTGCAGTGGACACATGAAAAGGGGCTGGAGATGAGAAGAGGGGCCCTTGACGCAGGAGACATTTGGGAAAAAGAAAGGAAAAGAGTCGAAAAATAGAAGAATAAAACTCGGGGCGATTTATACTCAACACACCAGGGTACTGTCACATTTGCGTGCATTCCATTTTCTCTTGCAGTCCATGCAGCTCTGACAATGAGAAACATTTGCGTGTCGGCCCTGCATTCAAATGTCAGGGCTCCACACATGACATTCAAAGTTGAGAAAAATCACAAATGAATGTTTATTAATGTAATCGTCTTAGCATGCAATACACATGGTTTTTATAGTAAGTAAGTAATCAAACCCTGCCTTTTTATCACACAAAAGGCACTCTTAAAACGTAACCGCATTTGTCTTTTTTTCAGAACACGCTTGATTGACAGTTCAAAGCCAAGGAGTTCTTGCAGTTTTCCGAGCATTCTATATACGCAGTCAGACAACTACCCGCTAAACCCAGGTGACAGAATGCCTACCAAAGCCAACACCATGTCAAAATCAGCTAATGTTAGCGCACAGTCATACTGATTAAAAATGTGCTCAAGAGGGTCACGTGATGGCAAGCTAGAGAGCAGACGCAGAAAGGACTGCTCCGTAATTATAGATTAAATAACTGATTTGTACGTACTGAAAGTTTGAAATAATAGCATAAACTGCATTTTAAGAGCAACGGGAACGGAACCTTATCCTCCTTACATGTCACCTAGGAGGAAATCACCAAAGAAACGGCATTGTGTTTCCACGCCTGTAGCTGCTAGCCAAAAACCTGCAATACCGGACATGGCTAACCAACAAGAAAGGGCTGAACGGGAATACAGCTCCGCCGAACTGATGGCAGCTATCAACGAAGGAAACAAAATGATAACCAGCAAGATTGAAGATCTAAATTCCACTCTGAAAACTTTGCAACAGAAAACAGCACTCATCGAAAAGAAACAAGACGACTTAGAAGGCGGCCTGAACAAAATTGATAACGACGTGGATAACTTGTCAAGGCGCCTTTCTCAGGCCGAGCAGACGGTGAGCGATCTCAAATTAAAAGTGGACGACATGGAAAATCGCTCCCGCCGATGCAATCTCCGTCTGACGGGGTTACCAGAGGGATTGGAAGGAAACAGCCCCACCAAATTTGTGGGGAATCTTCTGCTTAATACTCTGGGGCCCGACAACTTTCCCAATGGGATTGAGCTCCAGCGCGCCCATCGCACTCTCGCAGCAAGACCAAAGCCAGGTCAACCGCCCCGAGCCATAATAATGCAATTCCTTCGCTACCAGGATAAGGAACGGGCTTTGACTCGGGCTCGTCAGCTGGGCATCCTGCGACATGATAACAACATCATCCGGCTCTATCCCGACTACTCATTTGATCTTCAACAGAAGAGACGGAGGTTTGATGACACAAAAAAAATTCTACGGGAGAAGAAAGTGGACTACCGGCTGGTATATCCTGCTCGCCTACTGCTGAAACATGCCGGTAAAGAAATGAGCTACTCAGACCCAGAAGAAGCCCATACCTTCGCCGAAAACCTGCCCGTGACAAATTGAAGAAAGACGTCGGGGGACTTGTTATAAGATGACTGTTTGGAGACCATCATTTTGTGCCCGACACCGGAATCTCGTTTGGGATGTGGACTTATTCAGCAGCCGGGGCAACGTTTAGCGCTGCATGCGGACACACCCACCTGTTTTTGCCCTTGTGTATGGAGACCGAAAGTTTATTATTTGGACTCGTTTCGATAATGGATGAAGCTATGATGACCAGACATTATGATTCTCCTTTCCCTTCGCGTGAAGGAGAACACCTTGTACATGCTTCTCTATTATTATTGTTAGCCTACTTTATTCATTATAGCCTACGGTTTCCCTCCTCCCTTTTTCTCCATCTGATACCAGCAGCATGTGGTGGGTAAGTTACATGTGTGTTGAATTTATTTAAAATGATCATGTAGGCTATAAATGACAATACATAGGCCCATGCACGAATACTTTCATTTAAAAATAGCCTATTTGAACCCGATTTCTTTTATGTTTCTTTAAACTTGCTGAATGCAGCCTACGTCCAAACTATTGGCATTGTTTTTTTTTTTTTGTATTTATTTGTTTTTTTTTTTGGAAGAAGGGCTTTCGGTGTCGCGGTTTTTCCTAATTACAATATGTTCCTGTGTGCCCTGTACTTCTGTTCCTTATTCAGTACTCACAAAACAGGGGTTACTGTCACGTTACTACCTATCGATGCGCTCAATTTGTACCGCAAAGTGCAAGCTCGCGCACGTTGTGTTCTATAGGGGTTTTTCCTGCTCCCACGGTTCGGGAAAGGGGGCTGGGAGGGGAGGGCGGGTGGGAAGAGGGCTGTTTTTCTTATCTTTTAGTCTTTTTTTTGTGTTTGTTAAGATTTTCTTTATTGAGATTTTGTTTTGGTGCAGTGCAATCGAACCCAAACTCAAGGCTGGTGACACTATATGCCAGTCCAGGTTGTCTTTACTCCTCTATTCCTGTGGAGGAGATTGTGACTTGACTTAATACCGCACTGTCTATGAATACCTGTCGCTTCATATCATGGAACATAAATGGCATGCATAGCCCAGTGAAGAGGAAACAAATACTAACTTACTTAAAGAGAAACAAGACAGATCTGTGTTTTTTGCAAGAAACTCATTTGGATAATAAGGAACATGAGAAGTTGGGTAAGATTTGGGGAGGCCAGATTTTTTTTAGCTCCTTCAGCACTAGCTCTAGGGGCGTCTGCATTTTAATTAATAAACACTTTCCCTTTATATCAGAAAAAGTAGAACGTGACCCAGGTGGAAGATTCATATTAGTTAAGGGTAAAGTTCATTCGGATGCCATCACACTTGTTAATATTTACGCCCCAAATTACGACGATGTTAATTTTTTCCAGTCTTTATTTTTAAAACTCAGTGATGTGGAAGGGGAGATAATTATTGGGGGGGACTTTAACTTGACCCTTGACCCCAAGTTGGACCGCTCTTCTGATAAAAGCCCAGCAAAATGTAGATCAAGAAAAATTATCAATTCTTCGATTAAGGAACTGGGACTATGTGAAATTTGGAGATTTGCACACCCCAAAAATAAGGAATACTCTTTTTTTTCCCCTGTACATAACTCTTTTACCAGAATAGATTATTTTATTATATCCATGACAATGGTCCACAGAATAAGTAGCTGTGAATATCTCCCCCGTGTTATGTCTGACCATGCCCCTATTTCTTTGACAATTGTTCCAAGAGATAATTCTCAGAAATTTTATAGATGGAGAATTAATCCTGTTCTGCTATACAACCCAGAATTTGATAAATTCATTACTTCCCAAATCAAACTATTTTTAGAGATAAACTCTGGGACCGCCCCTTCTCCTTCTATCCTCTGGGAGTCGCTTAAAGCCTATCTGAGAGGGCAGATAATTTCTTTCTCTAGTCACATTAAAAAAGAATCGTGGAAAAAACTGGACACTCTAGAGGCTGAAATAAAAAGATTGGAAAAGGAACACTTTAAAACAAGATCAGAAGGTTTACACAAGACTCTATTGAGAAAACGCAACCAATACAATATATCCAACACTTATAAAACTGAGAGAGCATTACTCAGGACTAGACAGAGATATTATGAACTGGGGGATAAGGGCAACAAACTACTAGCTTGGCAACTGAAAAAGCAAATGTCAGCATCAATGATTCATAAAGTTAAAAAAACTGACAATACTACTACGTGTAACCCAAAAGAGATTAACGATTGTTTCCAAGAGTTTTACAAGAGCTTATACTCATCAGAATTTGAGAATACTGCTGATAAATGTGAGACATTCCTATCCTCATTGAAACTACCGAAGTTATCCGAAACAGATAGGGCTAGGTTAGAACAACCACTATCCAGGACTGAAATTTTCAAAGCACTTATGTCTCTTCAGTCTGGAAAAGCCCCAGGGCTAGATGGTTTTACTCCAGAGTTTTATAAAAAATACCATAATCTTCTATTGAACCCCCTAATAGACATGTACCAACATTCAATTGATACTAAAATGTTACCCCCAACAATCCAGGAGGCCCTTATCACATTAATTTGCAAGCCAGAAAAGGACCCGGAACTCACAGGCTCCTACCGCCCTATTTCCTTGCTCTCGGTTGAGAGCAAAGTCTATGCCAAGGCAATAGCGACAAGGCTGGAGGAGCATCTTCCCTTTCTTGTACATAAAGATCAGACAGGCTTTATTAAAAATAGAGTATCCATGAACAACCTTCGGCGCCTCTTCTACATAATTTCACAGACAGGAAGTTTAAGTGGTTCACCCGTAATTGCCTCGCTAGATGCCGAAAAGGCATTTGACCGTGTAGAGTGGTGTTATATGTTTAAAGTCCTTGAACGCTTTGGTTTTGGCAGATATTTTACTGACTGCATTAGACTTCTGTATGACAAACCTAGAGCCAGAGTGAGCACTAATGGAACTGTATCAGACGCATTTGCTATTGGTCGCGGCACCAGGCAAGGTTGCCCTTTATCCCCCTTAATATTTGCTCTTATCCTGGAACCACTCGCCCAAAAAATAAGAGAAGACAATGCCATAAAGGGAATTTCAATTGGAAATAATATACACAAAATATCATTATACGCCGATGACATCGTTTTATTTTTAACCCACCCAGATACCTCACTTAAGGCCTTATTAAACCTAATTGACAACTTCAGTAGTTTCTCAGGCTACAAAATTAACTGGGGTAAGAGCGAGATCCTCTCATTAACTAAACCAGGTCTCCCAACGTCAATTAATCATCCTCCCTTCCAGGTTAAACCCAAGATCAAATATCTTGGAATTGTGACGGACAGTAACATTAATAACTTATACAAACTCAATTATTTACCCTTATTACAAAATATTGGAAAAGACCTAGTAAGATGGACAACCCTCCCTTTAAGTCTGATGGGTAGAGTAAATGTTATTAAAATGAATATACTCCCGAGACTAGTATACTTATTCCAATCAATACCAGCTGATCTTCCAGACTCTTTCTTTAATAAATACAACAATATGGTGGGAAAGTTCATATGGTGTAACAAAGTCGCGAGAATTAAAAGATCAACCCTGTGTTTACCAATAGAGAGAGGAGGATTGGGGCTCCCTGATATGCAGCTGTACTACTGGGCTGCCCAGTTCAGACCAATTTTTTACTGGTTTGGAGGAATTGAATCCCCCTCCTGGACACAGATAGAAAGCCATATCCTAGATAGAGAGGACCTATCCCATATCCCATACTGTTTTAATAATAAAAATATAAAGAAGTACACAGACAACCCCATTACAATTCATTCAATTAAAATTTGGTGCAAAGTTAATCGCTATTTAGAATGTAAACCTTCTTTGTCTCCACTTACACCTATCATGTCCAACTCATCATTAGAATTTGTGCAAAAAGACCATGGATTTAGAGTTTGGGCCCAGAAAAATATAACTAAGATTGATCACCTATATCATGGCGACACACTCATGTCATTCCAACAATTGAAAGAGACCTACCAAATTCCTACCACCCACTTCTTTAGATATCTCCAAATGCGACACTATATAAAATCACAACTGGGTGGCTCACTGGATAAACCAAAGCTCTCTAAGCTGGAATCACTATTAACCAAAGAAATCGGTCGAAAACATATTTCCCTGATTTATAATCTCTTAGTAGCACATAGCAAAGCCAACACTAATTTGGTCAGAAGAAAATGGGAAAGCGACCTTGGTTTGCAGTTTGATGACGATCAGTGGTCTCTATTGTTTAGGGATGCACACAAAGACTATGTTAGTGTAAGATACAAACTCTGTAATTTTAAAACAATCCATAGATTCTTTTATACTCCTGAAAAGCTAAGCCGTTTCAAGAGTAATACTTCTCCAAACTGCACTAGATGTAAAATTGCGATTGGGAACCTCTTACATATGACTTGGACATGCCCAAAATTAGGCTTATGGTGGGAGGCTATAGAAGATACTCTTAAGAAGGTCTTAAACATGGAATTTAGCCTTTCAGCTTCAATGGTACTACTGGGAGATCACTCCACTCTGCATTTCAATTCTGTTTATCTGGCTCATTTTTTTGGTCTAGCATTAACAGCGGCAAAAAAATGTATTTTATCTAAATGGATTGCTGAGGATCCTCCCAGCCACTCACAATGGCTGAATGAAATCAACCAATGCATGCCATTGGAGAAGATCACATATAACGTAAGAGGTAATCCACAGAGATTCCTTAAAACATGGCAAGCCTGGATTGATTTCTCAAATGTGTAGCTGGGTGTATTTGTACTGTACCACCTAATTATTTAAATTATTATCTTTATTTTTATTTATTTTCTATTGTTTTTTTTTTTTTTTTTTTTTTTTTTTTTCTTCTGTTTTTTCTGTTGCATCTTCATCTCATCTGTTAATTATTTGGAAAGTATACAAAAAGCTCTTATTTATACATGATCACTCAAAATGTTATGTGTATTCTACGGTTCTCTTGGGTCCGGTTGTTACTTACCTGGCCACCCTTTATTGCCTGTCTGTTCTAACCCGATTATAAGAGATGTTCAAATTGGATGGCACATATAATTTGTGTAATCTAGACTGTGTATTATGTCATATGGAATTAATCCTTTCCCTATACAACACGTAATTGATGCTGTAATTTAAGGAGATATGCTGTACTGCCTATGTCACATAGCAAAACCTAGCAGATGCCATGTATAATTAAGTTGATCCGTTACTATCTTAACTTTCCTCAACTTAACATGCATTTTGTTTTTTTTCCCTGTATAAAACCTGAAAAACTCAATAAATACAATTTAAAAAAAAAAAAAAAAATGTGCTCAAAAGATCTTGATTAGGGGCGAAAAGCAAAACAGCGAAAAGATGATACGAAAAGAAGGCTTTGTCAGAATTTGAAGTGGCGTTCTAAATTAAAAGGGCCATTGATGCAGAAAGGCAGGCAGTTAGAATGGCGCCATTAACATACCCGGAGAGAGGGTGAAAATGGGTGTTACGGGTTACATCGGCGCTCAACCACATAAGCTTCCAATACATTAAACAAGGACTTCCATTTGAGCGTGCATCATGGACATTGAAAGAACAATTTATGAAGGAATACATGAGCTATTTTAATCAACTGTCCCACAATTTTTACAAGACAGAAACCACTGAAGACAAAGAATTCTGGGGATTGTAGTTTTTAACAATTGTTACTCAATCAGGAGAAAATAGTGGAAGTCTGGGTATTTTTTTTGGCAGTAGGGTGTTGTTGTTTTGATTGAGTCAAATAAACTACAAATTGAACATAAAAAAGGCACATGTTGGCCAGTACAACAATGTGGCTCACTTTTGTGTTTTTGTAATGCAGATGGAGCTCCAATGGCACAGAGGAATAAGATATATCAGACTTTGGACACACACACACACACACACACACACACACACACACACACACACACACACACACACACACACACACACACACACACACACACACACACACACACACACACACACACACACACACACACACACACACACACACACACACACACACACACACACACACACACACACACACACACACACACACACAGACAGACAGAGACACACAACACTTGTTAGTAAGAGCAGTGTATTCTATGCATTGGTCTTTTGCAGGGTATGTGTTGGCAAAGAAAAACCATAGACTTCTGCCAGCCTTTCAGGATAGTAACTTTATAACCTTTAAGCCATTCATTTCAAATGCGGCGTTCTCGTGTTAAGCCGAAAACAAAAAAACTGAACTTAAACATATCACAATCCTAATACCTTCTGACTTGGCTATTGCCAGAAATTATCGTGAAACGGCGCAAAAAAACAATAAAAACATCAGTGATTCTGTGTGTCCAATTGATAATCTGAGTCTTGTCTTTCCAAGCCAGAGTTGCTTTCGCTTACTCGAAAACAACGCCAGAAACACACTGTAAACAATGTCGCCTCGGTGTGTGCATTAGACAAACGACTTGCAACAATAACAAACAGTGGCGAAAACAAATGTCACCCAGAAAGCTGGCAAAAAGTCACCAAAAGCTTATCTCTTCCGAATGCCTTAAGTCACGGATAAGCCAAGTCTATATTTAGTCAGAGAGGTTTTAATTCCGGTTTTCTCACAGTTATGTCACACTGTTGATTTTCCATTTCCGTGCAAAAAGAGCTCCCACGGTTATAATTAGTTTGTTTATTTATATGAGCATATATTTTTTCTAGTTTGCTTTGTCATGGTTGAAAAAATAAAAATAAAAAAACAAGGCAGATCGGAAGGGTGAAGGAGATGGAATGACTGAGGGATCAAAGATGGTTATACAGAGAGGCACATGATATGGGCAAAATACAAAACACACACACACACACACACACACACACACACACACACACACACAACACACAGGCCATCAGCCTAATTACTAGCGACAGGGAGGGAAGCAGCTAGAGCCAGGCCACTTCCACTGTGGTGCACTGCTGGCAATATGCCCTATTTATGCTTTGAACAAACAAACACACTGGCACATGTGTGGTTGTGTGTGTGTTTATATACACACACACACAGCGCAACCACACACACTCTCACAAATTAGCACATATTCTGACACACATGCATGCACAGATAAACACACAAAAGACCACACTTGCACACACACAGGGAAGGGAAAATGAAATGACATGGTTGCTGCTAGTGTTGGATAGAGTCCATGTGTGTGGTAATAGATAAAAAACCGACACATTTGCTCTCTTGCTCTTTTCCATTAGCACATGAGGACACACACGCACCGCGCACCACACACGCACACACACACACACACACAACACACACACACACACACACAAAACACAGTAACAGCGCCAACTCCTGGGGCACATGCCTTCTGAATCATTTAATTGGATGTGTGTTTTGACAGGCTAATCTCAAGCAGAGGACACTGCTGTCTGCCCAAGAAAACTTCTTCTGCATACTTTAGTATGACGGATATGCATCTTTAATAGTGGCAGTTTTATAATTGTCTGCCATATCTGTTGATGTTTGTATGTCTTTTTCTTCTCAGAGACAAACACACACACACACACACACACACACAACAAACACACAAAAGACACACACACACAAAGCACTCCCTAAACATATGGAAATCTACTATATTAGTTGCATAGTAACATCTCTGGTGGCCATTGGGTTGATATAGTTATAGTCCCTGTCTATAACGATATAGTCCCTGTCCAAGCCATTAGTGTTGAAACCAATTATTCTGTCCACACGTCTCTGGATTTGTATGTGTGCGTTTATTTATATACACAATATTATGTATTTCATTTTCCATATTCTACATTTATGTATGCCTATTATGGTAACACAACTATTCAAAGAGGTTGTATTCTTATGATAAAGATAATCCATATACTGTAACATATACAGGGAAGGCAGTATAGAATGTGCACATAAACACAGAGTCAAACGTTCTGGTCTTTTAACACTGTGTCACACACACACACACACACACACACACACACACACACACACACACACACACACACACACACACACACACACACACACACACACACACACACACACACACACACACACACACACACACACACACACACACACACACACACACACACACACACACACACACACTTTATTTCTTCGCCGTGGCTTCACACAGTTCATCGCGTTCATGTGGAAAGTGCCGGGCAATAAGGGTTTTTTTTTTACCTCGGGGGCTGGCACATTCAATTTGATTCTGACCAAATGACGTCCTTTCCCACTCAATTCAGCTGGTGATAAAAAGAAAAAAAACTTGTATAGACACATGCCTGCCCTGTGTCATGCCCGCAGAGGCTGTACCAACCATCAAAGCTGAAGTCTGTTAGCCAGTGTGCGCAAAATCGGACACTTTATGCATGGGCAATTATGTAGCCGTCTGTGAGATCATTGGTTTTAATTTGGACTTTTTTTCCCCCTTGGATTTCTGGGACGTTTGGTGTGGATATCAAACAGCAAAACACAGCACACATCAAACTGGCTTTAAAATGTGCTCCAATTTTCATTTCCCTTCAGTCTGGGTGTGCGGTATATTAGTCGGTTTTCTCCAGCCAGATTTCTGCCGGTCCAATCAGCGAACAGAAGGAGTGGGTCAGAAGCCAGCGCATGACATACGTCACGACAAACGTTATGCGATTGTTGGCAGATCCAGAGTGCACTGGGCAATCAATAACTTCAATATTTAAAAGTTCCTAGTAGCACCTTTAATTAATCAAGTTATCTTGTAAGGCTCAAAAGTGGGGTGCAATTGCTAAAAAAAAAAAGACATGTGATATCTGCTCTCACAGTCATAGGTTTCACTATGGAAATGATAATGCAGTGAGCACCTCTGACAAAATAAAGAAATATCAAAAGAGAGAGAGAGAGAGACAGATGGAGAGAGAGAGCACGAGAGAAAGAGAGAGGAGAGAGAGATAGAGGCAGAGAGAGAGGAGTGGAGATCTACTCTGTACAACTACTGAATAAAAAGCTGGGAGATTTGCACAAGGATTTCGTCGCATTAATTCAAAAGCTTTGCTCATGTTTACCAAAGAATGCGCTGAATTTTTTTTCCCTTGCAAAGCCCTTTTGTCATGCTGTCACGCAAATCACAGCCTCGGATGTAACACAGTCATTAATGAAAGTCAATATTGAAAAAAGATCATTATGTAAATTGATGTGTGCATTGGGGGGAGTGATGATGCCATACAAATGATCTTAGCATCATTTGGCCAATCCTCTCCAAATACATAATCTGCCGCAGCGGGTGTCAATCATTTTTTTTTTGGCAAACTGTCAAATTTTCCCTCGAAAAATTGAAATGTAATAGAGGTGTCAATCAATTCTTATGCCACAGGTGAGTATGCCCACTTTAAATGTGCACTGGACATCTAGTATCTTGTTATGATGGTCTCTTGAGGTTGATGGCTATGTAAAAAAGTTCTCAAAAGCTATAGTGCGTAATTTTGAACACCGGTAACATTCAAGCCATTTGCCAACTGAGTTGACAGAAGGTTCATTAAGCCTATCAGCTCCACAAAACTCAGTTAGGCAGCGTTTACAAACTGGTGTCGCCCCCCTCCCCCGACACTGGCGCAGGAGCTCAGAAAAAAACAAACAGGAAACGTCCAAGAAATGCTTCAATTGTTGATTCTGCTGCCAAGAAAAAACCTGGACGTACAGCAGAAGGGAAACAATCCAGGCGACGATCACTGAAAGCTTACCTAATGTTGTTGTAATTACTTAGAATTTCCTCATGGCGGAGGCGACAGAAGTTACACACTATAGCTTTAAGCTTTTTATTCAGTACAACAGTTTAAAATGTGTCTATCTGTGTCAAACCGCAATGGAACTGTGGTAAATGCAAAAATAAATTTAATCTCAAATCCCCATAATCCTCCCTGGCACTAATTCAGGAAATCAGGAGGCTAAATGTCCCACCCTGGGGAAAAATAAAATAAAAATCCTTTGCCAGGATAATTTAAAATCTTGCAGCAGGTGGTGAAAAACAGCTGCTTCTATCAGAACTGAAATTGAGTCACTTAGCTCCTGAATGAAGCCAAATATTTCTCCCACTTTTTTTCCTCCAGGGGCGTTGAGTGATAAAGACACAAAGACAAGAAGAAGAGAGCTTGATTTAGCTCATTTAGGACACGCGATGATTTTTAATTACCCAATGGAGAAGGGTCTTTTATTGAGCTTACATAGCTCCGCACTGTCACCTGTCCGCTCTAATTGCGTGTCTTGCACTCCGGAGTGGGAAAGACGGAAAGGGGGGAATGTAATTACGTGGGGATCAATAGTCAAGTGTTCTACGATGGCAGTATAACGCTACATATTACATGCAGATTGATTCATTGTTAAGTTTTAATTTAATGGCAACGCTTGAGGGGGGGGACATTCTCTTTAGATTTTGGTAGAGGACGTAGCTATAAAAGACAATTACTACGGGCAGGTTTTTTTTTTTACAATTGTTAGGTAATTATATGGACTGATTAAAAAAACACCAAGTAAGACCAATTTATACCTGGATTTGGGGGTCATTTTAAAGACTTACTGAGACAGTTCATTACAATCATTCGAAAGGGCTTTGTACAAGTGCAGCCGTTATTACTTCAGCTGAAGAAAAATTATTTATAGTAAAATAATACTGTAAGTAAACGAGGCATAGGGAGACTTTGGAGTCTAGAGCAATGCTGATCTGAGAGGCTGTAAGGCTTAATGTAAAATTGCATTAATTAAAATTTCTAGCCAATCATAATGCTATATGAAAAGAGTTTAGTATTTCACATGCGTTAAAGGCTAGTTTTGTACAAAGCTTAACAGTTCTTCTTAAAACTTTTTCTCAATTGTCCCTCAGAGTTAAGTTGACAGGAGAACATTTGATTGATGGACCATGGAACTTGAGAAAAGGCCACTGAGGAGATGTAATGTCGTCTACCAATCACTTTGAAGTGCAAATAATCTACAGAAATCCATTTTGTACAGCCAGACAAGCTGTCTCCCTCTATGTAACATAACTGCTGCCGAATGCTTATCTGTTGGATTTTTTACTGACACTGATGGCAGCGGTTTCATTCAAAGCAGCACGCAATCCCATGTTTCAAAATGCCACACTCGAAAACAATGAAAAAGGACAGGTCTTTTTTTCACCTCACGTTGACACTCAAAAGAGGAGGAATAAACAGCATGTGACAGAATACAGAGAGGGGGACAACAGCAGACATTTTGAAAAAAAAGAGTGAAACAATTGGACATGTCAGAAAATCGATTGAAAGTTGCCTTTGCGTGACTTCAGGTTTTTAGAGACAGTGTTGCCTGCTAAACCCCCATGCCCATATAATGAGATATATCCTGAGTTCCATTCCCATACTTTTTGTTGGGGGTATGAAGAATAAAAAAAAGAAAGAGTATGCTATTTGGAATGCAGGATAATTTATAAAAAAGGCAAACATTTTCTCGGCTGTGAATTTGTGTGTGTGGGATGGTCGCTCTGTCCACCTCAGATAAACAGAAAGAAATGTCTGTCAGAATTTTTTTTTTTTTTATTGTGTCCAGGACTCATTTTCAGCCAAGCATCCATTACTGCACACCCACTGAATCCATGCAACATTAAACATGGCAGTAACCCAGCATAGTCACCTATTTCTTTCCAGGCCCCCGAATGAGTGAGACAGCCACGGGAAACGAAACACAACCCTTTGAGGGGGAAATGTACCTCTGGGAAAAAGGTACAAGACTTGATGAATGAAGCAATATTATTTGGAGTGGACCACCGCCCCCCCCCCCAAAAAAAAAACAAAACAAAGGGGAGCTTGATTTCATTAGAATTATTTTAACAGCACTTTTAACAGCCTCTGGTGATGTATTTTTTTCTCCATTTCAAAAAGGGCATTTAAAAAATACAACGGGGAAGCATTTACCGCAAAAGAGTCGCCAGTTAACCAAGCCCAACAACGATTTATTATCGCACATAAAACATGTTTATGGAAAAGCTTCTTGCAATTGTACTCAGTCATTTGGAACTTAAGGTCATGGCATTTTGTCTGTGAGTACTTGGCCAGAACGGTGGCTATCAAGCGCAAAAGGGTTCAGCTACAGGGTCTATGCTAATACTATGGGCTTAATGCAGAGCTACTATCTGTGTATTTTACATAATATATCAGTTTCTTTGTATTTGTATTGACTAGACTAGCTTCATTTTTGTGTTGTGTTGTTTTCTTCTCATATTCCTCATACATGTACTGTATGTAGGTTTAGCTGCAAGGTCTGACTAGATCACAACGGTGGCAAATTAAAGTTATTTTGGTGAATGGTAAGTGATGTGCCTATGACAAATATACGAAAGACCTATTTAGAAATTATTTTAATGTTTTCTTTTATTAGCCAACATTTGCCATGTCCATATTGAGACCATGCATTTATATTATGTGCATCCCTAGTAAATCCCATCCATATGAAGTTTATATACATCCAATATCCATTTACTAATAAGTGTTTAAATGTAATGAATGAACAAGCCCATAATTAAAACTAGCACACACACTCCCAATGGTGCAACAAATGAAATACATAATACTCATTAAAATGTTTCAATTAGCATCATTACATTTGTTTCTAAATTAATTCAGTAAGACTGTACGGCAAATGGTTTGCAAGGGCCAGACAGAGTGTGTTTCTGACTGTACTGTTTTTTTTTTGCATATATTATTTTGTTTTTTTCTGCTTTTGTTTTCCAGTGCCCCTGTCTTGTTTTGTCGAGGCTAAATCGCTGTGATCAAGCCCCCGCTCTTGTACATAAGTGGAGAGGCCCAAAAGCACTAGCTATCGACTGCTAGCTACAAGGACAGCGCCTGCCCCCCGACCCACTCTTCATCCCATCCGTATAGCAACTTCAATGGAGGACACAATCGGGATGAGTGGGGTGTTTTTTTTGGAACCATGGCCTTATGCATTTACATTTAGCCTTTTTTTATTTCACCACCAATCAGTTTAAGAGCTCTGTGAGGATACGAAAGGCCCACCCTACAATGCTTCGAAAAGTCTGGTTTGGAAAAAATATATTTGACTCAGCTTAAAAAGGGTTGGTGTCAACCTTTTTCATACTATTTTACAGTTCTGGCCCCGGATAGTTGAACTCATAATTCTAGTTATGAGGAGTGTATACATACTGAGGTTCATGGCACAGAAGGAAGTAATCAGTTTTTTCCCCCTGCTTTTTCCTTCTTTATAGTCAGACACTGTTCCCCCCAGCCATTGCTTGTTAAGCGAGATTGTGCTTTAAGCAGTTGACGACTTGTGCAAACGAGAGAAACTAAGAAAAGAGCCGCAAAACGTGTGTGTTGCACCACTAATGTCTGTGTGATGACCACCGCCTCCTGTTTGCTTTGAAAGGCCTTCATCTAAAATACTTTACAATGTTTTGAGGTTTTCCTAGCAACAGAAAGGAAGAACATTTCATCTGGAGGTCAAATAGAGGTCCAATCAACAGAGTTTATTTTACACAGCAAAAAAAAAAAGAAAAAAAAAGGAGCTTTTCAAATGTTATGTTGCTTTGAGTGCCTTCCACAACTGCCGACAATGTAGGACACTCACTACTCTATATTACCTCTGATTTTTTGTTTTTCTCTGTGCTGTCACCGCTCTCCAAGTTTGTTTACTTTATTTGGTATTTACTGAGATTTTTTCCATTCCAAATGCTCCTTTTCAAACAGCCTTAACCCCTTTAGATCGGCGACAATATTATCAAGTCATCTCTAAGACGATTTAGAGTTACCGTCTGCATGGACAGTCTTCACACATGCCCAAATGTGCCTTTATGACTCATACATTTTTTTTAAATAAATATACATTAAAAGGAGAAGTAAGTGATATGGTCCTTTTAGCTAACTTCCTGTCAGTGACCTGAAGTTAGCTGTCCCCTCCCTCGTCCCTACGTCATCACCACATGAACACACAGCCGTCTTCATCAGATAGTGCCGCGATGGAGAGCAGCGAGTCATCTCTCACGGGCACAGACCCGCCTCTTTATAGCACTCTGTCTTCTGATTGGATAAAAACGAGCCGGTTACGAGCCTGTCAAATCACCGCAAAGCTGAAGGACAGCGAGACATGTATTATGAACTGTGCATACTGTTTAAGTGATCGCTGTATGAATATAGAGAATTTAACACATATTTTAACCAAGACATATCACTTACTTTTCCTTTAAATAAACGTTGGCAGATGTTAGTGCAGGGGCAAGGATTCTATAAAGAACGTATCTATATTAGGGCCATGCGCGTACGGGTGCGCGTGTGCGTGTGTGGCGTGTGGGTGGTTAGCATGGTATAGCAGATAAAGTCCAAGCTGTCAGTCACCACTATACCTACTGTACAATTCTCTCATGCCTGTGTATCTGGGCAGGAGGCTGGAGTTGGACACAAAATAGAAGATTTTTTTAAAAGAAAAAATATTATAGATTATAATGTTACCAACAGTGTCATTTTTATCAGGTTATCCTTATAAGGTAATACAATAGGCTATATGTATTCCTATAACCAGCATTGTTGTTTCAACCACATCATTTATACAAGTCCTATATTGACTGTTTTCACTTTTGTGGAGTGATGCTCTGGTGAGTTTTCCCAGCAGCAATATAATGGTGTATTTAGAATCGATCCTAAATACAATAACAGTGCCTGTGTTAATATTGTGTTGATAGAACATGTTGCACAGTGCATCATTGTGGCTTACTGACTGATTTTTCTTTTAATAGTTGTTGGATAACAATCGAGCTCTATTGTGCAGGGGCATATTAGAACAGGCTTTTTTTTTTTTTTTTTTTTTTTTCATGGAATTTGTTGAAAAATCTATAGTATTCCCTAACGTATCCTTTGAAAGCACAGTTTCTTTTGTTGTTGTTATTGCCGGTCAATTCGGAGTCAGCAGATGGATTTTTGAGACATTCTCCAAGATTCTCACCTTCATTCTCATAAACAATGTTTTGCAGGCATGGGCTTGATAAATGAGATTTTCTTTGACTGTAAACAGTGGAGTTTGAGGATAATTGTGGTTATTGCACTTTAAAAAAAATATATATATCTCAGTGAACCAACCTGCCCCTTGCTTTCCCCACTATGATCTCCACTCCTTGCGGCAACATATGCTTTGTGTATTTGGTGAGAAGGTTATAAAAGTTAATAATCAAGTTCTTATGAAAAAAAAAATTCCCTCTCATCAGTTTGTACTATTACCCAACAGAACAATGTGTTTTTCAGGAATCATTTCTTCTCTGTGCTGAGTGCAAAAGGTGATTTATTACGAGCTTTAAGATTGGAGGGGGGGAAGCTGATTTAAATTCCTTTTACTATTAAAGTGTCCCCGACATTGAAAAATCCGAACGCATTATTTATTCATTTATCCATTACAGAAGCTTTGATTCCCCCAACCCCAATGTCAGCCATTACATGTGAACCTAGATTTCCGACGTGAACCTAGATTTCCGACGTGAACAAATAAGCGGTAAAAAAAGAATTGCATGGCTATATCTCTTTGTATCGAAATTGTTTTCCTTCACATATCAAGGCAGATTTATGAAAGGAAGATTCAACCCAAGAATTCACATTAGAACATAAAGAACCCTCCATCTCGCGCTCCCTTTGTCATTTGTCATTTGCCTTTGTCCGTACCCCCCCTTGTACTTTATTCTCCATATCACATCTATCAGCCCTTTGTTATCCCTTCCCGTGAAAGGAACTTTTATCTGCCCAGCTATTGAGTGAGTGAGTGCGCAATCAATTTTTAAAATCATACGTTATATATTCTACATATCACTTTTCTTTGTGGCTTCAAACCTGGCCTCCCTCCACCCCTTTTTCCCATTTGGAGATGGAAAAAAAAATTGTCTCTTTCAATGTATACATTTCCTTTACCTCTCATTCTTCTCTTGTCTGTCACTGGCATTCATATATCTTACATTTGTATTAAAGCACAGCACGGTCTTGGGTGTTTACCGAAAAGCCAAAATGTGCGAAAAATCAAATATGTGATACATAACAGAAAAATAAGATGTATGTGTGTATATAATACTGTATGTATCAACATTGTTAGACCAGGTGTCATTTTCATGTGTCAGCACCTGTATCTGCCTCATCTTGCTTATTAGTGGTTTCCTACATTACCCAGGAGGACACTTGTTTTTTTGCTCTCCTGTACAAAAGGATTTCTCCCTGGAGACAGTGAAATGGCCACTAGTGCAACAAAAAAACACACCGAAAATGTGGACCAAAAGCAGGAGTATGCAAATGTACATCTTGTCAGCTGACGAAGCTTTTGTGAGTGACAACACAAAGGAAAAAAATCACTAGACTCCATCTATTTTCAAACCTGGACCCCACACATACAAAAAGTTAACAGTGCACTGCAATGATACTGTTTCATTTTGCCTTCAACATTTGCTTTCAATCACCATCAATTTCTAAAGATGCAAACTCTAGTAGAGACACCTTGAATGCATCATGCTGTGGGCGAGGAATTGGCATATGTCCATCATATTGGCATATGTCCATCAGGGGCTGTGTCAAAACAAACTTTGATAGCTCACTCTATTGGAGCCGGTTTTGACAAGCTTGGCATCTATGTTGAGCCTTTGTTCAATAAATTCCAAAGATGGAATAAAGTCGAAAATAGCTTGTGTGTGTGTGCTTGTGGTTACACACTGTATTTATGTTGCAAGCATGTGTGTGTGTGTGTGTGTGTGTGTGTGTGTATCAATGATGCATGGTTCTCATTAGCATATTTATGACTATTTATGTTTGTGAGTGTTTTTTTTCTAGAGCAGCGCTGAGGCGAGCAACAGCTTGCTGCAGTGCTGTCACCGCGCCAGCATTAGTGTGCATTATTTATCCTGCTTGCTGACTGATCCAGACGAAAGGCATATCCATAGCAACCATAGCCATGCGCACACATCCAAAAAGACCACACACACACACACACACACACACACACACACACACACACACACACACACACACACACACACACACACACACACACACACACACACACTAGAGAACTTTGTTTTAGACTGGCATTGCAGTGGTAAGGGTGTAAGGGCAGGGCGTCATATTGTATCATATTGTATGGAATGTAAAGCACTGAGGCAAATGTCTATTTGTGATTTTGGGCTAAACAAATAAAACTGATTTGATTTGATTGACATTAACTTCATCTCAGCGTTAGATATGTCCCAGCGAATCTCCTGACTTTTGCTTTCTCAATGGTGTCAGTTTTTGAGCTCAATAGGTCCAAACAAACAAAGAGATAATTCTGATTTATTTTTTTTTTTGTCAAAAGGTTGGTGATGTCACAAAATTCAACTTTTCTTTCTGGCAGATCCACAAACTCAAGGTTTAGGAAGTGCATCTAACAACCTGGAACCTTTCCCGACGACAGTGAGACCACACTTCTGATTTCTATCATTAACAAAGTGACTTGTGAAGGTTGCTGGTCTATCGATCATATAGCTACTGACATTATTATTGTGTTTTCACTGCAGCTCAAGGGCTTAGAATAGTGCTGTCTGTACACACACATGGGTATTATAGCATCATGCGTCTGCTTCCCAGTGCATGCTCTGTATATTGGCTTAGCTGCTGTGAACACACCGTATAAGGCATGCATGGAATACCAGTGCTGGAACTTGCCAGTATACTTATTTGCAAAAGGTCAAGTGTGGCCATCCACCTATTGTGTCAACTCTAATCTGTCACTCATCCAGACATAATGTTGGTCACTGCTTTGCACACGCTCACATCTCTGATCACAGTCCAGATGAGTCGTGTGGTTTCACTGAAAAATTCATCGGTTTGGGTTATTCATTATTTGTCTGTTGTTGTGTTTTACCTAGGGCGCTGTAACAACCACATATGACCCGGATATGCACAGCCTGTGTGTGTGTGTGTGTGTGTGTGTGTGTGTGTGTGTGTGTGTGTGTGTGTGTGTGTGTGTGTGGTGTGCAGTGCGTGCCACAGAAGAACCTTAAAATTCTTGTCAATCCTGACTGCAATCTCAGCATATTAAACGTGCATTTTAACATGCAACTTTTTTGTGTGTGTGCAGTACTCATGGTTAACTTGCATGAAAGGTAATTGTTACCGTGCACCTTTTGCTCATTTAGAACAGTAGCACTTTGTCTTATCCACTCCAATGAAAATGATTTTTTTTTGTTTTCATTGTTGTACTGTTGTTTTCAAATTTTCACCAGTGGGACAAACAAATACAGGTTTAATTTGTCCAATTTTCTTATCCACGTAACAATGAGCTTTTTTGTAAATTAGCATTGCAGCCTCAGGGAGCCACTATAGTTTAGTCTTTGGTAAGATCAAAATGGGCTTGAGGCTAAGAGCTGAGGCTAAGTTGAATAACAAGAGAGTATATTTATGTCCCCGGCCTTATGCTTTATTGATAATACATTTATTAATGTCTGGCACTACAGTGTAAAAACAGAATTTATAAAACAAAATCCCTGGGTATGGCCCTGAATAATTCAAAAAGAGGACACTGGAAATGAAATAACATTTACCATACTGAGTGAGTAGCTTTTAGTTTTTTTGTTTGTACTCTGATTGCAATCATGTGAAAAGGGTTGAGGCGCTCTCACCCGCACTCCCACTTATTTCACACTCCTACTCAATCCGAGTTGTTTCTCTTTATTGCTAGTACAGTATCGGGGATGGCATGATGTGTAAAAACAAACAAAGAGAATCAAAAATGAATGAAAATGGAAAACAAAACAAAAATTGAATAACAAGCAATGTTTCCAACGATTTTGAGATCCACCATCACTTTCAATTTCAGTCAAATTTAGAAGTGCAGCAAGTAATCACTGAGAGTGAACATTGATGGGGACTTCTGCCAGGCAAAATGGACAGCCGTTTAACATTGGATGATGCTAACAGGGAAAAATCACAAGCCCCTTGACACTTCAAAATGCCTTTTAGCCCCGAAGCGAAGAGACGGATAAACCAGTTCACACCTTTTTTTGAAAGACTCACCATCATATTTCTATCTCATCACATCAGCCTTGTCACATCATGTTATGCTAAACACAACTTTAATTTAAAGTGTCATCCACCATGATTGAAGGCCTTAAAGATTCATTATGGTTGTGCTTTTTAATAGTATTCATGATTGCTAATTCTAGGTGATTTGCCGTATTGATTTCCCTATTGGTTCCAACGGTTGGGTCTCCCCGAGTCACTAGCGCTTCATTCACTGTCACTATATTTATTTAATAATCGGAATTTCATTTTCAAATGCTGTGCCAGTCACGGTAGGAAAAATTGATGAATGGGATAGGGAAATGGATCCGGTTGCATGGATAGTACGAAATCTATATTTGGTAATAGATACGTCCTGAATGATGAATTGCAAATGTTAGGTGCATCCACAGTCTTAAAGGTGCTGTGAGCGAAATGGTTCTTTTAGCTAACTTCCTGTCAGTGACTGCAGTTAGCAGTCCCCTCCCTCATCCCTACATCACCACATTAACGCACTGCGGTCTTCAAGCAGCGAGTTATCTAGCATCATATCCAATCTGTAAGTGTGATAAAACATGACAAAAACCACAAAGCAGACATTGGGAAGGATTTTTACCTGCTCCGCCATTGTAGGCGCATAAACATTCACCCATATGTCGCTCTCTGCGAGTGCGCCGGGAGAGACGTATCCGTTTGTAGCGTTCTCTCTTCCGATTGGATATCAGGTTGTGGGATCCCAGAATTGATTATTTGCGATTACATGCAGAGCAGCTGACTGAGAGACCTGTGTTATGAAGCGCGCACAGTATATAAGTGATCACTATATGAATTTAGAGTGATTTAACACTTATATTAACATAAATAAATCGCTGACTTCGCCTTTACATAAGTTCAAATTTCAGCGAATCAATTTACATATCTTGAAAAAAGGACACAGTAAGAGGGGGAAAACAAATCTGGGCCCATTGATTACTCAATGATTGTTTTTGCGCTCACATTTTCTGAGCCTCCCCTCCGTAAATAACTTTAATAGCTCTGATCTTCGGCACACATTTTAAAAGGCTAAAGTAATCTCTAAAACGAAATTAAAAGTTCAACGTCCAATCAAACTCAACCTCCAATACACATCTTCAAAACACAGCAGCGATGAAAATAATTACCACACAGCAGCCAATTCAAGGTTTTTTTTGGAATCATTTTGCACACACTGTATTGGTGAGAGTCAGTGTGGGTTTGTGTGATGTCAGAAGAATTACTTCATCTCAAAAGTGGTGTTAACATGCCTCACTTGCTGCTCAAGTTATTTGCTATATTCATGAATATGACATGAACCATGGGAAAATGATAGCAGATATTCCAATGCTTGTAAATGTGGCTTGCTATCTTAATGCAAATTAAACCGACTACCAATATCAGTAGATGCATATGTTACGTCTGCTGCATTCCTACAAAAAAATGTTTTATATAACTATTGTCTAATGGGTAATTAAAGCTATTATGGAAAGCCAGAAATTGCTGCAAAATCGTATTAGGTATAATGCAGAGACACTTTAGACTAGAGACACAATTTAGAGGTTCTGACTTTCAGCGAATGGCAGGACAAGTTCACATTATCTAATATGGCGAAACAATGCTGTAATCACTTCCAAGCTTTATTGTGGGACAGAAATTCGATTCAGAAAGAGAAAAAGGTTTGGAATCAGCACTCAAAACAAAGTGCAAGTGTGTCTTGGTACCAACATAATGGGGCTGCAGCCTTCAATAAGATATGGCTATTACCAAACTACTGTATGTTACACTAAACTGTAAAAAAAATTTTTTACCATGATAGGCAAATCCTAGCAATGCGGCCATGGTGAGTTGAGCTCAAGACTCTCCTGTTAAACAAAGTTGCAGCAGTGTGCCATAGGCATTAGCATGAAACTGCGGCTAGCTAGCAGAAACTAGGCAACACGGTGTGGATTGTACCATTATAGATTGACGTTAAAAGGGTCATCGACAACTACAAACTGGTTTTGACCCCTCGTCATCCATCTATTGAATTATGAAAAGCTCCCTAACTAATGATTGATCAGCATTGACATGCCTAGTAGCATAAATATAAGACTAACAGTTCCGGTAGTGCATTAATTCCCCCATACAATAATCCCAGGGCTTTGTGTTCTACACAGTATGCTAAAGCTCCTATCTTAACATTCTTGTCAATTTGTATTTGTCCGTGCCACAATGTGTTGACAATCTCCGTGTTGTTTGTACAGTATAGACGATGATTGATTGCGAGCGAGGGTTACAAGCGCGACTGATAGCTTTTCCACAAATCAGCTGTATCAATGGAGCAAGTGTCAAGCAAGAGGAGAGAAAATAAAGGCGGTAAAAGGAAAAAAAAAATACTTTAGAGACCATTGTTAAAGAAAAAATCCTTTTCTTTATAGATTTTGATATGCCAGACAGAGGTGTCCGTGCGCCGTCTGGGAGATTTGTCTTGCCATGCTTTAACAGAACAGCTTTTCCCATTACGGCACCGTTTTATATTTATGACTGCAACTTCAGATCCATGCTCAATATGCTGGCAGCATTTTTTGAAACAGATGTCCCTTTTTGCCTAATGTGAGGTAACACTTCGAGGCTGTTTGTTCCCAAATTGGAAAACTGACACTGATGCACTAAGATTGCATTTGAACCAGTGTCTTCCCTCCCCCTAAGGTAATCCTGTTGTGCCATGCAAATAGGCCACACAATACACAGCTCAAAATAATATAGCATTAAATACATCAGTGAAGCATTTTCTAGATCTAGACGTACTGTTATGTGCACTACTGCAGTGTCTCCTGGGGTCTCACAAAAAGAAAATTCTCTCTTCAGCTGTGCAAAATAACTATCTCAACTCAGTAGCAAGTATTGATGTATAAAGTAGTATTCTGTCAAAATAGCATGGAAAATAAATCTTTAAGCGGCACACTTTAGATTTTCAAGGCCCCCCACATTATAATCTTCAAGAATAACAAGATAATTAGCAATTGCTGCTACATTCCCATCATGGTAGGACATTTTTCCCTTATCTTTTGAACTTCCAAGTCTGGAAAAGTCTTATGAATTATGCCTTAAAGATCCCTCAAAGGCTCTAACGCATCATGCTGAGATTAAGTGCAATACATCCACAGCTCCGTCATGACTTTCACAGAATTCAGGCCCGCTTGAGAGTAATTTTTTTTTCTTCAACTTGTGATGAATGTTCCATGCGATTTCCATATAAAGAAAAACTAAATAAACTTGGGAGCCATGGTTTCTAAAATGTCCCCGTTGTTATTTTGTAAGACATGCGTTTGATAATGCGTTTGATAATTCCTTTTGAGTCGAGGGCTCTTATTTTGACGCGAGTGCCATGGAGACATTGGTGAGGTCTCCCCAAAGGCTAGAAATTGCAGCAGATTTTCCGCTCAAACAACCTCAACAGAATGCCAAAAAATAAAAAATAACAGTTGAGAACAATTCCGTGTGTGTAAAATGACCTCAACAGTATTACAAAGTATTAGCGTCCTGAAAACTTTTGAAATAGATTGAACTGAAAAAGCTTTGAGCTGGGACCAATGGACGTTCTAAAGCTATTTAAGCTACTCCGCTTACTTAAAGTTGCTA
Source organism: Ammodytes dubius (assembly GCA_026122265.1). Taxonomy (NCBI): domain Eukaryota; kingdom Metazoa; phylum Chordata; class Actinopteri; order Uranoscopiformes; family Ammodytidae; genus Ammodytes; species Ammodytes dubius. The sequence goes on along the minus strand of CM047528.1, from coordinate 3,835,932 downwards.
CCAAGAACTTTTAAATATTTCTCAGACAGTCTCAATTTTTCCTTTGATGATCATGAATTACATTTAACAGCAAACAAGACCACCATTGCAAGAATTCTATTTTTATATAGTTTTTCTTAATGCCTTTGTCAATATGCTCACCCAGGAAAACAGCTGGCGTAGTAAAAACACCACCGTCCAAAGGGGACGCAAGAATGAACACAAACTGAAAGTCCCTCGGAGCACCTTTAACAAGTTTAGAAATGCTCGCAATGCATGCATGTGTGGTGTGTGTGTGTGTGTGTGTGTGTGTGTGTCAACCTTCAGCAGTGTGTGGAACCTTCTTCTGTGGACAGCCAATGTGAAGCTGTCGAGAAAGACGAAGGAGAAAAGCCTCCATTGTTCTGGTTGAATCAATAGGATACCTTTCAAAAAAGGTGCGCTATCTAATATGGTGGCAGATTATAGTTCAAATGAGATAACACAGGAATTCAAATGGAAGAATTAGAACAAAAAGGAGAAAATTGAGCGAGGTCTGATAAAGCCTAGGGGAACATCTGCTGTGCTTAATCAAGCTGCTGATCTGTAGCCCCGCACGGTACATCTACACTGTTGTCTTGCCTTTGTTATTTTTTCTCTCTCTCCAAAGGGGGTAGGTTGCTGAGTATGCACCCTTTTTATTCCCTTACCACGGCACTGTTTCACATTCATACTTAAATAAATCTTCAGTAGCATACTGCTTTCTAGTGCTATGTTAGACACTGGACGAACTCAAGGGGGCAAATTAAGGGCTATATAGGTACCAGGCTCAAGGGCACCTTGACTTCTTCAACTATACTGCCAGATCGTCCCCAGTTGCTCCATAGTTTCTGGTCGTAAGCATTTCAAAAACCTTAAGGCTACCACAGCCATCTGCACAATCTTGAAAAAACTAAAATGTTAAAAAAAATATATGTTGTATCCATGGCCCAGTGCCTTGAAAAAGATGCATTTCTATATATAGGCATAGTAGGGAAATATCTAGATACACACACACAGCTGACAGCTGAGTGCAACATTTCGGAGAAGCACAGAAGGAACGACAATCCCAAAATGGGTCAGGCACACTACAACAAGGGGATAACTCACTCATGAATAGGACCACCTTCACTCGCAATATCAGGCCCACTTACAGTGACTCTCTCTGGGATGATTTCCTCACCTCCGTTTGGGCCTCACGAGGAGGAGCAATCAAACTGTGAAATATCCTCTTTGCCTTCAAATCCATGCACGCAACCATGCTGAGCTTCAATTGGTGGGTTATTGTACTTATACTAGGGGTAGCTGGCAGGGTTAAAAAAAAATGGCATTCAAGAAGATCAAGCATGGAACAAGAATGATGCGTCGGATTCCCCATTTCTTTTTCCGCTGGCGCGGGTTGAACAGCTTGTTTGCTTTTTTAAAATCATCATACAGTATGAGTGAATTAAAAAGAAATACATTGTTTGGTTTTGCTGAATTATTGGGCTCTTTAGTCAGCTAGCACAGCCACAAAAACACATCTGTTTGTGCAGGGTAACAGAGGGTTTTCCAGAGTAGTAAATATGAATAGACAAGACAGCTTAATTCTGTCATAAGAACCTATACACCTGGAAATAAAAGTCTATTTAAATGTATTTCCCCCCATCACTGTTTAAATTTACCGAGCCCAAATCATGTCTTTATTTCCCCAGGTAAACCCTCCTTTATTTCTGGTTGTTTCACAGCCTCGGCGAGTCATTATGTCTCTGTAATGTGCTGCAGGGGGGGAAATTGTGATGCAACGAAATCACTCACTCATGAAACCGCATTTTGAGAATAATCTGGTGTAGTCACACAACCTATGCAGCTCTGGAAAGAAAAAAAACAACATTTGACAGAATGTGTTGAACCTGAGAGAGCCTGAGGCAGCGATTTGATTGTTTCTCAGTTTGAACAAAAAACATGTCCTGGGAACGACGCCTCTTGCTTTGTTTTTGCGTTGTTATTTAAGTTGATGTTGTGTGTGTGTGTGTGTGTGTGTGTGTCTGTGTGTGTGTGTGTGTGTGGTCTGTGTGTTGTGTGTGTGTTTGTGTGTGTCTGTGTGTGTTTGGTGTTGCGTGTGGTGGGTGCATACTTTATGTTTTGCGGGGGTCATTTCTGCGCATTTGCATTTGTAGTCGGTATGTATGTATTCACTGTTAAGAACATGCCTTTTTAAAAATACATTTAGGACACAATCAGGTCAGAATGTGTACTTTTTTTTCCAAACAGCACCTCGAGCCAAGCAGGACAGCCAGGAATCTGCTAGAGGCTGCGGCATAATTTTGTCAGCCACCGTGCCTTAGGGAGATGGTGTTCTCCAGAACAACCACTGCGGCACATTCTTTATTAACACCTCAGATTCAAGGTGGCTCATTTTCTCTTTGACCTAATTGTTTTATTTTTATTTTTTTTAATACATATTATCAAGCATTCATTTTCATGATTTAGATGTGATCATTCATACTTGTGTCGCAGGGTGTAAAATGTGTACAAATGAGTTTTGTACCAGAAGCAAACCCATAAATCCTAACCCAGTCACCACATATGTTCACAGCTACATTCTGGCTCTTAGAAATGACACTTGGCAGGTTCAAGAGCCGACAAGATGTGGAGGGCATGCTGGCGACAACCCCCACCCCATTCTTGGATGTTCTGCCCATGGTTTGGTGTTGAAATGAAATATGTGTATGTATGTTCTATGTGTGTGTGTGTGTGTGTGTGTGTGTGTGTGTGTGTGTGTGTGTGTGTGTGTGTGTGTGTGTGTGTGTGAAGTGTGTAGTCGGAAGCCCTTCTGGTGCCAGGTTTCTGCTGTGCCAATCTGTAGCAGCCACGGAGCATCCTGGACTTGCTCAGCCATCAATCAGTTGCCATGGCTGGGTGCTTACAACACACACACACACACACACACACACACACACACACACACACACACACACACACACACACACACACACACACACACACACACACACACACACACACACACACACACACACACACACACACACACACACACACACACACACACACACACACACACACACACACTCTGAGAGCTCACACACACCTCTGTCAACTCTCAGCTCAGAGAAAAACCAAGGCCACCCGCTACTTTATTAAAAGGCTACAGCTGTTGTATATGTGGGCTCGGAGCAACAAAGAAGATTTTTTCCAACCAAGACTCAAAACCGAGACAACAGTTCATGCTCGGTCATTTTCTCAGTTGCACTGCTTGTTGCACTCTGCTGATAGCAATCTGGAGGACATAACATTCTCAGTTTCACAAGTTCATAGGCCATCAATCTTACATATCTGTGATTCTAGAAGGCTCTGTTCTCACTGGTATAGGGGCTTTATAAGTCTAAGATGAACAGCGAGGAACACCCATGTGACCTACCATTATGTTGCCAACGTGGGCTGCGTTCCAATACCCATACTTTCTGCTATTTAGTATGGTAGAAAAAAGATTTAGGGGATGCGACGGATATAAATCAAGATCAAGGCGCAATGTTATGATGAAATAAATATGTAAAAGTATGTTCCAATTGTATGCCTACTGCATGCAAACTAGATTATTTGTATGGTCAGATGTAGTATGTAGAATAGAAAAAAGAAAGAGTATGCAATTTGGAACACAGGACAAGATTTCCGTTTGGTTTTTATTCGATTTTCGGTCTTCAGTTTCAACTGTCTATAGTGAGTTTTTTTTTCACAAAGTGCTTATACAAATCAAAACTATTATCAAAATGTGATTCATAATTTGATTGGAATTACACCAATCGCTGTGTAGACTTGCAAAGAAAACAGTACCTACAACAACATTGGAATTTGAAATGTCTTGACTTCCATCATCCTTTGCTTGCTCAAGAAAAACAACATATATGTTCAAGAAGTGTGTGCCGGCTGATCTTTTATGAATGGCTGAAATGCCTCTTTCAAATGTTGCGGTCATGTTTATAGGTTATGCTAGCTTCAGGGTGAATAGGAGAACTGTAGAAGGGATCAAAGACCCTGTTTCCACCTGGCATTAATATGTGGTTCTGAGGAATCCGATCGTTATATGTAAATGTAATATGCTTGTTCACACCTGGCCTTAACAATGCGTCTTCTATGCGCGTTTGCGATCCGGATTCGAATTCCCCGCGCTGTATGGAAATCAGCTCGTACATCATTTCCGCTTATACTGTTGTTTTTAATCGGCGGGGGCAGCAGTGCCCCGCCCTTGCCTAGTCTGCCGGAAATAAAAGAAGAAGAAGAAGTGTTGACCATCCACAACCATAGACATTATAAATCCCTTTATAATGTCTATGGTCACCTCGGCAAGAGTCTTGTGTTTTGGCGAAAATGTGAGCACAGCACTGTTTATTGTGTGGTGTTTTCCTCGTCAATAAATTAATCACTTGGTTACACTGTGTCCCACTGCGTAGCTGCCGCAGCCAGCACTGTTCGCTCACTGTCTCTATTATGAGTTGCACCGAGCCGTCTCTGTGTGTTTACGCCATAGATAGTAGTAAATACACGCTCACAACAACACGGGGGGAATAAATAAAAAAGCGGCTGGTTTGACCGAGCAAAAACCAGAGACCGCTGGCTTGACCACAGTTGGTCGAAAGAATCATTTCCGCCTTGTGTAGTTAGTCACCTCGGCTAGAGTGAAGAGAGTCAGTGTGTGTTGGCGAAAATATGAGCGCGGCACTGTTTATTGTGTGGTGTTTTTCCTCGTCATTAAATTAATCAGTTGGCTACACTGTGTCCCACTGCTACGATGTCACATAGCTGCCGCAGCCAGCGCTGTTCGCTCACTGTCTCTATCAGTTGCACCGAGCCGTCTCTGTGCTCTCAACAACACGGGGGGAATAAATAAAGAAGCGGCTGGTTTGACCATGCAAAAACAAGAGACCGCTGGCTTGACCACAGTTGTTCCACACATAGACATCATAAAGGATCCTTTATAATGTCAATGTGTTTACCTGCAACGGTGCGCTTTTATGACGTGAATTGTCGCGTGAATGAGTACGCCTTTCCGCCCAGTCACTCGCCGCAGTTGAGTGGGCGGGGCCTAATGTGTATGAGATACGCATACGTGTTTCCACTGTTAATGGGTATGTGGATATGTGGTCTCAAACCACCTCCGAATGTGGATAATTTCAATGCGCATTCAATGCGCATTGAGCGTGTTTCCCCCTGTAGTTAGCGCGATCGGATCCTAAAAACCACATATTAATGCCAGGTGGAAACAGGGTCAAAGATGGGCCTGAGTGAAGGTCCTGGGTTGGAGCATGTTAGGAGATGTATTATTTCGCTGCAGGGCTATTTCCAATACGCTGGGGCAAAAGGCTCACGACTGTTATAGGGCTAACACCACAGGGCTTCTTTGAACATAGCGCTAATCCCATTAAAGTGCTTAAACAGTCAGCTCTTAAAACACAAGGGGTGGGGGTGGGGGGTTTCACTTCATATATGGGGGAAAAGCAGTCATAAATTATTAAGCAATGGACATCAGGCATCTCTTTTCTCTGAGATATATCATGCATTTTGAATTTTCCAATAACCATTTAGAACCCCATGTATATGCAATATATAGTACACAAGCCCATACTGAGCACACCGTAGGCCTATAGCTATCACCAGGAGGTTATGTAATCTCAGGGGTATTGCTTACGTTTCATTCCCGTATGATTGATGTGAGTGAATGCGCCGGCCTGCTTGCGAGCTTGTGGGTTTTCGTCATTTGAAATGCTCTAAAGATCACGTACAGTACACAGCATGAAGACAGGGCTAAATGAATAATGAGAGAACATCAATGGGATTGCTTATCTATAATGCATGGCTTTGTTTGCTTCCCTATCGTGCTGGGCAAATGCACTTGTCACATATGACACGGATCTATAGACAGGTGGAAACTCATTAGCGTAGGGAGTGTCAAAGCTGAGTGCATATGTTGCAGGAACATATACTCCAGGCGAGAATTATTTCAAAGGTTAACCCTGAGTGTAAACAAGATCAAAAGGTGCAAAATGGGAACGTTGGTTATATCTTTGTCAGAATTTGATTGACAGAGCTAATGCAGGTTGAAGACAGTTTTGCTGTCATTGCTTATTACCTAACAACTGATACAGGTCCATATATAATCATAGATTTGTTATAGAAAGTACAACGCATAGTCGTCTTTAAATACTGCGTCAAAATGACTCTTTCTGGAGAACTATAAGAGCTTTCTTAAAAGACCACAGGCAGTAAAGGTGTAATTTCGGTTAAAACTAATTGATATTGACTATTGTGCTCGCGGGACCGATACTGCCAGAAAAAGAATGTTGATGATCGAAGATTCTGCGGAAGAACATGTATTAGGTTTGACATTTTCTCCAATTCCAATTTCTAAAAAGGATAATTTTCTACAACATCTTCAAATGGCAAGTAGGGGATGGTTAAGGGTAGGGAAGATGCCAAAAAAACTAAACAAAACATTGCCAACTCATTCAACATGGAATCCAACACAAATGAACAATGTCGGATACATAGGAAACAAAAAAAGTTGTGGATATGGCAAATTAGAGTTAATACATGCTGAAGGTTAAGCAACAGCCACTTTAAAAAAATGCATAAATGTATGTGTTCATAGAGTCTGGCATGTAATTGGCAAATTCAATATTTAGGGAGATATTCAGCCTAGCATAGCATTTGAAGTAGACAATCTACATACTGTAAACAGATGCCTTGAAAAAGGGGGATTCGGAGCTGAAATAAACATCTGAATAAACGCATGGCACATACCAGCTTATAGAACGATAAATCAATGCACAACCCAAAAGCTGATCATGGGAGAGTCAGTGAGTGAGATAGTTTTTTTTTTAGACGCAGTATCAAGACTGCAGAGCGTATGTTTACCAGCTAGCATACAGTAAATATTCAGGTCAGATCTCGAACAGATTTTCCTCTCTCTCTCTCTCTCTCTCTCTCTCTCTCTCTCTCTCTCTCTCTCCTCTCTCTCTCTCTCTCTCTCTCTCTCTCTCTCTCTCTCTCTCTCTCTCTCTCTCTCTCTCTCTCTCTCTCTCTCTCTCTCTCTCTCTCTCTCTCTCTCTCTCTCTCTCTCTCTCTCTCTCTCTCTCTCTCTCTCCTCTTCTCTCTCTCTCACCTGTTTCTACTGTCTCTACCCACTCACACACAGAGCCACAGTCTAACCCTCCCTTGGGAGCCACAGGTGTTGGCAGTAATGCCTGTGAAAATGACTTCTCACTGAATGAGATTTTCAGCCTCAGTTTGAACCCCTCCCTCATACTTTCACCCGTCCTCTCCCTTTTTGACTGTTGTTTTCATCCCTATCTTTTCCCCCCAATTACATTATTTCCCCCCTGCCCCCAGCATTGCTTTTGTCCCCTGTAAACACACGCGGACACAAGTGCTCTGAGCAAATGTTCAGTGGATGCGATATATACCCCAGGGGGACGCCATGTTTCTGTTTTTGATGGTGTGCTATTCTCATGTGGTTTGGTAGAAACAGAAGCGCTCGCAGATAGATATTCATTTAATCCCTCTGTTTTAGAAGACAGCGTGCACACGAAGCCTGTGTTAGTGTTCGTGCATGGTTGTGATGTGTCATCCTGTTAGTCATAATAGGGGATTTCAGATGCAGCGTTGGTCTATTTCTGCACATTATTATTAAACTGGTCAGAAACACAAGAGTCCCCGCCGAGTAATAAGCATTGAGGCGAAATCGGGTGGGGGAAAAAACAGAAATGCTGCAGAGATGGCAGCATTACCACACGGGGAGGCCATTGACAATGACAGCGGCAAAGACAGCAACAGCTAATTGGGGTAGACTAATGCCTGGGTTTAACCTGCATGGTCAACCACATGATTATTCAATCTTAGTTTGCTAATTTAATAGATTGAGAGTGTGCTTTTTCCTACGGCAGCACACAAGTGGGCCTCAGCTTTTAACTAAAATAAAAAAGGGCCATATTACCTTCTCTCCGTCTCATTTTCATCCTTTTAATTTGGCTACATAAAGATGATGGCAACTTTCTGACATTTTGAAAATCATCAAAATTGTTACAGTGTTGCAATTGATTTCACTATAGCTGGTAACATCAAAGGGGGGTTTGTTTCAAGTGGAGGACCTTCCACCATGCTTTTGGATCTTCCTTCACTGGTGTTTCATTATTGTCAATCCAACACTTAAGCCCATGTTTACGGATGAGCTTTTCCAACTCTCTGCTAATTACAGAGAAAAATAAGAGACAATTTCTATTTCGGATGAATGCCGGCTGACAAAGAGACGGCAATGTCAGAACACGAGCCCCACATTGCCTCTTTCATCACTGATAGCTGCCGAAAAACGGTAGGAAAGTTGTATAATTTCACTGCGTGCACACACACACACACACACACAAATACAGCCTTATGTGGTTTGATACACATTAACAGACAGACAGAAATATCTTGTCAAAGGGCTTGAAAGGAAACGACAGCATTCCAATGGAAGACAAAGCATGTCAGGTTCTCGCCACAACACAGACGCAACGCAGCACGCACGCACCACGCACCACGCACGCACGCAGACGCTCACGCACGCACGCACGCACACCCAACACCACCACACCACACACACACACAACACAATCCACACACCACACACACACACACACACACACACACACACACACACACACACACACAACACAACACACACACACACACACACACACACACACACACACACACACACACACACACACACACACACACACACACACACACACACACACACACACACACACAACCCACACACACACACACACACACAGAACACACACAACACACACACACACACACACACACACACACCATGCCAAATACTGCAGTCTGGGCAGACAGACGCAAGAGGTCACCGCTTCACAGCTTGCGTTCGGGGCTAGTTGATGCCCAACAGCTGCAGAGTAGTAAACAGACTCATGACAATGTCTTTGTTTGCTTCTTTGCTCTTTCAATATATTTCCACGGCTAAAATACAAGGAGATAAAAACATTGGTTTTTGTATACTGTTCCCTAAACTTATACTATCAAAACGTAATAGTACACTATGTCCGAATGCACCCAAGAAGACAGTTAAAATTAATAATTGACCTCTGCAAGGTAGCCTTTCAACCCTATCAAGTAAAAGTACGTCGGGAAATAGGACAGATCTGCACAACCTGGCCCATGATTTATTCTTGTATCATTGTAGCACAGAAATAAAGCTTCTGAGCCAATCCCTGTGAGGAGATGTGTGAGCCCTTTGTTGTGCAGGAAGGTGGGGCTGAGGTAACGGTGGTGTGTGTGTGTGTGTGGGGGGGAGGGGTGCCTGCAACACAAGTCTAAATTTACTTCACATTTGAAATTTTTCAAATAATCTGCCAAGAACAGTGCTAATGAATGCCCACCCCGCATATTAGAAAATTAAAGTTAGGTTCAGCTGAATAATGACGAAAGCTAGCTTCACATAGATAGACAACGCTCGTCCCTTGAAACTATTTAGTAAAGTTGTATATTCTCAAACATTTCCATTTTCAAAGCAAAAAAAAAAGATTTTGATTATTTCATGTTTTACAAAACTTACAGCAAGATTACTTTAGTTGTGGGCGGCGGACTTTTAATGTGTTTATGTGACTCGCAAAAAATGCTAAACATTATCTAATTAGTCATTGCGATGGATTTCCATAAAATCTGTCACTTTTTAAACTATATACAATTGTTGGGTATTGAATCAACTTTAAGCACAAGTATATCTGTTTAACTGTATCAGTAGCTGTGTACTGTGTATCTGAATCTAATGGCAGTGGGGGCGGGACCTGATAAGCCTTTGGCTTCTCCTGCCACCCTTCGGACGATAACACAAAGTAATATGTATGAATATGCAAAGAGAGAGAGAAAATTGTGTATTGTGTGTAATTGTCCGGAAGAAAAAAATAAATAAATAAATAAATATCACAAGATTCTAAAATTAGTGCAATAATTAGACATATATAATCTCCTAAACATGAAAGCAAACCTGAGGGCTGTTCACCAACAACGTACCAATACAATTCAGGCCTGTCTGAATTTGAAATATGCACAAATCAATTGCTTTGATAAGTAAACAGTAAATATGGATGTTTGGCCTGTGCAAACAGAACAGTAAAAAACGGTTTGGCTACACAGACACTCAACATTAAACAGACATCTGGCCGGAGCGCTCAGGTCAACTTCAATGTCAGTGTCTATTGTCATGAGAGCCGCTCTGCGTGGGGAGTCAGGGAATCTGCTGAATGACCGCTGACTCCTGTCTTTGCTAAGGGCCACACTAGCAGAAAGGAAAAAATAAAAAACACCCCAGAAACAGCTGGAGCATCTGTGTGGAACAACACCCCGTGGAGTGAGCAAACGACAGAAGTACTATACAGGCCTAACCATATTTCAGAGGACATTTTTAAGTCTTAACTGCTTACATACTACATTCCATGACTACATTCTATTCATTGTTTGTCCTTGTAGGTCATAAGTAAAGGATTTAGCAACCTTTATGTGACATCCAACAAAGTGAGAAAAATAGTGTTTTAGTATTTGGTCAACTAAAATGTGCATCGTGCTTTAATTTCCAACATTCACGAATGCAACACGACACAGAATCATTGCAATACAAAATGCAATGTCGAGGTACCACAACAATTATAAATAGCCAACAGAAGAGTTGTAAATGATGTCAAAATATTTAAATGAAAAGGCTCATTTCACAGCTATTAGCGATGTTGATAGGATGATATGCTGTTACCATCATTTTAAGCGGATCAAATGGGTTTTTGCGCCTACAGACACATTTGTTTGGCCAAAAATATTCTCTGCGAGGGAATGGTATTATTATACATAAAATATTGATACAAGATTCACGTTTAGTTCACTGTTATGCCAATTGGTGTAATTCATCTGAAGGAAAGCAGCTTGTCTTGGTGGGCAAAAAACAACAACAACCCCTTAGCCTACTACTTAGCCTGATGAAGCCCAGCCATTAGACAGTGATTAAACATGAGCTCAGCTGTTTACATTCTTAATTTATCGATTTACATTTAGCGCTAATGCAATTTCTACTCCAAGTCCCGGCTCTGTAATATGGTCACTGCTAACCTTTCTTTGCTGCAGTGTGTCATGTTGCCGACAAGCAGATCTGCAAGGGAGTGAATGAATGCTTAAAGCCCCCAGTAAATCGGTCTAACTATGTCATTTGGGGTGTTGGTTGCATGATAGTAAGCATTTGAAAAGGGTTGGGCGTATTTATCAATCCAAATTAAAGATAGTTGCCATTTAAGTTTGATAAACCTTTCAGAAATTCTGGGTTTTTAAGAGACGGACTATGCTCTGGTTATTATGACAGAGTAAGTCATTTGAACCAATCACGGCAGATCTCTGCCTCAACATTTTATATAAAACATGACTGTTGCCATGTAAAACACGCCCACACAGTCCTGTCAAATGGTAAATCTTGTTTTATTAACTACGGTTTATTTTCAAATCATATTTTCCAAAAAGCTTCTTGAGACCCCCAACTTTGATATCAAATATAATTTTTTTTCTATTTCAGACCAGGTCTCCAGAGGCTTTGACAAAACCCAAATACCCCTCAATACGACAGACTACGGCCTTAGCCTTGCAGTGTGACTGTGCACAAGGCCAGCATGGTTCTCTTGACACAGCTAAACGAGTCTATGTTCTAGGTTAAAGTCAAGCACTGGGGGACTAAGTGTTTCTCTGTGAGTTATCATACTTGCCACGAAACCCCTTGAGAAAGGCACGTCGTGGCCTCAAGTGCTACTGCCGAAGATGGAACGTGCATATAAACCGAGCATTTAAAAGGAAAGACAGAGAAAGAGAGAGAGAGAGAGAGAGAGAAAGAGAGAAAGAGAGAGAGTGCTGTACAATAGAGCTATAAAAGCCCACAGGCCCAAAGTCACGACCCTGCCATTTCACTTAGTAAAGGAATGGTGGGGCCAGCAAAATTATTTTAATTCAGGGTAATCAAGCAGGTTATCAATTGGATTACCCCTGACCCCATGCACCTGAACCAATGTGATATACTGTAAGCCTTTTTGCAGCTTTTAGCTATAGCATATATTAAGTGAACATGGATGGATAAGTGCATGTCTCGCATGCTTTTCATGGCTTTCATATGCCTTCAAGACTTATCTATAAAACGGTTACCTGAAATTACACAACAATCTTGGACAACAATAGACTTAATCTTTAGATTTTTTTTGTGTGTTTGTGAAAGATTGCCAGCATTAATATTATGCTGAAATATCTCCAAATAAAATGAATAGCATGGTATATGGTGTCATTTAAAGGAACATGGACTAGAATATTGGATGGGACTTGAGAATTGCTCCAATATGAAACTCTTTCAAACACAAAAATGGCTGAGACACACTTTGTTGGGACTATCTTTCAAGAAGATATTTTGCCTCCAAAGTGTCCTTACATATGCAAGTGAGGACACGGGGCATCTGTCTGAACATCTAGCGAGAGCGGTGACATGAAGCTTCAAAGTGCAAACTCCAGACTTGCATGGAAAACATTGGATATTCATCGTAACACAACCCCCCCTCTGTTTTAAAATATATCAAAGGCTTTGCTCGCAGCGAGGCAATAGCGGGAAGTTGCTTTCTGCCAAATTTGAGCTTATTCATGTATATTAATTGAGATGGCTTTTATTTTAAGGCAGACATCAGCTTGATATATACATTTATTTTCTTATTCTCCTGCTGCCTATTGACGTATCAGTTGTTGTGTTTGAGGAAATATGTTCGGTTATATTATATTTTAATGATGTGCTGTTTGTTGACCCTTTAGCTCCTTAAATAAGTACAGGGCGATTGTGCTTTCAAGAACACGTAAGATCATTTGCCATCTCCAATAATATCTTTGACAACAACAATCTAAAAGGTGGTTTGACAGGCATGGTTCAAAAGGGTGACATCGTCTTTGACTGCACATCAAAACATGTTTAAAACAGAACTTTTGATGAAGGATTTCTATAGAAAAACAAGAGCCTCTGCAATTGAGTATTATTTGTTTGTTTTCATACACGATACATTATCATTCTTTAAGAGACTTATTGGCATTGGAATGTACATTGACATTAGCCTGGTGCTACCAGACCATCGTACTTCATTTCATTTGTACAGAAGGTCTGGAAGTGCTGTAATTGGCAAACGTTCACTCATTTGGAGGCGGGTTCTGTCGAAGTTTAAAACTATTGGATCTGCCCAGTGCCACTCTGGATTAGCCAACCAATCGCATCACGTGTGTCATGAGCCGGCTTTTGATGGTGCCTTCCAGTTGGACAGGGAACTCGGAAATTTCCGACTTCACTACAATATTGTAGTCTATGAATCTACCGGTACCTGGCAACAGTAACTTGTTAGAGCCTAACGTTTAGTTATTTGGACGAGAAAGGTTTTAGGCGTCCATACTTTCGCGAGCAGATGCACTGGAACACAGACAGGTCGAACTCGGAACTACCAAGTCGGAAATCTCCTTCTTCCGAGTATAAAGGAACGCAGCATTCAACTGAAACTGGAGCGGTCTCAGCCACTCCCTGTTCGCTGATTGGCACGATCGTAGATTCTCCGGAGAATCTGGGAAATGGGCTGTACACCCAGACTGACTACTGAAGGGAAAATGAAATTTGGCCGGAAGTAGGCGGGCGGGCGGAGCCAGGCTACATTGACATACACGTGGAAATTAATTTAAATATTTCTGAAAGAGTCTCATTTTCCCCACCAAACAATACCATCAAGGCAAATAATGCTATTTTTATATAGTTTTTTCTTGATGCCTTAGTCATGGACACTCATCCAGGAACAACAGCTGGCGTAGTACAAACACTACCGCTTTTGTCCAAAGGAGATGCAAGAATTAACACAGACTGAAAGTTCCTCGGAGCACCTTTGAATCAATGGCTTGATTATATATTGAATAGAACAGTTCCCCCACAGTATTTACACATGCCCATCGATAAAAAAAAAACATACTTGAGTTAGATATAAATGTCATAGACAGTCAGTGCGTTTACATGCAGACTCATAATCGGGTAAATAAACGAATAAGACTTCAACAGGACTTTTAAAATGCATGTAAACACCTTTATCCGATCTATTTCACACACAAATTGGCACATTAACAGACAAGCGAAGTCGGATAAGAACACCTAGATAACTCGTTCATTTTCGGCATTCTCTCTGCATGTATACAGGGATCGGACATCGTATATCGGAGTTCTCGTTCTGCGCTTGCGTGAGAATCCCTGCGGAGGATTTAACAAGGAAGTGGAAAGAGACGACGTATAAAAATAGTAGGGTTGCTATGGTTGCTGCCGGAAGGCAACCAGATGTGGCTCTAAAACCACCTGTTGAAAGGGCTACAGCGCCA